>WOVY01003096.1:0-41539 GCA_013436015.1 Rhipicephalus annulatus
TTTCACTGACAGGTGGTATGTGTTTATTAGTAGTAGTAGTAGTATTTTTATTTACAGTAAGCCAGATACAGAGCTCACTGCAGGGCAAAGGGCTAAAGGCGAACAGCCTGACAAAGGCCCTTGTCCCTCCGCAGTCCGTGACAGTGCAAAGCTTAAACAATATATATATTCAATACATTGCTTTCAAGCAACCTGAAATTGTAAAACACAAAATTCAAACATAAATAGCATAAGTTTACATGACACATTTTAAGAATTAGAGGCCACTCTCATTATAATTCACAACTAAACAATATCAATGAAACAAATTAAAAACAGACATAAGATGCATGTGGATACCATGAATTCCGCGGTATACACTCGTATAATTGACATATAAGTTAATAAACAATTTAAGCATTTGCAGAGGCATGAGACTCTATTACATAGTTTCGATAGTGTAGACCAGTGGTAATGAATAAGTTCTTTATTTGTTTCTTGAAAGTCGCACTACTAGCCCTAAAATTCAATGATCTGCAAGGGTATTCAAAACCTGAGGTACCTGGTAAGCAATACTTTGTTTGCCATACTGGGTTCTTGTTCTGGGAGCTCGCTTCCTTTGTTCTCGCATACTGTAGTGTGGTCTTTCGGTGTGCAACTTTCTTCATATAGCTTAGTCTTTTGTATTAACTGAAGTAATTTAAAATGATATAATTGATCAATTCTGAGTATTGAATGTTAAACGAATAGTGGAGCAGTGCGCAAGTCTTGTAGATTCCCCCTGTAATTTTCAGAGCAGCGCAATATTTTCTTTTGTATAGTTATTAACTTATGGTAATTCCCTTGTGATGTCGTTCCCCAGACTAACATCCCATAACTTACTTTAGAATGGAAAAGTGCATAGTACATACTTATTTTTAACCTCAATGGGATTAAGTGCATTGTTCTAAAAAAACAACCAACTATTCGCGCTAATGCGGTGATCAGATGATTTACATGTGTATTCCTGTTTAATTCCTCGTGAAACCATACACCAAGAAACTTTTGTACCCTAACATGTGCGATGCAATTTCCTTCGAATTTAAGGGTAACACCTGGGTCATTAAAAGCCAAGTATCCCAACCATTTCGGTGGCCATGTCAAATGTATTAGGTCGTTTCATATCAAGCGTACCCGGTCAATTTTCGACCATCTATGATCATGCCGAAAAAGAATCGTGCAGGTATTTGTGAATGTGAGTGAAAGTTATTGAGCCATTACATTTTGCAAAAAAAAATGTGTTGCCTGCGGTAGACGGCACTTTGAACTTTAGGTACCCAAGAGAAACTGTGTCACACTAAGTAATTTATTTATTATTGCTGGTTTGATAACTAATAATGATACAGTGTTTTCGTTAATGTCAATGAGCTAGTCCTTCAAGACTCTGATAGGTTATTCATTTTATTTTATTTTTTGCTTCGGCAAAAAGTTGCAATATGCTGCATGTTTAGCGTTTTTTATAAAAAACACAACTTTTTCGCATTACTCTAGTGTATTATTGTTTTCTGTTTTTTATGCTCCCATATTTTCAGCATATGAAAAAAACCATTACATTTGCTGCACAAAATTTTAGTCTGGTGTTCTTCATTTCATAATGCAGTGTCTGTATCACACAAGTTAGTGCAGTTGACACATTTCCAGCGTTTCACGTCTCAACCTCAAGTATGTGCGTGGCACAGTTTATGGAACATGTATTTATTTTATCATTTATTTTCGTTCCTAGGTACAAGGGGCAGATCATCCCGGCTAAATGCTGTGGGAAAGGCAGAGTCAGCGGAGTAGCTCAAAGGGTGCTTAGCCCTCTCAAAACACTTGAAGAATATATGTGCAAGTTTTGACAAAAGCTTTCGTTGTATATTTTATGCAGTGCTACCCATGTCGAATGACAGTGGCATGGCGACGTACACTACATTACAATTCATATTGACACAAAACACACTTGTTCTCATGAGCCATTTTCGACAATGCATTGAGAGCCTGCTGTCCCCTTACAAAGCAAATGCTACATTCATGGTCTAATCATAGTTTTAATTGAAAAGACACGTTAAATGACAATACTTAGTATTTACTTTCATCTAAAATCGTCCACTATTGACGGTCAAAGGTTGTTAATCAGACAGTTCAGTTGTGTATGAAATTCATTAAAAAGACGTCAATATAATGAAACAATACCTTCATTTGGAACTGACAACTTTTGGTTACTTTGCCGTAAATGTTATCAACTTGACGGTTTGCTTGTATTTTGAAAGGAATGAAAACACATCAATAAATAAACTTGTAACGTCATTCGAAAATGACGGCCTGTCGTTTTTCTGATGTAATGTTGTCAATTTGACAGTTTGCTTGTATTTAGAAATGACGGGAAACACATCAAAATGATAAATTTGTGCTGTCATTTGAAATTGACGGCATGTCATCGTTTTGACGGCCATAGGCTGGGAAATGGAGCTGCCGGTATATTCACCGTTATTTTGACAATTTTTTACAGTGTATGTTTATCTTTTTTCCAATAAAGAACAGTTGTGAGTCAGCGCCGTCTTTCCTTTTCTTTCTTGCTCCGTCCATTTGCTGTGTTTCTTATGTTGCTGCAACAAAGTTCACGATTGATCCCAACTAACTGGCCCCAATTTACCGTCTTACTGATTGCAGAACAAGGGAAAGGCCTTTGTCCTGTAGTGGGTGTAGTGAGGCTGAATATGACGAAATATAATCTGACGCGTTCGTGTGGCTTCGATGGATCTGCTGGAGCAGGCAGTAATCTTCCTTTTGGGCATTTTCAGCAACATCTCGCCTTCGTGTTCCTATTTTGCGCAAATGCTAATAGCTATAGAATAACTCGCCCAACGCACTGTTATTGTAAGCCATTAATGCTTGTTGTGTGGGCCAATATGAATAGACATGCGTAGCTGCACCGCTTGCATTCAAACCGCAGGTACCTGTGTTCGAATCCTACTTCTACTTTCTCTAGCATTTCTACTTCTACTCTTTCTCTAGCATTTCGGAAGCAAGTCCTATTCCTGTCTTACCGTTCTGCAAGGATTTACCATTAGCCGCCCCAGGCCTCTTCCTTCGTACCCAGCGCTCTCTTCCTTCACTGTCCTTGCTTTCCAAGTGGGCATGCTGAATTTGTGGATCGCATAGCCGACCGATTTTTTTCGCAACACCGTCCTTACCGAGCTCAAACTGCTCTACTAGTGATAGTATTCATTGCTTCAGAGCAAACTATCACCTAATAATAACCACTGCAGAGCTTTAGTCCCACACTCGGTGACATTCTCGACAAATTATACTCTTCGGCCATTACAGTAGAAGCTTGCTGCTTCCTTTCGTGACATGTGCGTATTAAAACGTTCACCATGTAAATACCGGGATTTGTCATTTTCTTTCTGCCTTAAGGACACCAACTCTCTTGAAAGCTTGATACTATATTTTGATACCACCCGCACGCTTTCGAATTCCAGCATTCCTACGAATGTGTGCCGAAGAATGCCGCCAAATCTGCTGGGAAGCAATTTTGCTGTGAAGCAATGAATACTATCACTAGTAGAGCAGTTTGAGCTCGGTAAGGACGGTGTTGCAAAAAAATCGGTCGGCTATGCGATCCACAAGTCTGTAATGCCTCGGGCCTTTAAGGATGCAATAAATAAATGAAATCTGTACGTTCATTCAAATTTATGGCACAAGATCTTAAAAACAACGACTGAGCAGAACGCCTGCTCACACTTTTTCTGTAGGATCGGTCGTGTCACTTTTTTTCACGTTCCTGCCTCTCATTATAATAATCGTTCGTATCTAATCGCTGAATGCATGTCACTGGTGAACTACGCTATCAAGCCAGTACCACTTCCCACCCTCCAGGCGCTACCGTGGTCGTGAAAGAGCTCAAGTCCACCTCTTGTAGCTGTAACTATGCATCGAGACGCTAGGACGGCTCCACCAAGGCAATGTAGTCGGGAAAAAACAGTGCCATCGAATAAAATTTAGGAAAGCATAGGTGACTTCCTTATGAATGCCATATCTATTGTGCAATGCAAAGACTGAAATGTTACAATATCAGCGAAGTGAAGTGAAAATTGCGGCTAGTATTATGAAAGGCTCTAAAGTTACCCCTCCCTTCGTTAAGCGAGTTTCTATTTTCAGCTTCTAATTGTAAAGATTTCTTCCCTCCTCGATTGCTTTTCAATAGATACTCTTAGCAGGAGGTGGAAGGCAAATCAATAGATTGAAATATCTTTGTTGTCCAGTTTCGCTGGATAAGACAGGTATCACGCTTGATAGAACCAAGTGAAACTAGTATAAGCTTCAAAGCGCACATTCCTGATCCCCTAATGACTGATCAAAGATGTTGGCCTCTATAGACAACAACGTTTATTCCATCATGTCAAAAAGGCGTTCCAATCCCTTTGATTTTAGTAGTTGTCCTGTGAAATAAAGTGCACACGAACGTCGCGGAGAGACATAGAAACGATGACTGAAAAAAGCGGGTCAATATTCGTTCGAAAGACGAACGACTGTAGTGCTTGATGTGGTGTCATGTTCTGATAAATGTAGACGGTTGGTCTCCCGGAAATGTTACTACGATTGAAGTCTTATTGTCTTAATGACGTGACGATGCATCATCACAAAATATTAGTACGCTCATAACGAATGTGTGAAATAGGAGAAATTCATCACAAGAATCAATGTACCAATGGGCTGTCCCTGAAGGTTGTCCAAGCAGCTCGCGACCTTCGTGTTACCTCTGTGAATGAATCACTTTGTCAAGTGGCAGGTTTCATCCGCAGAAATTTGCCGGCCAAAGTCACACCGGCGCTTGGCAAGTTTTTCGTCGTATCTTTTCGATCTCCACGCCCTCCCAGTGGTTCCTCGTAGGGTCATTGAAAAACCTGCAGCAGGCGTGAGCAGACAAAAATGTGGTTGATTCTTATCATAAGACTAACAATAGCACGAAAGTAAAATGTAGATCTTAACATAAGCACGCTTATTTCGCGTATTCATCTTTTGTGCATGTTTTCTTATGCCATTGATTGCCTTAGTCGCCTACTGCTGAGCGGTGACGTTCAACCTAATGCAAGGCCCGAAAACATTTTGCCGTTTGAAATGAACAAAACTGATAAATCACATCGGCGTGGCCGTTACCAACAGAGCAAAACTGAAGCCATCATTGTAAAGTATGCTAGATTTAAGAACAAATAAAAATCTGGCATAGCCACCTAAGCTCTAAGGCACAAGTTTTTGAATTAGGGAAGACGTCTCAGCTAAGGTTTGACCGGCACGAAGGAAACTTTAAAACCGCGACATACAGAGCGTTAAAACATTCAAATTTGGACAAGTTAATCCTTGACAACAAGCAATTTTCGTAGAATAGAGGACCTTATACCGTTGTTTGTTTGCAGTGGTAGCAGATATTGCTCAATTTGAAACGAGCGGATCACCCAAATTCTCCCTACCGAACCTTGCCTCACAACCGTGAAGGATTCCGTGTGACAGTGCCTGGCAGTCTTAATGGCTTATGTGCGTAGTTTGCCAATGAAAAGACGTCATTGAATGTCTACTGATTGATAGCAACACCGACGTTGCAATATTTACGGAATCTTGGCTTCAGATGGCACCGGCTTGACAGGATAGGGCGGAGTGGGAGTGATATATTACAATAAATAAAGGAAGTGTTGCTTCTCGTGGCCTTAAAATGAACTGTCGACACGAGATAATGTCATGGGGTTAGGAAGTAAATGAAAAGAGCAAAACTTGATGTCGAAGTTCAAGCTGTTTATTCTGGCCGAACATGCGCCCACGCAAATGGAATGAAAGGCACTGGCACTTATAGGGCGAACAGAGTGTCGACAGTCGATCGACTGACAAGTGGCGAGGCGTGTCGGCATTTATACACTTGCCATGGAATATCCTTGTGTTATCGCTAGCGGTGACGTTGGTTCTAGATTAAACTGCACTGTTCACGAAGTGGGGCGTAATCTTACAAAAAAGTGATCTATTGCCGTCCTGAAGATTCTCGAACAGTGTTGGCGTGGTTTGCGCTGAGAATTACTGAGAGTAAACCGGGGTTATAACAAAACATAATTATAAAATGTGGCGTTGCTCCCCTCTGAAAAACGCATCATTCAAATGGTTTAACAAAGAATGAAAGTACCATATTAAGAAAACTAGATAATAGGTACAAGCAATAAAGCACAGCAACAACATCAAAGTACCGTCCTTAGGTTGATCGATTACTATGTGGGGTTTAACGTCCCAAAACCATCATATGAAATTCGACCACCTGAGGTTTTTAACATGCAGCCAAATCTGAGCACACGGGCATGCAACATTGCGGCCTTAACGGAAATGCAGTCACTGCGGCTGAAATTCGATTCCGTCACCTGCGGACCAGCAGCCGAGTACAATAGCCACTAGACAACCACGGCGCGGCACAGTCCTGTGGTTTGTGCTTGAAAATGGCTTGAGGCACGCGGTACGGACGACTTCAGGTCGAGAACGGCGCCGTTTTTTTATGATTAGAGTCCGAGGTTATGCTCTTTGGTCGCGCGAAGACCAAAAGGCCTAACCATGAACTCGAAGTGCCATGTGGTGTAATGAAGGCAGTCTTTTCTCGGTCTCACTCGACTACTTCAATTTGCCACTAGCCTGCCTTGAGGTCCACTGATGGAAATTATTTTGCGTTGTGGAGTCGGTCAAGGGCATCGTCCATTTGGGGGAGAGGGTATACGTCCTTCATAATCTTGTTGAGTCGCCAGTAGTCAAGGCAGAAGCGTAGTGTTTCATGCTTTTTCTTCGCTAACACCACCGGTGATGACCATTGACTCTTTGAAGGCTGGGTAATGTCATCCCGTATTATTTCCTCCCTTTATTTCTTTATGACCTCACGTTCCCGCGTTGGATCTCTGTACGGACTCTGATAGAGTGGCTTGGCAATTTCTTCTGATACAATGCAATGTTTCGAGACAGGGGTCTGCCAAGTTCTCAATGACGACGAAAATCACTTTTTGTAGAACAGGAGCTGAATTTCAGGCTGCTCTTGTTTATGCGTCGAAAGGCTCGAACTAAAGGCGAAAGCCGATTGAAGGGCTTGAGTCGTTGAAAGTAAATTAGGCAGAATCGGTAATCGCGGAAGCGTTGCTGGCCTCCAGTATCTCTTTGATGGATGCAACCATCGTGCCTTTGCTCACGTGTTGTACTCGCTTCTGAAGTTCGTGAGCACCAATCTTTCGTTCTGTCCTCATAGTTCGGCTATTTTTCTGGCAACACCAATTTTGCTGTTGATCAGCAGGTCCTGGTCACCTTCAATGACGCTCTGCATGTCTGCTGAATATTGAGTGCCGACGAAAATGCTGACGCTGTTGCGAAGAGGAATGGCGACTTGGTCTTTGAGCACATTTAAGCCGCGCCTTCCTGACGACGTGTGCGGCGGCAGTGCTTTTTCAGTGGATAGTGTTATCGACTTTGTTCTGAGGTCAATGGCAGCTTCATGAAAGCTTAAGAAGTTCATGTCAAGGCTGATAACTCTAGTGCAAAGCTGCAGTGCGACGAAGCTTGCGGGATAAATCTGGGTGGTAATGGTGGCTCTGCCTGTACAGCTTCCTGCCGGCGCAACTGGGTGACCTGCAGCTGTACGGATTTCTAGGTTTTCCCAGGCGTTTCTAACTTTCTTCAACTTCCCGACGAACGTACCACTGATGACAGAATAGTCGGCACGAATGTCGACATGAGCTGTAACTCTGTGGCCAAAGGTGAGAACGTCAAGGTATGTGATTGATCGCTTCGCGTTGCAGTTTGGTCGTGGTGTCGGATCACGGCTACGACGGTTCGTACCGCTGCTTCGATGTGGCGTCACAAAGTCATCTCCTGGCCATGACGTTTCAATAGCAGGATTACGTTGACGTTACAGTGGGCTCTCGAGATTTCGTCGCAGCGTCGTCGTCGGCAACGGAGGACCTTCAACAGTTCGTCGTACAGCAACCGCATCTTCATCAGCTACTGCCTTTATTTTTCTGAATATGGGCTCGGTAAATGACCCCGAGTAGGGCCGGTGTACTGGCGGCGTTGTGGTGACGTGTAGTGGCCTGGTGACGTTGAATGGTAAGGTGGTCGCAGTGTCGACTGTGCTCCCGCTAGGTAGTCGGTGAAGTCATGTGGTTGTTCACCCCGTTGTTGACATGACGTGTTAATGTCGAAGCCTCGTAGACCCATCTGCCGGTACTGGCAACGGTGGTAGGTGTGCCCAGCCTCTCCATAGTCCGTAGCAGAGAGGGCGGTTTTAGGGGCACGTCAACATCGGTTTTTCTCGGTGCGCTGCGCTGTTCCACATGCGAATGGTAGGACATCGCTTGTGGGAGTGACGGCGGTGGCGTCTGACGATGGAAGTTCGACGGAGCGGCGTCTTGGCGTGGGTGCGGAGAAGGGGCATGACGGCGGGATGCTGCAGCATAGCTCATGGCTCGCAACTGCGGCTCTGCAGGGTAAGGAACGCCCTGGGATTGCTGAATCTCCTGGCGTACGACGTGCGCGATGGAGTCCACGTGAGGCTGCGCTGAAGAAAGAAATTTTCGCAGCTGTTATTGCATGATCGCTCGGGTCAGCTGCACAGGTCAGCGGTCCTAGCGCTTGGATGTCAGTTTAGCTTATAGATGAGAAGCTATGGTTGTACTGCCGTGTTTGCATTTCGGGCGCTTTCTCTATCGTAGATGCTTCCGAAATAAATTTGGTGGCCATCTTCGGAGAGTTGCTGATCAGCCCGGCGAAGAGTTCTTGCTTGACTCCTTGCATAAGAAGGATGTACCTTTTTCTACTCGGACATATCGGGGTAAGCATGGCAGAAGGGGCGGGTCATTTCTTCCGTGAAATAATGATATTTTCATAAGGCAGTCGCATTCATGTCTCCAGCAACGCAGCAGCCTTCACCTTGCGAGCGACGTTATTGAACGTTGGCAGGAATGCGCCGTAGAAGAGATCACAGGTTTGAAGGGCAGACTCCCAATTCTCAAACCAGGTTATTACTGCGTCTTCTATATAATAGCAGACACGACGCAGCTTCTCTTCCTTGTTCCAATTGTTGAGGGCAGATACTCGGTCGTAGGTCTCCAGCAGGATTTTTAGGTCTACAAATAATGACCCTTGTAAAATCGATGGTTGTCTTGGCTGCTGCCTCAAGATATCGCGGGGCTGTGACGCAGCAGTTGTTATCGTGGCCGTGGTCGAGGTCATGACCATGTTTTTCCGAGCCTTGTCTTGTACAGGACCATACTCCGGTAATAAACACTGCTTGCCTATGGATTGTTCGGGTGCTCGTGGCTGGCGTCGGTGTCTTCACGACGTGGGCTGGGTTCAAGGCTTGACGGGGGTGTCCTGTACATCAGAGAAGCAGCACCTTTATCAATTGTCACGGGTTCGTGCCGTGAACAATGGATTCAGACTCTAGGTTGAAGAAGAAACTGTTTGTTCTGGCCGAACTTGTCACTGGCGCTGATAGCGGTGAACAGGGCTTTGACCTTCGATACACTAACAAGCGGCTAGGCGTGTCGGTATTTTTTTCACTTGCCATAGAAAGTCGTGGGATTTAACTCCGGCTGTGGCGGCTGCATTTCCGATGGAAACGGAAATTTTGTACGCCCATGTGCTCAAATTTGCGTGCACGTTAGAGAGCCCCAGGTTGTCAAAACTTCTGGGAGCCCTCCACTACAGCGTCTCTCATAATCAAATAGTGGTTTCGAGGCGTGAAACCCCAAATGCCATGCAATCATCAACACTTGCATGAAATAGTCTAGCGTTATTCCTTTCTGTGACGTAGGTTTCAGAATAAACTGTACTGCTCATTAGAATAAACTGTACTGCTCATTAGAATAAACTGTACTGCTCATTACGTAGGCGTAATCTTAGCAAAATGATTTACTGTCATCCCAAAGCTTCTGAAATAGTGTCGCGTGGTTTCCGCTGAGAATTTTGGACAGTAAAATGGGGTGATAACAAAACATGAGGAGATAATATGGCAATATTGTGTGTGAATGTTTTGCTAGCTTCAAAAACAACTGTGATTGTTGTCTTATACCATTCTCCTGATCGTAATGCCTCCTTCATTCATGAACGAAATTCTGTTTCAGGCCATCTTTACTATTCTTTTCCTTGTGCTCTTATATTGCTCTGCGGCGATTTTAGTTTTCAGACAAATCTGAAGTCACGCAAACCACCAACCCAACACGTTTTTTGATATAATTCTATGATCTTTAGGAAAGTGGTTAGCTCATGAAACCACCGACAAAATTATATATATCTTCTTCTTGTATTAAATTGCGGTAGAATTAAATTGCTATCATCTGTTGATGGCCATTATCATTGAGGTTAATATCACTCAGCCCTCTTTTGCCTCTGCATCCCATGCCCTGTACGACAGCTCTCCACAAAAACACATCAGGTATTACAACAAGGCCGACTTCACCAAACTTAACCTCGAATTAGGGAGTTTTCGTATTCGCTTTGTCAGGCTGCTCCATGTCATTCAGTAGTTGACAATTGGATGTTATTTGATAATAAATTAACACCGCTGGGTTGAGCTAAACGTACCTCTGGACGCATTCGCGATAATTGGAAAAAATCCTATAGTTCGCGAACACTCCAAAAAAGGCTGCCACGAAAAGAAAAGTGCCTTTTCCGCAATTACAATTGCTCGGTAACTTCTTTAAAATGGGGAAACTAATCTTTATGCCGGCGCAAAAACTACTTATGCTTTGAGAAGTTCTTTCATCATGACTTACTGACCATTGTGTGCTCCAACACAAAAACATTTGGAAAATCCTACCAGCAAGCAAAAGCTCGAATAACAATTTTTAGGTTACTCTGACGACTTTAATGTGCCCAATTGAATAAGCGATCAAAACGTACTCAAATAGTACTTTTCACCTGTTTTTACAAACGAACCTAAGGAAACAGCTATATATCGCCCCATCATTTTCTTCCCCAACGCCTTATATTATCACCACTTTTGAAAAAAAAAAACATGAAGGAAATTGAAAAAAGTTAAAGCTCTGGTGCTCCTGACCATCGTGGCATTACAGGCCAAATACTAAAAGGCACAAGAGCACTCTTTTGTTTTATATAACAAATAGTTTTCATGCAGTAAATCACAGAATGTTTGCTTCGGAACGAGGGGTAAGTTGATTAAGTAGTACCGGTAAACAAGCCCGGCAGCCACTCGCATCCTTCGAACAATCAACCCATGTCGCTTGCAAGAATTGCTTGCAAACTCGTAGATCATATAATGCACTCACAATTAGCATGACATCTGGGTAATCATTCCTTCTTTTTTAGAGTCAACATGGTTTTTTAGCATGGCTTATTGTGTGTTACTCATCTCTTTGAGTTTGTAACTGAACTTCGCAGAAACCTAGACTCATCTTTGCGAGCTGATGTCATCTAACTACATTTTCCCAAAGTTTTTGATTGTATGTTTCCCCAGCAATGTTTGGCAAGTTTTTATGCCTGGACTGGACTACCTCGTGTTATTATAAGTCCGCTGATTTCTAAGTAATCGGCTCCAATACAGCGTTGTTGGAAGTTGTTGTTCAACCACTACCGACGTGATTTCTGTAGTACTACAGATATCCGTCCTTGGTCCTCTGCTCTTTTCATTTTAATAAACGACTTTGCAAACGACATTTTATCTTCAATTCGACTTTTTGCAGATAGCTGTCGCATCACACACCTTATTGACAATGAGATCTTCTTGAAACGATTTGCAACTAGTTGACACCAGAAGTTCTGATTCTGTAATGAAACACCACATCTCAAATTGCAAAGTGATGCGTATATCATGTATGTGCTTAAACAGCAATTAAACTTTTCCCCTAAACGCAATAGCTCTGTCCTCCTTCGAATCATATTGTTATCTTGGTCTCACAATAAAAAAATGGCAGATGCCACGTACAGTGAGAATCGATGATATGTGAAGCAGGAATAAAGAAGGTTGATATGACACTTTAAAAACAGCTAAACGTTACGATGCAGACGTTATGTGAAAATACTACGCGTATCACTTCTAAATAAGATGCAAGTATGTTACTTATTGTCGCGTAACGACGGCACCAGTAACGTTTGCAACGCTAGCTCCAGCAGCATGGGCAGGTAAATTATGCTGTACATAGCTTCCATGTCATAATTAACATGTATGCGCCTTAAATTTGTGTTCGTCGTCCATTCAACTCACGTGATACCAAATTTTCATCATGTGAAGCAAGCGAAACGGGTGTGAGTACGCTATGAGCGTAGCATGTAGTCATGTTTTGCAGGACACTCATATCATGATTATCAATTTTTGACGTGTCATTTACTCTCGTCGTCCGTTCGCGTCACATAATGCAAAATTTCATTGATATGAAGCTAGCGAAACGGCTGCGTGTGCATTATGAGCGTGGCTTGTAGTCATGTTCAGCAATGTTCCTGCTGATTTCTGCTGCATCACCAAAATGAACGTTCCGGGAATACACCGCCACCGCCATTTCCTGCCTTGGCCTGGTTAACTGGCTTGTCCTCATGGGTTCAGTACAAGCAAGCTTTTCAGACATACCTAGTGGCTTTTATAGCGTCGGATCTTCCAGCCGACTACCGCAAAGCGATCCCGCTCACCTGTCGTGGCATGGAGAGGCAGCGGATTTTCCTTTGCATTGAAGCCACTGGATTCGTTAGTCTGGCTCTGCTAATGCTGCTCTTTCCAGCTCTTCGCGTACAGGTGACATCAGCTTGACAAACGATGCGCATGACTCTGCGATTGCCTTGCTTTTGGGTTATTTCAACAGTTCCGTCAACGTCATTGTGGCTCGACAATGGTTCAGTCCCCGTTCCTCAGCATGCAGGTGAGACAGTGGAAGAATACGTCTCAGCTTTGCGAATTCTCATCGCTAGCTGTAATTCGGAAGTCTCGCTGGTGAGATGTTACGTGAACGACTCATCTTTGAAGACTACGAATCATCGGTTGCGTGAGCGCTTAATTTTAAAAGCTCCTCACTTACACTGTCACGAGCTAATACACTCGCTTAGCAGTAAGAAGAAGCCGTGAGTTCTAGCTAAAGAATTTGGCGACGATGCTTCAGTTCACCACGTTAAACTGGCGCAAAGCTCTGCTTAGCCTCCAAAACGAAGAAGTGAATGTACAAGTTGTGCTAAGTGCAAAGCAAAAGCAGTGGGGGTGTCCGGTACAAGGCACCGCAAACTTTTCAACTTTCCTTGTTGTGGGGTGGCTGATCACCTTGCAAATAATCCCGCATGTAAGGCTCACCGGCGCACATGTCATCGCTGCGAGAAGATAAGGCACTCAGACGTTATGTGCAGGTCGTCTGGATACTCTGCGAAAGTTCCACAAGCTGATGAAGATACAACACTAGGTTTCAGTGTAGCGGCAAAACAGTTTGTTTTGTCAAGGAACACAAGCATGGCATCAACTCAACAGTTGCACTGGAAAGTCACACTATCTAATTCTAGTTGATACGAGATGTTTTGGCACTTTTTTTTACCAAAGAACTCAATTTTCAGTTTTTCGCAAGCACTTGCTCTTTTAGGTCGACCTCACTGCAGCTTTCCAACTACTTCAAGCGAAGGATGGAAAATCGAGGATTTTTCGCCACTCCAGATACGTTTCACGCAAAACCGCTTGAATTCGTATGTATGATTTATCTGAAGGCACCACTGTATTATGCTTACACGCCATTGTGGCACTACAGATGAACATTGAATGTTAATCACTTCGCTGCCTTGCATTGTCCTCCTACACTGCTACGTTGCCAACTAAGTTAGGTTCAGAGTCTGAACATCTCTTTGACCAACAGCTCTAACTTGCCAAATGATGCCATCACAAAGTCAAGGTTCTTGAGTGCATGCACCCGTGGCCAGGAAATTACGACGGCTGCCGTTTACCCTACGTGAGCAGGTGTCGGCTGAGTTGCTGCAACTTGAACCTCAAAACATAATCGAGCACGTTGACGCCTCTCAGTGGGTTTCTCCTATAGTGGTTGTTCTGAAAAAAGATGGCTGATTGCGAATATGTGTCGATCTGTGAGAGCCTAGTGAGAATATAATTGTTAACAGCTGTCCACTGCTACAGATAGATGAGCTGCTACACAACTTAGCCGGCGCCAAGCGATTTTCGAAGCCGGACTTGGTGTCTGCTTACCATAAACTGGAACTCAATCCTGAAAGTCGGGATCTCACTACTTTTGTTACGCACGACAGCCTTTTTCGCATCAAAAGACTATGCTTCGGCTTCGCTTCAGCACCGTCTGCGTTTCAGAGGATGATGCATCTCATACTGAAAGGGTGCAAAGGTATACTTTTTTACATAGACGACATTATTGTCTAAGGTCATCCTCGAGAAGACATTCTTTCAAACCTTCGCAAAGTTTTGCAACGACTTTCTTGAGCAGGCCTGAAACTAAATGAGAAATGCGCTTTCAATGACGCAGAACTCACGTTAATGGGACATGTTGTGAATGTCTGTTAGTTGTTTCCACTAGCGTCAACTATCCTAGCAATAAAAGAAACTACAGCGCTTTCAAATATAAATGAACCTTGTTCCCGGCTTGTCCTGGCACGATTTTACGCCAACTTCAATCCCCATTTTTCTCGTGTTGTGAAACCTTTAGGGGCACCGTTTGAGATGACGAATTATTTGCTTGGACGGCAGCGGCCGAAGAGATTTTCATCCGCACGAAATTGCCGTTGACAACTTGCAACGCTCTACATTTCTTTGACCTGAACTTTTGCGTCATCGTCACGAACGATGTCTCTGTATATGAGCTTGGCACTATTCTACAACAAGACAGATATAGAAATATACAGACGGTTCCTTTTGCTTTTCGCACCTTGAGGCCACAAGAACGGAAATATTCTGCAAGTGAACGCGAAGCCTTTGCATGCGTTAGGGCTTGTGAAAATTGTAATGTAAACATTTAGAGTTGCTCCTTCCTTTTGCGAACTGACGATAGTGTCCGTTACCCTGCTGTCTACTAATGGTGTTTGACATCGGTCATTGTGCATTTCACGTTGGTCAGCGCGACTGCTGTGTTACAACTGCACTGTAGAGCACCGCAAGAGAAGTGATAATAGGGTGGCTGATGCACTCTCTCAACTGCGTTTACCTTGAGAAAACGGTAAAGTCACTGACGATAAATTTGTTTACCTTCTTTCTCCTATGCTAACCATGGCAGAATTAGAAGCAGCCAGTGCGTCTGACAAGATAATCACAAAAGTCATAGACTTCGTTTTGTCATTTTGGCCTGAAAAAAATAAACCCAAGGCCTGCGTGGAAGGCGTAGCACAGTCACAACAAAAGCTAAAAGAGTAACCTTTCAGAGCCTTTCTAAACACTCATTGGGTAACTGCTGCAAGCAGTCTTGCTGATATTCGCTATGACGTTAATAATAAAAATATTTGCGTAGTGGGTCGGTCATCGCTATGCTATTTTTCGTCATTTTTCTGAGAAGCATGGTATCTGCTAAACACTTGCAAGGAATTTTGTGCCAATTCTTCATGCAGTGGCTGACGACAGTACAGAATAATGCCTGAAGTGGGTATGCGCCACAGTTAATGGTGAAACAAGAACAAGCTTTTGTAATGAATTGGACCATTGGATGACCCAATCGCGCTATTCGCAATGTGTGACGACTGGTTGTTCTTTCGCTCTTTTAAAATGCTTTATAATTTGTACGAATGCGATTGCTTTCCCGACATCAAGCTCGCCTAATGCAAATTTGCCAAAAAGTCCTAATCCTAAGCACCTGCATGCCTGATGTCAACTCTTCTGTTTTCACTTCATCTAGAATAATATGTGTTTAAGCATACTGCAGTCGAGTTATATTCGTGGTTTCGGTATATTGGGCAGTGAAGTGAGAGTATTAGCTTATTCAGGCGATGTCGCTTTCTTTGCACAGATAAGTGTCAGAAATGTGGTATCTACAATTAAAAAGTTGCTACTAAAAACTTGCATCTAAGAGTTTAGGACTGTGGTTTGGCTTGTTTGGTAGCACGCTGAACCACTTCGCAGGTATTATTTGTACGAGAACTTCTCCACCATGCCTTCATGCATGCATGTGTATAGATCCAGTGTGCATTACTGGAAGGAGTGCGTCCCTAAGCTTGAACGACAAGCCCAGACATCTGATCCCTATCGACTTCCAATTATTAGGAGAGGTGAAGCTTGCAACACTTTCCTAGCAACAAAGATTTACAACAAATTGCAACTTATCTAATGCGCAAAATTTATATACAACCGTTCAATCCCGTTTTTGCTACATTCACAAGTCCCCCCACTTTTGAGCCGATGCGTTGTGACTACATATTAAGGTCAGAGAGTGAAACTGGGTTAGGATTAAAACACCTTTATCTGTGGCAGACAGTGTCCCGATTCTTCCATTTTCAAGACGATTCCCATCCTGTAATCCATTCCTTCTTGCAGGTTACGCTTGTTCATTGCTTACGAGACTTGACTGTTTCATCAAATTTCTCCGAACGCCCGTGTTTGTAGGGATTATTGCGGGAAGTTTACCTCGCAGTTCAGTTCCTTAAAGCTCGCTTTTTTGTAGAATACCTGTACACAGCATCACGCAAAGTTTTGTATAAGGATCTATTAGATATGCTCTTCTCACCTCCGTTGTACCGCTTACTGTACTAGAATATTCCAGGCCACAATGTGTTGAAAGAAGTGCGCAGAATGTACATTTCACCGAATTCAAAAAACATTTTTTTAAAACTGCACTCTGAAACATTGGGGGTAAACACATGGTTGAAAAGAAAATGTATTTTATTCTGTCTGTTAACTGCCGTTTATGTGATGTACCAAAAGCGATTGAACATTGCTTTCTTAGCTGAAAAGATGCCACACTCTTTTGGGATGGCTATGAGCGAGCACTGACAAAACGTTTCGTCATTAATTATCATACAACACGTTATCTTCTACCAGCACCGCTTAATGAAGTGCCATATGAAATGTTTCTCCTCGTGGGTATGCACAGCTTGTGGAAGACACGAATGCAGGACCAAAATGCAGAACCAACCACCTCTTCAAGCACACTTCATTCAAATGGCTACTCATCTCAAAGACATTTACGACGACCTAGACTTTAGACCAGACTGGTACTCTATCTTGGAGGGCTGTTTGGCCTCACCCCTTTCTTGTTTGTTTAACACAATGTGAAGACCTATCTGTGTTAAGAACTCACGCTGTGCTAGCTATTGAGTGTTATTAGGTAACACTTGTGCGCCTATTTTCGCTATTTGGTTGTACATTTGTTCGCTTGATTTTGTCCTTGTTAAGACTTTAATAAACTCCATGCAAGAAAAAAACCTGGCGTAGCTCTTTAGTAGAGTACTTGGCTGGCACCCAGCGGACCCGAGTTCGAACCCAAGTGTGTCATTTGTACTAGATTTTTAAAGACGATAGTCTTCCCTGGGACCTTCGACGCAAAAATCTTGGTCTGTGTGTCTGTCTGTCTGTCTGTCTGTCTGTCTGTCTGTTTGTCTGTCTGTCTGTCTGTCTGTGTCTGTGTCTGTCTGTACACTTGTCCGTTTGTCCACTCCTAACAGCATCGGGTATTTGAAACGACTGACCCCATTCGCAGCGCCCACCTATGTTGCTCAAGATTCAGCATCATACTTGTGCAATAGTCGAATAAAAAGCAATTACTGCGCGTGTCAGGGGCACCATAACAACACGTATATATTCTGCTTGTGCGCGTTTTACTAGAAGAAGCATACATAAGTCATTTTAGGGACCGTAGCACTTATCACGCTGCGCTGACCATTCAATGATTGCACGGAAAGGAGAGTGTTTCCAACACTTTGCTAAAACGAGACGGTTGTGGCACCTACCCATCACCTTGCGTTCTACACCTTATCACCTGTGAGGCGGGCGTGCACACCCGTCTCAGAGCGACGCCCTTTGTCGCTCTGAGACGGGTGCCAGATGGCACTCATGTCTGCCAGATAGAAAAACTGCCAGATGGCACTCATGTCTCACGTGTGACGTGACTTGATGTGCTTGTTCGCCTACGCTGCGCGCTCGAGGCACTCTAACACAGCGCCTTCAGAATACCAGTCGTCAATTTTCTGGAGCAGAACACCAAATAAATGTTCTGTTCACTCTCTCCACACGCAAGACTATCATGTTTCGACGACATTTGCAGGTTGAATGCAGATACGGGGCCAATTTTTGTTCTTTTATTCGGTGTGACAGTGGTTACGGACACTAGCGAGGCGGTGGCGACGGACAACTAAGGCACTGCGCGAGGCTCGAGTTGAGATCCCATAACAGTTTTTGCGGTAAAAATCTTCGGAAGCGGTGCTAATGTCATATGTTCATGCGCGTGCAGAGCTGTTCGTTGTGCACGACTTGATTACTGTGGTGAAAGCATCGTAGTTCCAAGTAGCTTCAGTCGTCGTTTGATGGAAGTCGCACGCACATGAATCGCATTTGGGGATCAGTCGTACGAAACGTCGACTGCGAGAGTCGTACCGGTGGCCTCCAATGGATGACCGTGTAGAAGAGCTCATCAAAACATGTCTTGTTTACGAGTAGTGAGAAATCTGCATGGCCTACAGCAACCCCTATGCAGCCAGTAACTTTCACTAACAAGCCTTGAAAGAAATTTGCCATTGATATTATTGGCCCCTTCTAGCAAGCTCCCACCAATAGCTGTTATGCGGTGACACTTATTATCAAAGCAATTGGTTAGACGTTTTTACAGTGAAAGCTGTTATGAGACCACATCTCGAGCCCCGCGCAGTTGTTGTCCGCCGCCACCGCCGCTGGTGTCCGTAACCCCATTGCGCGAAAATAGAAAAAAAACCTCGCACCAGTGACACAGTGGGGCTCGAACGCGGGTCTGCTGGGTGCCAACCCAATATCCAACCAGTGAGTTAAGCGGGTGCTTGTAACTTGTTTTTGAACTTGCCTTAGGCATGCACGACCTAGCTCCAATCGCACAGTGGGGCACGAACTCGGGTCCGCTGGGCGCCAGCCCAGTATTCCACCACTGAGCTACACCGGTGCTTGTCACATGTTGTTAAGTTTGCCTTAGGCGGGCTTGATGTTGGGAAACCAGTCGCGTTATTACGACTGCTAAAACGTTTTACAACAGTGAAAGAATAACCAGTTCTCGCACAATGCGAATAGCCTAACGATTTGACTGCCCAATGATCCAAACCATCACAAAAGCTTGTTCTTGTTCCCTTATTATTTGTAGTGCACACCCACGGCAGCCATAATTTGCCATCGTCATCAGCCACTGCATGGAACATGGTGGCGTGAAACTTCTTGCAAGTGTTTAGCGGATACCACGCTTCCCAGAAGAGTGATGAAAAAAAGCATAGTGAATGCAAGCCTACTACCCAAAAGTTCATTATAATGCCCTAGTAGGTACCACGAAAGTGTTTGGAGTAGTCACTAAACGATTGTTCGGGAAAAGCTTTAAAAGGCCGCTCTTCTAGCTTTTGCAATGAGAGGGCTGCGCCTACTACGCAGGCCTAGCTTTTTTGGGGGACAAGTTTCTACGGCGATGGTCAATAACTTGTTGTTACAACAGTTCGCTTGTTATGGCTACCCGAATGAACTAGTTTCTGATGACGAATCACAATTCAACTCAGCTGACTTTGAAGAGTTTATTCGGGAACATGGCGTAAGTCATTTCTTTTATTCTGTTTATCATCTGCAAGCAAACGTAGTCTTGTGGAAAGTTTTGTCTTGTAGAAAGATTCAACAACGTCTTGTAGAAACATTTAACATAGTTCTCAGGTCCTTTGTTCCGATATCACACCACATGAGTTCAGATATCACACCAGCGGATATCACACCACATGAGTGGTGTGATATCCGGGTCGCCATGACGGACTTCTTTAGCACCTACCGCTGCACGCCTCATGCCACAAGAAGAGTTTCACGTGCCTTCCTCTTGCACTGACAATTACCCCATACTCGCTTTAATTATTGTTGAATTACTGGATTTTTCATTTAACGAAAACCCAGCACAGTTGTTGAAACGGTTGCGACAGCGTGTCCGAAAAAAAACAAGCTCATAACTTGATTTTTCTTTCCTTGATTGACTGTCGCCGTGGAGCCCGGACCAGAAACTTTGCCGCCAGTGACTATACGTTCATGTGAGAATGGCTTCTGTTCATGGGAAAAGATATTCGCTTTTTTTGGAACCGATGAAAATTACTGAGCAACGAGGGCTAGCCTCCTTTTTTTTTTGCAAGACGGTCACGTTTGAAACTCTTCCAAATTTCAAGAAATACACTCAGAAGCCGTTAGAAAGCTGAAAAGCAGTCGGCCTGGAATTATAGATTGAAATCTGCCCTCTTTGGACAAGCCTCTTTAAGATAGCGCACCTGCGAGTGACCAACGCGCCTACTGTCAACCTGCGCCACGGCAAAAGACAGCAGCCCAGAAGAAGATGATGATCCTTGTTACCCTGGCGCACACCCACAAAGGGGGATCGGCCAAGAACCGGGCGGCAAGATCTTAAGGTAAAAGGCTTATGGTTTTACAAACACAAAGTAATTTTCGACTGAATAGGATATATATAAAAACAAAAGCCAAAAACTGAAAAAGGAGTATACCTGAGCAGCCTAAACTAACAAACCATCGAATAATCATTTTCCCCTATTCATGCTCGTTCTTCGCTCATTCACGTCACCTAATACGAAATTTGATATACGTGAAGCTAGCAAAACGGCCATGAGCACATAACGAACGTGGTACGAAGTAGAGTTTTTGCTTGACAAGCATGTCGTGATTATCATATTGTGAGTAATAATTAAGCACATCTGCTTTCTTCACACATGTTTATCATCATGCTCCTTATGACAGACCCATATAGACCTTGAAAGTCGCATAAAATTAGCTAAGCGGGAAGGAAACGATGCTGCGTTCGTAACTCTCGATATAGCAAAAGCACACGACAGCATTGAGCATATGTGTTAATCACCCAGCTGCGCAACTTTAACTTCCCACACTATATACAGTCATAGATAGCAGAATTTTTGTGCAATAGAACGTTTTATTGTTAAAAAAAACGGCAACTCGTCTTCTAAATATATGCTAACAAGAAGTGTCCCGCAAGGTCCCGTCCTTTCCCCGGTGTTGTTCAATATCTTGATGAGCTCTGTACCTCAGCACCAGGACGTCTACACTCATGTATATGCGGAAGGCATTACATTCTTTTCAGCGAAAGAAGACAATAATATGCTATTTAAATATTACAGACATACCTATCAGCCATAAAAATGTGGCTTGTTAGCTTACATCTGTATTTAATTGTCAAGAAATGTTCTTTCTTACCATTTCAACTCAAAGACCCTTTTCACATCTCGCTCTCCTATCACATGGATCCTATCCCTGAAGTAGTGAATGTGAAATATCTGGGGGTTATCTAAGACCAATCAATGTCTTGGAAGACACACATTGAATACATTGCAGCAAAGGGAAGTCGTGCGATGGGAATATTAAGCAAAATTAATAATAGTCGCTTAGGTATGCGAAGAAATACTCTTATCTCAGTGTATTTTATGTATATTCGTTCGGTGCTTGAGTTTAGGTGTGTTATGGACGCGGGGGCACCTGCCTACAAGATACATCCTCTGGTAGTCATAGAGAGACAAGCCTTGAGATTATGCTTAGGTCTCCCCCAGTTTGTTTCAATCAAAATCTTGTATCTTGAAGCTAGGCTTCCCTTACTTGTGACCCGTTTGAAATTGTTAGCTACACAGGCATTTCTTAGGCTCTATGAATCGCCGGTAAGGCGCTTAGAAACAGTTTTTATTGACCGTCCTTACTTGGTTTTTGGACAATACTGGCCGAGATTTCGTATACCCCAAATTCTGGGTATACAGCGGTTTTTAGATGATTTAGATGGTAAAATTGATGCTGTTCCTTTATTCAGTACCATTAACAATGCTAATAAATCACAGTTTGACTATAAATTTGGAAATATTCAAAATTGATGCCGCTCAGTTTTTTAGAAGCTATATTAAGAGATTACATGGCACATACGCAAATACAAACAGTCATAGCAACTGATGTGTCACAAAGGGAAGAAAAATGTGGAATGGGTATTTTTATTCTGCCCTAGACTGGTCCTTCTCGCTTTGCCTTCCTGATTTTGTGCCCATATTTGAAGCAAATTTTTTTGCGATAATTCTAGCTCTCCATAAACTAACTGCTTCAAGAAGAACCGCAATATTTTAGCAGATTCACTATCAGTATGTGCCTCCCTTACCGCAGATGAGAACTCGCATGCTCAGAGTGCTTTCAAAGCGTTAGTTCCTCGCATCTCAATCTGATCAAACTGGTCTGGGTTCCTGGACATAAGGGCATTTGTATGAATGAATTGACAGATGCGTTGGCCAACTCATCCTTGAATGGGCCTGTTATTGATGTATTACCAGCATCGAAATGCTTGATAGGAGCTAGAATAAGAAGGAAACTACTGTTAGAAGAATTTTCTACACCTTCACTAAGAGCCAGACCAGAATTCAAGCACTTGTTATGCCATTAGAATAGTAAAATATGTCAAACGCGTGGAACGGAAGTCGCAACCACTAGACTGCGCTGTCAAATTCCACAGCAGAATTTATATTTACACAGAGCTGTTCTGGGAGCCTCCCCTCATTGTCCTGTATGCGGAGTAAATGAGTCAACTGAACATTATCTCATTTATTGTAATAGATTCTCTGCCTTACGTAAAAACACTTTAGGTGCCGTTCGCCACCTTCTCGGAATGTATTTAAATGCTGAAAATGTGCTTTATTTCGGGGCTTTGTGTCTAGGCCGCAGTGACGGGAAGATGGTTGACGCATTGCAGGAGTTAGTCAGAAGTTCAAATACGTTTAAGTGTTGAAATCATTGTTCGGTAGATTCGGAAATTTCCAAATTTATAATAAATCAAATACGACGCTTTATTGCATTACTCTACAGATTATTTACAATTCAACCATCAGATTCAGCTTGTTCCATCTTTATTTTATTTTTCGTAAATGAATTAATTTTAATCTGTTATTAAAGAAGAAATTCATGAAAACTATCCGGTTCTTGGCCAACAGCCATGCGTGGCTATGCGCCACATCGTCAAGGATCTTGACTTGACTTGCTCCGGGAACTTTGCTTGCCTGGGCTCTGCGCCTCGTGTGTGGTCGCTTCACCGTGTCTTCTCGGCCTAATAAAGGTTGCCTTCACCGTTGCATCACAAGTGGTGGAGTGTGTTCTGCAATCTTCCGTCCTCTCTGAGCCCGCACTGCCTCCTGGAGCTCCGCTCAGGCCGTCGTTTGTGCCAGGTGTCCGGTAAAATGCCTCAGGACGAGCCAACCGGCGCTTCAGCGTCTACCTGCACGGCCCCCAGCTAGCCCGGCTTATCCATTGTGGTATATTACCACGCACCAGCGTGTTCGGCGCACGTTCACCGGACTTCGAGGTGAAGATGTGGACGATTGGTTAAGCGAGTTTGTTTGAGGAAGTTCCACTAACAACTGGGATGATCCTGTCATGCTTCGCCGTGTTTATTTCTATCTGACAGGCGTAGCGGAAGCATGGTTTTTCAATCACAAAATGGACATCACGGACCCAAAACATTTCAAGCAGCAGCTTCGCCAAACCTTTGGCACCCCGGCAGCTCGTTCAGCCCTCGCTAAGAAGACACTGGACGCGTCAAGCAACAATGCGGTGAGTCTTACAGCTCGTATATAGAGGATGTACTTGATCCCATGTCCGAATTAGAGAGGTTTAGCCATCTATTGAAAGGGATGGGCATGGTCACGTTCAATATGCATTGATCATACAAAACCCGACCACAGTAGCTGACATTGTTGCCATGTGCCAATGCCTAGAAAACTCAAGTCCCAACGATTACCACCGGGCTGTCCTGAAAACACCCACTCAACTGATGCCTCATTGCATCCTCTGATCCGGGCGATCATACGGGAAGAGCAGCAATCTTTCGGCCTCTAAGTGACACCTAGTCCACCTTCCCCCTCCTACACCCTTTTGCACGACGTTATCAAAGAAGGGTTCGCGTCAGTAACCGGGCTAGCGTACGTAGACTCTCCGGTAACTTCACTCTAGCCGAAGTATGCACAAGTTCTCGCTGGTTCACCACCCGTCGTACAACCGATGCCTCCACGCTCGACGCCTGTCCTACTGGCTTCGATAATTCCGAGTGCATCGAGCGAGCCCTTTCACCTCCCATGTGGCCACTTCGTCCGGTCTGTTTTCACTGCGGCTATTGGAGCCACATTGCACGCTTTTGTCGGAAGCGTCAGCAGGACGAGCATCGTGGATTCGACTCCTAGGGATCGAATAATGGGACAAGTGGGTGCGCTTTCCTACATCGTCTTTATGATCCGCCGCTACGTCGCCCACCGTCGCCAGCTGCGACATCTAAGCCAACCACTCCTTACCGCTCAGCGAGGCGCCGCTCCCCATCGCCTCTCCACCGCTCTACGTCTCCGTTGCGACATGTCTAGCAATCCACCAACCAATGCCCAGAAAACTAACCTATGCAGCTTTTGGGGGAACACATGCATCGAACAAAGAGACAGACATTCCTCTAGTGCGTCCATAAAATACGATATCTGTTTTAACAGAAGGTGTGTACGTGGATGCTTTAATAGACACTGGTGCTTGTTTGTCCGCGACTGATTGTTCCTTGTGATCCCGTCTGCAAAAAGTCACCACGCCTTATTATGGACCTACACTGCTCGCAGCTCAAGGGGATGCCATTAGACCTGCCGCTAGGTGCACCGCTCAAGTTTTCTTTGCTGGTCTTCAACATTTTGTACAATTCACCGTGCTGACTTCGTGTGCCAACCAGCCTATGTTAGGCAGGGATTTTAATTTTACGGCGAAAGCTTCCATCGGCGGTCGAGAAATAGTGATTCCTACGATTGAAACTGACCATGCCCTTTTTGCGGATGACCAGCCCGTTCGCTTGCTGGCTGCGGAAGATACCGAGCTACCACCTGGTCGTCAGCAAATAGTTACCATCGCTTCTGACGTGATCGCCTCGGGTGACGAGTTTTTTCAACCATCTGCACGCTGTCTGGCAAGATGTATAGCCCTTGGTTCAGGTATAGTGCGGTTACACAATGGCTCCGGACATTTCTATGCTACAAACCAGACGCCTAAGAAAATTCTCATTCCTAAAGGCACCACAATGGCTTGCGTTACCGAATCCCAGCCTGTCTCTGTTGTCCCGCTTATGCCAGCTTGTGCTAACCTATCTTCTATTGGACGCGATTGATGCGTTTGTGTTCTTTCTGCGACTATTAGTCCAGTGCTAATCTTTTCACAGACAGATTATTTGCTTGTCATGCTAAAAAGCATAGAAAATTGTTCCATGTCCCTTCTTCATCTCTGGGACAGACGTCCGTTATCATGCAACGTATCCAGACCGACAGCACTTCCATCGTACGCCGTCGACTATATTCTTCATGCGAGCGTGAGGTCATTGAAGAAACTGTAGCCCATATGGTGCAACAGAACATCATACGTCCCTCTGCGAGTCCTTAGTCATCTCGTGTTGTTTTAGTAGAAAAAAAAATGGCTGCATGCGATTTCGCATAGACTACAGGGCACGTAATAATATTATCCGCCAGAACTTTTGCCCCGTGCCGCGCATAGACAATGCTTTGGATTTACTGTAGGGTGCCAAGTACTTCTCAAGCCTTGACTTGTGTTCAGGTTAGTGGCGATTGATTGATTGATATGTGGGGTTTAACGTCCCAAAACCACTGTATGAGTATGAGAGACGCCGCAGTGGAGGGCTCCGGAAATTTTGACCACCTAGGGTTCTTTAACGTGCACCCAAAGTTGAGCACAAGGGCCTACAACATTTCTGCCTCCATTGGAAATGCAGCCTCTGAAGCCGGGATTCAAACCCGCGACCTGCGGGTCAGCAGCCGAGTACCTTAGCCACTAGACCACTGCGGCGGGGCTGGTTACTGGCAAATACCCAAGCACGAGGACGACGAAGAAAAGAAAGCGTTTTCTACACCATATGGGCTGTACAAATTCAACGTCATGGCATTCGGCCTTTGTAATGCTTCAGCAACATTCCAGCGGATGATCGACACAGTTTTACGAGGCTTGAATTGCTTGCTTGTGGTATTTAGGTGATATCGTTTTTTTCTCGCTAACCTTCCTTTAGCCCTTGTAACGACTGGACGAAGCCCTCACGTGCCTCGCAAATGTAGGATTTCAGCTGCACTCCAAGAAGTGTCGTTTTGCGAACAAGACAATTAAAGTGTTAGGCCACATCGTAAGCAAGGACGGCATTCGTCCCAATCCAGGAACGATTTCCGCTGTCGAAGACTTCCCGCGTCCTGAAAAATCCAGGGGTTTGCACAGTTTCCTCGGCCTCGCTTCTTATTTTCGCCAATTTATTTGAGACATCGCCTCAATGGCTTCGCCATTGCAGAAGTTGCTGTGATCAGGCGTAGCCTTTGTGTGGTCTCCTGAATGCGAAGCGGTGTTTGAACAATTGTAGTGTGCACTCACATCTGAACCAGTCCTCTGTCATTTCGACGAAACCGCGCCTACGCTCCTGCATACAGACACTAGTGGTCAGACATTGGTGGTATTTTCCTAGAGCGAGACAAATCTTCATGTGAGAAAGTCGTCTCATCTGTGAGCTGTGCACTGACCCCTGCCGAAAATAATTTTACCATTACAGAACAGAAGTGCCTAGTGGTCGTAAAATCAATACAAATGTTTCAACTTTTTCTGTACGGCCGCCACATTAGCGTGGTTACGGAGCATCATGGATTGTGCTGGCTCTTGACACTCAAGAACTTGTCCGGCCGTCTTGGTCGCTGGATTCTTCGCTTACGAGAATATGACTTCACTATAACATACAAGTCGGAAAACAAACATGAAGACGCCAACACACTTTCGCGTTGCCCACTCCATTCAGAGCCACTTAACAAACGCATCACCGCTGCACGTGAAGAGCTTTCGGCCGTCGCTTTCCCACCTGCTTCGTCCTTAGCTTCTCTGGACCCAATTTCTCCTAACGAGTGTGGTTTGTTGTTATCCCATCAACGTGCTCACCCTTACTGTCGCTGAATCATGAAGCGTCTTTACGGGACTTGCCGGCCTCCTAACGTCCGTCTTCGCTGACAGCTGACGCAATTCAAGCTCGACAACAACGTCCTGTACCATCATATCTACTACCCTGAAGGTCAACGCTGGGTGCCAGTTCTCCCTCGCTCTCTTCGGGCACAAGTCCTGAAGACATATCGTGACGACATGTATGCTTGACACACGGGCTTTCAAAAAACGTACGACCGCATAAGATGTCTTTACTACTGGCTAGGCTTGACCACCAGTGTCGTGAAGTACTTGCCCCATGCACACTTTGTCAGTGTCGCAAGCTCCCGATATCAACTTAATGCGGACGATTAAAACCACTACCGTGTCCTCTGCAATCATTTGAGGTAGTTGGCGTTGACCTGTATGGTCCGCTTCCTGTGACTGTCACGGGCAATTGATGGATATTTAATGCTGTCGACCACCTGACTCGCTACGAAGAAACAGCTCTTGTGTCTTCTGCATCCGCTTTGGAAGTGGCTGACTTCATCTTTTGAGCAATGATCCTTCATAGCGGAGCTCCTCGTGTAATCCCGAGCGACCGTGAAAGAGTATTTCTTTGGAACTCGTCGAAGAAATTCTCAAGCCGCGCCACGGTGGTCTAGTGGCTAAGGTACTCGGCTGCTGACCCACAGGTCACGGGTTTCAGTCCCGGCTTCACTGGCTGAATTTTCGATGGAGGTGGAAATGTTGTAGGCCCGTGTGCTCAGATTCGGGTGCACGTTAAAGAACCCCAGGTGGTCGAAATTTCCGGAGCCCTTCACTAAAGAATCTCTAATATTTATATGGTAGTTTTGGGTTGTTAAGCTCCACATAGCAATGAATGAGTCAATCAAATTGAAGAAGTGCTCAAGGCATCCAGCACTACACACAAAACAAGCTACAGTTACCATTCTCAGACGAATGGGCTGACTGAGCGCTTTCATCTCACAGTGTCAGATATGATAGCCATCTATATCGAACCTGACCACAGAAAACTGGCACACCGTTTCGCCATTTGTCACTTTTGCCTATAACTCCTCTGTACAGCGCACAACCAGTTACTCACCGTTCTACCTCGTCCACGGTCGCTTCCCCTCTTTCTTCCTCGATGCTTCGTTTTTCTCCGCGCCTGGTAAATTATGTTCATCCTCAAGTGAAGAATACACGTCTCGTCTACTTCATTGCCGCCAGCTGGCCCGTTTCAACACTGAAGCCAAGCAACAGGGTCACAAGCTTGAATATGACGCCTCCCATTGTGCCGTGTCCTTTAGCCTTGTGGACGACAAAGTCCTCCTTCTTGCACCCACTTGCACTCCTGGCCTGTGCGAGAAGGTTCAATTACGCTTCATTGGCCCCTACACTGGCTTGGATCAAATGTCTCCTGTCAATTATCACGTGGCATCCGTTCTCCTTCCAACGGACCGCCGCTGCCAGGCAGCAGAAATATTCCACGTATTTTGCATGCAGCCTTTCACATGAAGTTCCTCTTCGCTTTAAACTGCGGCCAAAAACTGCGGTTAGAATGACCAATTTCACGTAGGGGAGGGGAAATAGTGTGGGCTTTCATTAAGCACATATTCTTTCTTCACACATGTTCATCATCTTAAGTAGTTGTCATCTTCATCTGCTGTGGGAACTTGGCTTGTCTGGGTTCTTTGCCCCGGGTGTGGTCGCTTCAACGTGTCTTCTGGGCCTAATAAAGATTGCCCTCGCCGTGCATTACAATATGTTGACCAATCTTATTCGTTTGTCATCAGTTGGCGTCACGTAATACAAAATTTGATATATGGCAAGATATCGAAGCGACCGCGAGCACGGTATGAGCGTGGCACGAAGCCGTGTTTTGCGTGACAGGCTTAATAATATTGTTTTCCCCTAGTGATACACGTTCCTCGTTCGTTGGCGTGACGCATTACCAAATTTAATATATGTGAGTCTAGTAAAACAGCCGCGAGTGCCTCATGAGTGTGGTACGTGGTGTTCTTGCATGACACGTGTGTCTTGACTACCGTGTTTGCACCAGTCTTGTATGTTCGCTGTTCGTTCGTGTCACGCAATACAACATTTGATATACGTGAGGCTAGCAAAACGGCCGCGAGTGAATCATTAGTGTGGTACGCAGTCAAGTTTTCGCGTAAGACACATTTTATCATTAACGTCTTTGCACCAGCCATATACCTTCATGATACATTCACTTCAAGTACATAACATCATACTTAGTATATGTGAAGCTAACAAAACGGCTGTTTAGCACACTATGAGCGTCGCATGTCGTCATGTTCTTGCATTACACAAATCAACATGATTATCCTTTTGCCGCATTTTTGCGCCTCAGTTGTTTTGCTATGTTTACCTCCATTCGCCTGCTTGGCGTGAATGGAGGTGAACCTAGCGAAACAGCCGCGAGAACAACATGAACGTGGTACGTTGCTATCCTTCTACACAACACGCATGTCATGGTTATCATGTTCAGGGGTCTCCTTAACTTTTGTCGGTCATTAAAGTCACGTTATACTAAGTGTGGTATATGTGAAGCTAGCAAAATGGCCGCGAAGGCATCATGAGCATAGAGAGTAGTCATGTTCTTAAAGTGTATACGCATATCATGATCATCATGTTTGCACCAGTCATATACCTTCGTCCTCTTTTCGCGTCACACACTACCAAACGTCGTTTATTATTTGTTTATTTGTTCATGTATTTTATATTTACTATATCCCTAAAGGTTCTGTACGGAACTTTACATGAGGGGTGGGCAACATAAAAAAGGCGGTATCAAGAGTTGTTTTTAGGATATGGTTAGTCGGCTTCTAGGATATCATTCTTGACGCGCGCAGAATCGCTTACGACTGCCGTGTGTTCAGGAAGGCCATTCCATCCCGGGGGTGCTGCGCGAGAAGAATGTCTGCGGAAATTATGTGGTGTGAGCCGTGGCGGAATCACAGCGTTAAGATGACTTGTGGGATACCCTCGGTGGTGTTATGACAGGCAGAGCAAGCATAAAGCCCTGCAAGAAAGCCACCGGTGAGCCCTGCTAACGCGGTTCGCGTCCTGCAGCAACGCTAGAGGCGTCCGTGTGCGCCACATTGAACGCACATCGGCATCGGACAAAAAGCACGCGCACTGACAAGGGTATAAAAAGCGCGTCGCGTGTTCACTCAGTGCTCCACTGCTCTTTTTCGGTGGCCTTTGTAACGGCCAGTCGTGTCTTATGGCGTTGCTCGTATAAAGGCGCGTCTGCTCGCCTAGTTTGCTAAGTATTGTAAATATGTGAAGAAATCGTGTTTCCTTCTTGTGGGCAAGGAGCCTGGCTACATTTTCTCCTGTTCTGGCACCTGGGTGTCCGCCTGGGCCCAATTCTTCGTTCACACCAACTGGTTGGCAGCGGCGGCATTTGGTTGAATTCGGCAGTGTCCTTTGCTGGTACCAATGTTGATGAGTGCTCACTTTGCACTGAGATTCTACCAGGTGTTTTGGATAGATGGTGAGTTCTACTCAAAGGGATAGATTGGTTGCTGCTTTGTGAAACCAGTGTTCATTTAGGTATCTTCCCAGAAGTTAGAGCCACGGAAGTCTGCACTGGGTGACAACGAGTTTGAACATGTTAAAAAACTGGATTTAGTGCTTTTCAGCGAGGAGCTCTGTATTTACGTGTCCAAGGTACCTAGGAAGCTACCATAGGCGTATCAGCCAGGGGGGGGGGGGCAAGAGGAGTGCCAGCCCCCCCACTGAGAAAAATTAAGAGGGGGGGGGGCTCAGCCCCCCACTTTAGACAATGGTCATTCTTGGCTGCAGGCTGAGGAAACCAACAAGTAAAACGTAGTTTTCCATCACAACAGGAATCACTCAATCATTTCCTTAGGGAAGAATGAAAATGTTATGAGCTATGTTACAACGTAGTTAAATTTTGCCCACGTTGCCGCTGCAATGGTTGTTCTTGTAGGCTGTCGAATATATATATATATATATATATATATATATATATATATATATATATATATATATATATATATATATATATATATATATATATATATGGGATATGGAACAACGGGAGCGTTGTCAACAAGGATAAATATATTTATTTCCCAACAGTTTCTAGAGGGGTCCTCCCTTCATCAGGGGATGATATATATATATATATATATATAAATCCTGACGAAGGCCGTGCCACGGCCGAAACGTAGAGTAAACAATCATCAAATTTTCATAAATGTGCTCCTTTATCTCAATTATATTTGCACCGGACCCACAGAATTTTTTTAATCATTAAAATATATATATATATATATAGATATATATATATATATATATATATATATAAACGATTAAAAAGAGGTTCTTTGAGTCAGGTGCAAATATAATTAGGAAATAAAGGAGCACACTTACGAAAATTGGATAGCTCTTTACGTTTCGGCCGTGGCACGGCTTTCGTCAGGATCCTGACGAAGGCCGTGCCACGGCCGAAACGTAAAGAGCTATCCAATTTTCTAAAGTGTGCTCCTTTATTTCTTAATGTTGTAAATAATTAAATATATATATATATATATATATATATATATATATATATATATATATATATATATATACTACTGCAGCGACATCGACACGTGGGCGTGAGGCACGAGCTAAGACTGCCTGGTTGCTGCTGCGACGCTGCCCGTATACTCGGCCTGCTCTTGCTGCTTCGGTACCGACGCCACTACCGCTGTTTACCTTGCATTTACATTATATTTTGGTGGAGAGTGCTGCGGTCTTCCCCAGTCCTGGAACTGCGTAGCCGAAAGCTGCCGTCCGTCATGCCTGACGACGCTGTCTTCACACCCCCCACCGGCTTCGCCACGCAGGAGCTGTCCCGGTGCCCAGCTCTTGCGAGAACCAGACATCTTCAGCGGCACCGATGAGAAAGACAATGAGGATTGGCTGGAATCTTATGAACGAGCCAGTGCTACTAACAAATGGGACGATCCCGCGAAGCTTGGTACCGTGATGTTTCATTTACCGGATGTTGCTAAGCTATGGTAAAGAAACCATGAGGCGGAAATCCCTACTTGGACGACCTTCAAAGCCTGCATCACCGATGTTTTCGGACGCCCTGGTGTGCGGAAACTTCGCGCAGAACGTCTACGAAGCCGGTCCCAACAAACTGGTGAATTATTCACTAGCTACATCGAGGACGTCCTCGACCTCTGCCGGCGTATCGACCGGAAGATGGCGGAAACTGACAAGGTACGACATCATGAAAGGCATTTCCGACGACGCCTTTCAAATGCTGCTCTCGAAGAACCTTGTCACTGTCTCTGAGCTCATCGAGTTGTGTCAGAGTTTCGACGAGCTCCGACGACAGCGTCTCCTCACGCGACGCCCTAATGTCGCGGATGACACACTCTCAAGCCTAACCACCACCTCTGACCTTGAGTTCCTACTATCGCAGATCAAGGAGTTTGTTCGTGCTGAGTCGCTCATCAGCTATCGCTGCTATCTACAGTCGGCCAACCACAGTCACCTCTTCCAGGAAACCTTCGCCAGGCCATCCAGGAGCAAGTTTGCGTGGCTCTGCCATCTGCCCGTGACGCTTCATCATTGCCGACCCCCGTTGCCTGTGCCGAGGTAACTGCACCTCTAAGCTATGCTGAAGTGGCCGCTCGACCACCTCTTCAGACTTTTACGTCACTGCCATCAGCCATGCCACCACGACCTACTCCTCGGTTCGCTCAGCCAAGGTCTCTCCAGAGTAGTGGACAATAACGTACAGTCGATAATCGGCCAATATGCTTTGCCTGTGGCCTACCTGGCCACATAGCGCGATACTGCCATCGACGCGTCCCTATCTACCACCACCAGAGCTACCACCAGAGCTTCGAACCTGCCTCTTATGCGTCACCGCGCCCTTCGTTCACAGGATCTCAGCCTCCTGACCAGATGTCATCGTACGCCGACTACCGCCCTCCAGTTAACCGTCGCTCACCATCACCTGGACGCCGCTCGCCATCCCCGATGCGCCGTCGTCCTTCATCGCCGGAGCGTGAAAACTGATTGCCGCAGTTCCAGAGGCAGGAACTGCGTCGCCCGCGAAAAGACCAAGGCCTCTCTCTTCCCCAACGAATGTTCTCGACGTATATGTGGACGGCGTCGCTGCACTCCCTCTTGTCGACACTGGTGCCGCAGTTTCAGTGATCAGTGCCAGACTCTGCCGCTTGCTCAAAAAAGGTATGACGCCAATAGCAAGTATATCACTTCGTACAGCGAGCGCAGAGCACGTCACGCCAGCCGCTGCTTGTACTGCTCGAATCGCGATTGATGGCCTCATCTATGTCGTCGAATTACTAAATTTAGATTCCTGTTCCCATGATCTCATTTTGGGTTGGGACTTTCTCTCCGCTAATAAGGCCGTCATCGACTGCTCTCGCGCTGAGGTAGAATTTGAAGTGTTTGGCGACGCTACGTTAAATGATGCACTCGAAAGCGGGGACAAACTATTTGTTGCTGAAGACGTCATCATACCAACGCACTATTTCGCCCTTACCATGGTATCTTTCAACTCGCTCGCCGAGTCGAGTGCCCTTTTCACGCCATCTGCCCTTTTCGTTCGCCGCAAGTGTTCGCCGCTACCTCATGCCCTTCTAGAACTTCATGACGGCGTCAGCAGACTGCTCATCTCGAACCTCTTGTCATGTCCTGTAACACTACTTCGGGGTGAGGGCGTCGGGCGGGTTTACAGTCTCGACCCTTCTGCAATTTCTGACATGTCGACTGGTCCTTCCGCCAAACACGGGTGTCGCCGGAGTGACTTGTGCCTCTTCGCCGCAGACTACTAGGCCTGACGTACTCAGCAGCTCCATCGCCGACACGTTAACCATTTCGCAACGTGCTCAGCTGCTACGACTGCTGGAGAAGTTCCGTTCTTTCCTTTGACTGCCAACATACTCCCCTCGGCCACACGTCTGCTGTGTGTCACCGCATCGAAAACGGGTACCAATGCGCCATTGCGTCAAAACCTTATCGCGTGTCCGCAGCCGAGCGCCAGGTTATCGATGACCAAGTAGCTGACATGCTCAAGTGTGGCGTCATCCAGCCTTCGAATAGCCCCTGGGCATCTCCAGTCGTTCTCGTTAAGAAGAAGGACGGGTCAATTCGCTTCTGTGTTGACAACCGTCGTCTTAACAAAATAACTCGAAAAGACGTTTATATCCCTTACCGAGAATCGACGATGCCCTTGACTGCCTCCAAGGTGCGGAGTACATCTCTTCTATTGACCTACAGAGTGGCTACTGGCAAGTCCCTCTGGCCCCTGAAGATCAGCCTAAGACGGCCTTTGTCACACCTGATGGCCTTTACGAATTCTGTGTCATGCCTTTTGGTCTTTGCAACGCCCCCGCAACACTCGAGCGGATGATGGACAATCTTTTGCGTGGCCTGAAGTGGAAAACATACTTGTGCTACTTGGATGACGTAGTTATATTTTCACCAGAATTTCCAACGCATCTCCGCTGGCTAGATGAGTACTCCAGTGCCTAACTGACGCTGGCCTTCAGCTCAACCTGAAGAAATGCCGCTTCGGCACAAATCAGCTGACCATCCTCCGCCATGTTGTCTCTAAAGACGGTATCCTTCCTGACACCGCCAAGTTTCGGGCAGTTGCAGAGTTTCCTAAACCTGCGTCTCTGAAGGATCTGCGCAGCTTTCTTGGCCTCTGCTCCTATTTCCGCCGCTTTATTCGGAATTTTGCGATGATCACCGCCCCCTTGACTGAACTTCTGCGCACTGACTCGAAAAGTTACGCGTGGTCACCCGCCTGTGACGATGCTTTCGAAAAGTTGCATCGCCTGTTAACCTCGCCGCCAATCTGCGTCACTTTGACCCAACTGCTCCGACTGAGGTACACACCAATGCCAGTGGTGTTGGACCTGCGCAGTGCTCTCGCAGCGCAAATCAGGATTCGAAGAGTACGTAGTCGCATACGCAAGCCGTACCCTCACCAAAGCGGAGAAGAACTATTCTGTGACAGAGAAAGAGTGTCTGGCAATTATATGGGCTCTAGGTAAATTTAGACCATACCTATATGGTCACCCCTTCGACGTAGTCACCGATAACCATGCGCTTTGCTGGTTATCCACATTGAAAGACCCCTCCGGCCGTTTAGCTCGCTGGGCTTTGTGGTTGCAAGAGTTCGACATGCATGTTGTTTACAGGTCTGGTCGACGTCACACTGATGCCGACGCCCTATCACGTTCACCTGTGTCCTCCGAAAGCTCTGCATGTCTAGCTGCCGTGGACAAAATGGTGTCGTTCCAGAAAACTGTGACATGGTGTCTGAGCAACGTAAAGATGACTGAATCAGCACTCTTCTGCGAATCCTTTCAGACCTGTCGACTGCTCCATCTTCTCGAACGTTGCGCCGTCAAGCGGCTCACTTTGAGGTCCGCGATGGCCTCCTTTATCGCAGGAACTACAAGTCCGACGGTCGAAAGTGGTTACTCGTCATTCCACGCCATCTTCGTGCAGCATTATGTTCAGCTTTCCACACTGAACCTCAGTGCGCACATGCGGGCGTCATCAAAACACGCGATACGCGGAAACAGCCGCTTTGCCTGCTGCCACAGCACGCGACGTCTCATCTTTTCTCCTGCGGAACTTCATTCTGCGTCACGGCGCACCATGTGAACTTCTCAGCGACATAGGACGTGTATTCCTCTCTGAAGTCGTCAACGCACTCCTTGCGAAATGCCGTATCATTCACCGGACTACCACCGCCTACCATCCGCAGACGAATGGATTGACGGAAAGATTAAACCGTACCCTAGGGGTTATGATATCAAAGTATGTTGCCTCAGACCACTCCGACTGGGACCTCATTCTGCCTTTTGTGACGTACGCCTACAATACTGCTCCACAAGCGACTACGGGCTTTTCACCATTTTTCCTGTTATATGGCCGACACCCTTCCACCACACTAGATACCATTCTGCCCTACCACCCCGATTCCTCCGAGTCTACGCCCATCTCTGAAGCTGCCCGCCGCACCGAGGAATGCCGTAAGCTCGCCCAGTCGTTCACAACAATCGACCAATGAAGGCGAAAATCTCGGCGTGACGATAACCACCCGTACCCAAACTTTGTTCCGGACACTCTTGTTTGGCTTTGGGTTCCCACTGTGCCTACAGGCCTTTCCTCGAAGTTTTTTTCAAAATACCAGGGACCCTACCGCATTGTCTCGCAGACTTCACCAGTTAACTACATCGTCGAACCCGTTACGCCATCCACAGACCAGCGCTTTCGGGGACGTGAAATTGTTCACGTACAGCGGCTAAAACCTTATTACGACCCGCTCGTACTCTGTTCGCCGTGAGTCACCAGGATGGCTCCTTTTTCGACGGAGGACGAAGTGTAGTGAAGAGGAATGCCCACTACTGCAGCGACATCGACACGTGGGCGCGAGGCACAAACTAAGACTGCCTGGTTGCTGCTGCGACGCTGCCCGTATACTCGGCCTGCTCTTGCTGCTTCGGTACCGACGCCGCTACCACTGTTTACCTTGCATTTACATTATAATATATATATATATATATATAAATATATATATATATATATATATATATATATATCCAGCGAGTGTCTTCTCTGAATCCAGTGATGAATAGAAATTGGCTTGAGCGGACAAACGTGCGAAAACTTTTATTGCTCCTACGTTTCGGCCGGGGTCCAGCCTTCGTCAGGGAATACATCGCAAATGTCAACGTGCTGCTTATATACATTGGGGCCCCCAACACGTGTCTATTTAATATCAAATGTCGAGGCGGAAATGTTGTAGGCCCGTGTGCTCAGATTTGGGTGCACGTTAAAGAACCCCAGGTGGTCAAAATTTCCGGAGCCCTCCACTACGGCGTCTCTTATAATCTTGTGATGGTTTTGGGACGTTAAACCCTACATACCAAACAATATCAAATGTCGCATATATGACAGTGGCACACAAATCAACATGCCAAAGAGCACGATGTGATAATGACACGACTATATCACGAAATGATAACATACGGTTAAGTCTGCGAGCAAAAAAGGGCGTTTTTCACAGTCACGGAAAGGATCAACATAACAAGGGTGATAATGTACCACGAATGCATTTAACAATATTGCGTTAAAACAACTTGATGAACTAACAAGAAACATAGGTTGCTGGTTGTTTACCTATGTTTCTTGTTAGTTCATCAAGTTGTTTTAACGCAATATTGTTAAATGCATTCGTGGTACATTATCACCCTTGTTATGTTGATCCTTTCGTGACTGTGAAAAACGCCCTTTTCTGCTGCGCAGACTTCACCGTATATTATCATTTCGTGATATAGTCTTGTCATTATCACATCGTGCTCTTTCGCATGTTGATTTGTGTGCCACTGTCATATATGTGACATTTGATATTAAGTAGACACGTGTTGGGGGCCCCCAATGTATATAAGCAGCACGTTGACATTTGCAATGTATTCCCTGACGAAGGCCGGACCCCGGCCGAAACGTAGGAGCAATAAAAGTTTTCGCACGTTTGTCCGCTGTAGGCAGATTTCTGCCAACGGCAAGTTCCTGCTCCCGGCAAGCTATCTTTTCACGCAGTTTTCTTTCTTTATATTTACTTTACAATTTAGTCTAATATTTCCTCTACACTTTCTTTGGCATCATTTTCTGTTAGATCTCGTCAATATAGTGTCAAAGCACCGAAAAAGGAGCGTAGGTATACACTTCTTTCCCTATTCATTAACGAGGATCTCGAACTAGCAGACTTGGTGTCGTTAAGTTGTATACGAGGGAATATTGGTCAGCTGCCAGCTCGTAATTAGTACACGTGCTAGGTGAGGCCAAACAGGCTTCTAAAAAATGGCAGCATATCCACAAAGTGAATGATGGAGAGTGGGGCGAAGCATCCGCCCGTCCATTCGTTCTTGCTTGCGTCCGTCCATGCGTCCGTCTGTGTGACCGTCCATGCGTCCATCCGCCTGTCTGTGCATGCGTCTGTTCATGCGTCGACATGTCCATCTGTGCGTCCGTCCCTGCGTTCGTCTATGCATCCGCCCCTGTGCCGTCCATACGTCCATCCGTCGGTGCAGCCATCCGTTAGTCCGTCCATGCATCTGTCTGTGCGTCCGTTCGTCTATCTATTGAACACTCCAAGTACCACAATCTCGCAACTTTTCATAATATATTTCGCATATGCACCGCCATCCAGCGGACATTCCAGGAGCTAAGCGAGAGGTGGCACACGCACACTTTCTTACGGGTTGCGCTTCGTGTCTACTTCCCACCTTTAACCACATCAAATTCATGGCATATACTAGTTCACTGTATTCATGGCACTGCGGCCCAACGCTCGCTAAACTATTCTAAAACCAAGGAGGTTATTCCCAGCGAGTATAACGTAGCAACCCTTTCTTATCAGATAGTGCTCAATGTACATGTCAATGGCTGCTAAGGGAGAATGAGAGACGGGAGATTTCGGCTTTTATTTAACGCTCACGCTGCAAATTTTTTAATGTTCAACAACGCACAGAAGAAATCTTTCACCGGCACCACCTTGGAGATCAAAGTATAAGTCTGGTTACACACTACGACTACGAAAGACGAACGGGTGCCGGTATAAGGAGCTTCGCCCCTAAAAGACTGTGCCACACTCGCTTCCATGGCTACTGGTGGCGCTGACTGACACTCCCATGCTTAAATTCACATATATACCCAATAAAGTGGCTGGGAGGATAGTCGCAGTAGTAGCTCAGTGGTAATCTCGTTAATATTGCGCCAAAACACCGAAATACGAGCCCTTAAGTATTCACTTTTCACACACACACACACACACACACACCACACACATACACACACACACACGCACACGCACACACACACACATATACATACATACATATATATATATATATATTGTGGTGAAGCCTTCGAACAGTGGGTCGTCCTCTCCAGCGCCTTCCAGTGGGTTGCCCTTTTTAGCAAGAAGAAGAGCAGCTCGTGCAGAGAGTCGGTACCCGCATTGACTGTCGCTGTCAAGCATCGTCGACAAGCGTCCGCCAATAAACGTCTCAACAATTTGGTGGAGAGTGATGTGCCCTTCTAACACCTTCGGTTAGCATTTGATGCCCCTGGAGCTTCGATCCCGCACCGTGCCTTCTACCATGCACCAAGGTGCCGCACAGCAAACGCTTCCTCCTGCGCCGACGCCATGTTCCGGTGTTCCCCGCATCCGCAACCCTCCTGTCTTCACCGGCGCGGATGGCACCGACGTCGAGGACTGGCTCGCTATGTACGAACGCGTCAGCGTCGCCAATCATTGGGACGGGGCAGGTAAACTCGGCAACCTGGTTTTCTACCTCGTGGGTGTGGCCGGCATGTGGTACAACAACCACGCATCCGATTTCCCCACTTGGTCCGCTTTTAAAACCGCCGTCGTCGACGTGTTCGGCCGTCCTGCCGTTCGTAAGCTCCAAGCCGAACAGCGGTTACGTGAACGAGCACAGCAGACTGGTGAGTCCTTCACAAGCTACATAGAGGACATCCTTGACTTGTGCAAGAAAGTGGACGCGATCATGTCAGAGGCCGACAGAATTACCCATGTTCTAAAAGGCATCGCCGACGATGCCTTCACCATGCTCCTGGCCAAGAACCCTCGCACTGTGGCAGAGATCATTACACTTTGCCAAAGTTACGAGGAGCTGCGACGGCAGCGCTCGATGACCCGTCGACCACCCTCACGTGACGCTGATCTCTCGGCCTTGTCAACACTTCCTGACCACACCGCCTTGCTTGCTGAAATCAAGTCATTCGTGCGAGAAGAAGTTGCCCGCCAGGTCTCTTTACTGGCCTTTGCTTCCCCGCAACGTGCTGAACAGTCGTCAAGCACACTTCTGCCTCCCCTCCGCCGAGCCATTCAGCAGGAAATCACGGAGGTCGTTCCAGAATATCACCAGCCGCCTCCAGTATCTACACCACTCAGTTACGCCCAAGTTGTCGCCAGGCCCAGGCCACCCCCACCGACTCCTGTGACTGGCCCTCTTGGTTACACCGAAACCATCGCCAGACCCCAGGCCTTCGGAGAAACTGTGCCACCTACATATACCGACGTCATCCACGTGCCCCGTGTGCCGCCCACTATGCAGTTATATCAGCAGCCGGCTCGCCCATCGCGTTCTTCGACATGGATGGGACCCGCGAACCGATGGCGCACTGCGGACGATCGCCCCGTCTGCTTTGTTTGTGGTTGCGTCGGTCACGTAGCACGCTACTGCAATCGTGTGCAGCGACCGCAGGTCGCCTCCAATTTTTCCAGCCAATCGAGCCGCTTTTATGACCAACCCCCACCTACGTCACCGTCGTCCCGCCCCGCTCCATCTACCCGCCGGTCACATTCTCCGCGACGTCGCTCACTGTCGCCGATGCGGCCACGTCCACTAGAGGGTGACCAGGAAACTAGTCGTCGCAGTCCACGAGGCAAGGGCTGCGACGCTGTCGAACTGCGGAAGCCCTCAGGAAAGACCATCGAACGTGATAGACGTGCTTGTGGATGGTGTTCGTGCATCTGCCCTTGTAGATACTAAAGCCGCCGTATCTTATGATGTTTGATGTTTTATGGCGCAAGGGCCGATTCACGGCCAAAGAGCGCCAGTTCATCTTACTAAAATATGGACAATGATTGTGATAAGCGGCTGTATAAGGGCCATAAAATTCCTCGCAGTAAGGCGGGTAAAACATACAAGTAATAAAATCATGACCATGCCGTGAAAGGTGTGTGTGATGTGAACAGATCACAAAAGTTGGTGATAATAAAAGACGATGGTGGATATGTATGGCATTAGCACAAGTGCCTCACTCGTTTAAAACCCTTGCGTCCAAGGGCCGTGAGGCATGTGCTTTCTTGTGTAGCCACCGCAGCAAAAACCTCTCTGGAGAGGGTCATGCTACGGTATGCCCGGGTATATGACATGAAAGCTGTGAATTTCTTTTAAAAACGCTAACAATGAATTATGACTAAAAGTGGTTCCCTACCGACAAACATTGCAGGGTGTAAAGGTATATGTTGTCGGTAGAGTATTGGAAAATGTTGTTTTCTTAGAGTTTCTAAGTGTTTTACACTGAATTAACAAGTGAAGGACGGTTAAGGATTCACCACATCTGTCACACAATGGTGGATTGCCACCAGACAAAAGGTGTGTGTGTGTCGTGTATGTGTGTCCTATCCTGAGTCTCGTTAGTATTACCTCTGTATGACGCGATTTCGATACGGGCAGCCAATGACCAAGGTGTGGCTTAATTACGTGTAGTTTGTTTTGTGTGTGTGTATCCCACTTGCTCTGCCAGTAGTCCCTAAGGTTTCGTTTGAGAGACGGCTTAAGATCGAGGGCCGGGATTGATATGGTGTAATGG
>WOVY01003097.1:0-152028 GCA_013436015.1 Rhipicephalus annulatus
TTGATAAGCAGGCAAGGTCAGGAGGCAGTGGAGAACGGGATAGTGCATCGGCGTCTGAATGCCTGCGTCCTGAGCGATAAACAACACGGATATCGTATTCCTGAAGGCGTAAAGCCCAACGAGCGAGGCGGCCAGTAGGATCTTTCATGGACGCTAACCAGCATAAGGCATGGTGATCTGTGACAACATCAAACTGGCGTCCGTAAAGGTAGGTGCGAAATTTTCCTATAGCCCAAATGATAGCCAAGCACTCCTTTTCCGTGACGGAATAGTTGGACTCTGCCTTCGTTAGTGTACGGCTGGCATAGGCGACAACGTACTCGTCGCAGCCATCCTTGCGTTGAGTGAGAATGGCACCGAGGCCGACACCGCTTGCATCCGTGTGAATTTCAGTGGGTGCATTGGGATCGAAGTGGCGGAGAACTGGCGGAGAGATGAGTAGCCGGCGTAGCGCCGTGAATGCTTCATCGCAGTGGGAATTCCAGCCAGAGAGGTCCGTGCTACGGGAGAGAAGCTGAGTCAGAGGGGCAATTATAGAGGCAAAATTGCGAATGAAACGCCGAAAATAGGAACACAAGCCTATGAAACTACGAAGCTCCTTTAGGGTAGTAGGCTTGGGGTACTCGGCAACGGCACGCAGTTTGGCAGGATCTGGTGATATTCCTTCTTTTGAAACGACGTGACCGAGAATTGTGAGTTTGCGGGCGCCAAAACGACATTTCTTGAAGTTAAGTTGCAACCCGGCTGCCGTAAGGCACTGGAGAACTTGTTCCAGACGGGAAAGATGAGTCTCGAAATTCGCCGAGAATACAACTATGTCGTCTAAATAGCAAAGACAGATGTGCCATTTAAGTCCCCTGAGGACACTGTCCATCATTCTTTCAAAAGTCGCAGGCGCATTGCAAAGACCGAAGGGCATTACATTAAATTCATATAAGCCGTCAGGGGTCACAAACGCCGTTTTTGGACGGTCTGGTTCAGCCATTGGTACTTGCCAATATCCAGAGCGCAGATCCAGTGAAGAGAAAAACTCCGCACCTTGAAGGCAATCCAAGGCGTCATCAATGCGTGGCAGGGGATAAACATCCTTGCGTGTGATGTTGTTTAGTCGACGATAATCCACGCAAAACCTGATGGAGCCATCCTTTTTTCGCACGAGGACCACTGGCGAAGCCCAAGGACTGTGTGAGTGCTGAATAACACCACGTTGCAGCATCTCGTCGACGTGTTGAGTGATGACGTCACGCTCGGCCTGCGAGACACGGTAGGGGCGCTGACGAAGTGGAGTATGATGACCGGTGTCGATATGGTGAGCGACAACTGACGTGCGTCCCAAGGGAGGTTGTCCGTGGTCGAAGGAGGCGCGGAAACGGTCAAGTAGTTGAATGAGCTGATTGCGCTGGTCTTGTGTAAGGCCGGTGTCTACGCTGCGCATCAGAACGTCTTCGTCAGGTAGTGAGGGCGCGGTGCCAGCTGTGACAGCATCCACGGACATCGGTGTCGTATCAGAACGGGCATCGAAAGGAAAGATGTCATCATAAGTGTCAAGACTCCCAATGCATTCGCCATGCAATAAGGTAGCGGGACAAGGGAACGGATTGCACACGTACACGGCACTGGAGCCATCGGCAAGTGTTATGACGGCAAACGGGACGACAAGGTTCCGGCGACGAGCGCATTCTTGTGACGGCATAAATAGGGCAGTTGAATTGGAAACGGAGTTGCACAAAAGAGATACCGCGGTGACCGAAAAAGCAGAAATGACGACGTCAGCGGCGACGATCACCTTTTTGGGTGAGCGAGGGAGATCTATGAATGTCGTGCTGAATGGAAACAAAACGAGTTGAGCACGAGCGCAGTCGACAACCGCATGATTAGCGGAAAGAAAGTTCCATCCCAGGATGATTTCATGAGACGCATGCGGAAGGACGACAAATTCTACGATGTAAAGCACTCCTTGAATCACAACACGAGCAGTGCATGTAGCAGAAGGTTGGACGTGTTGCGAACTCGCCGTGCGTAAAGAAATTTCAACCAGTGGAGTCGTCACTTTGTTCAGTTTGCGGCATAACACTTCACTGATTATACAAATAGCGGCACCTGTGTCGACAAGAGCAGTTGTGGCGAAACCGTCCACAAACACGGCAATCTCGTTAGGGGGCGATAGATGAGGCCTTGGAAATTTCGTCGGTGGCGCAGCTCTTGCCTCAGGAACTGCGACTGTCAGTTTTCCTCCTGGGCGTGGTTGGAACGGCGAAGCATGGGGGAAGGAGACCGAAGACGGGGTGAAGGAGATCGACGTCGGCTGAAGTCTGGTCGACGTGAGCGGGGGTCATGTGAATCAGGTGTCACATGCGATTCTGATGGCCGAGGTATGTTGCCGGAATGCTGCACATCATTAAAATAGAATCCACGGCGACGACAGTAGCGCGCGACATGTCCTGCAATACCACAGTTGTAGCAGACGGGCCGGTTATCCGGAGTACGCCAAGAGTTGACAGGTGCTCGAGGTGGTGGAATGGGCCGATTTACCGGATAAACTGAAGCTGGTGACCTGTAGTAGTTGGTGGCTGGACTGTATCAAGGGAGCGGCGGTTGGGCAGAAGGTCGGCGGACGGCTTCTGCATAAGTCAGCGGTGCAGCCACTGATATTGGGGATGTGGGCGAAGGGAGAGCCTCGGCAACTTGCGTCTGAATAGCAAAGACAGATGTGCCATTTCTGCGCGGGGAGTAATTGTACCGAAGCATAGTGGCGCCAGCTCTGTGCCAGCGTGAAAGAAGACGTTGACGTCCGTGTGTGGCTCGTGCTGGTACAGGCAGGAACCCGGCCAGCACGAGCCACACACGGACGTCAACGTCTTCTTTCACGCTGGCACAGAGCTGGCGCCACTATGCTTCGGTACAATATATATATATATATATATATATATATATATATATATATATATATATATATATATATATTCTTCGGACAAGTTTTCTTGGGTGATAGCCACTGCGAAGTCCTAGCCTTATATTCAAAATAACGATTAATGCGTGACGTGAAACCAACAAAAATTTTAAGCCTACCATGTTGTTGACATATCCCCGAAGAAGAACGCGTTTGCCACTATGATTAGAGCAAAATAATTTTATCGCTGATCGCACGAAGTCCACGTATTAAGTGACTTTTCGGTTGGCCGCCATAAAATCTGCGATCTGGAAACAGCAACGCCATATCATCCATCGAAAGGGCTCGAAGGAATTACCGATATCGGCATCGGACCAGTTCGCTTCATTGTGCTGGATCCACGCCACCGAGACCGGGACCAGAACGCGCAAGCGTTTCCATGACGAACTGGCTGTTCATCCTGTCGAAGATCTCGGTCACTGCGACCACAACATTTTCTAGCGCGCTCACGTTCGCCGAACACGACGCAGCACTCTTCAGCTCCTTGCGGGCGTTTCCCAGGTCCTCCAGCAGCGAGTGGACGTCTGCGGCCGACAGAAAGACTCCCGGAGCACCCTCGCACGTCCAGAAGTGGCTCGGCATGTCCTTGTGGGCGACGCTGCCATCGCACTTGGTGCACGTCGTCAGGTTGAAGGCGCAGCTGTGGCCCAAGTGGTAGTTCAAGTCCTTCAGGTAGCACACGTGGTCGCAGCCCTGGCTGGGACAGCGCACGAGTTTGAAGTGCACGTTGTTTGGCATGATCCCGGTCGCGTCGACGGACAGCGTCTCCTTGTCCACGAGACAGACAGCGAAGCCCGACGTCAGGCCGAACGCCCTCTCATGGCACGCGGGACAGATGACGTGCAGGCACGGCAAAATGAACATCTCGCGCGCCACCAGACCACACCAGCAACAGAAGCGGGTGGCGAAGAGCTCACCGAGAAACTCGATCACCTTGTACTCCGTGTGGCAGCCGAAACCGGAAACTCGGTACCGGTGCCACACTCGACGGCCCTCTGCCGTGGAATCGAACGTCTCTAACGACGATGTCCAGTCGCCGATTCGCTCCCAGCCGTGGTCCGAGCTCCTAGCCATGGCAGCTTCCTGGCCCCAACAGCTGAAGGTTGGATGGACCTAAGAGGAGTGGCTCAACCCACCACGGGGGATCGACGATGAGTCGCGCGGCAGTAAAATTTCAAAAAAGGGGGGAAGAGGGGGGTGCCTAAAAATACTTTTTTATGTAAACGAGAAGATTAGTTGAACTAACAATCTATTGCGAATTGTTATAAAAATAAAAAAATACGGTAAAAATACACGAAATCAATTAACGAAGAAAATAAGTATAAGTACGTACTTGTGATATTGATACATAGCGGGAAATGTTCTTGTTCACCTTTCAAGAGTTAAATTGGGATTCGAGAGGGGCACAATACTCCTCGCGCGATCGATGTTGATGATGAAGGAGATTATGATGATGATGTCATATACGTCAATCACTTTCACTTTCCAAGAGGATTCAACGGATACATTCTAAAGAACATGGACACCTGCACGGGTGCCGGGCACGCCCCGGACTGCTTATCTTCCAAGGCACAACAGCACTTTAAGCACAGCGCTCCCCCTTTGCATCGCTTGCGATGCAACCCGAACTTACAGCACCCGCTTCCCCTCCCCATAATCCTGCCGACGACCATGATCAGATATGAACTGTATAACTATCGCGATATCGTAAAATGCACATGTTTCGTATCAGCTATAGGCTGTAGAGGCGCGTGTACGTCTCTCAGTCACACCCTGCCACCTTCCTCACGTTCCTGTTTCAGCTGGATGACATGGATAGTGAGAAAACGACCCACTACAGACACGGAAACTGACGGTGAAGCAGAAAAGGCGATGAAGAGGACAAATTTTCTTCGATTTGGGATTTGACTTTTTTTTTGTATACGCTGGCTCTTTTTCATACGTCAAGTATACATTACAATTTTACAGCTGCATATGTTCTGTCTGGGTCATCGCAGGCTCAGCCACTTAATCAATGGCGTAGGCAGAAATTCATTTCGGCATCGAGGTGGGGCGTGTCGTAAATCTATGTGGGGACCAAGGATGCAAAAGCGTAGTCTAGTGTTATTTTGAGCTCTCTTTATCCGCGTCAGAGTGTGCACGTCTTGGAAGAAGGGCAGTTGGGGGCAAGTGCCCTTTCCTGCCAGAACCCATGCAGGTAACACGTTCTTTCAAATTTATGCATTCAATGCATTCAGGAGGAGCATACTAGCACCACCTCCGAAAACTGGGGCAGAACTATCAGAACATGTTCTTTCGTTTGGGGCCACTGCTATGGGGTACAGTCACACGGATGTTTTCTTTGCCTTTCAGGACTATATGACTGCAACTAAAAGAATCTCGTGCTTAATTCGGGGCGCATATCATATTTTTCATTACAAGTAATTGGCACTTCAATTCAGCAATCAATTACAATTATTATCTGGTGGACCTAAGAGTTACATAATATAGAAATTTTGGGAAGAATTCGCATTCTACTTACTACTCGGCCAATCTCCTGCAATTGGTGTGTGCCGTGTGTGGAGTCAAGATGATGAAGCAATTTCGGCCAGGGCACATGTACAGTGTACACTGACACGGCCGCTGGAATCCAGCGGCCATGGGCCTCGATACTTCACATGCACTGCATTGGATATAAATTCCCATGCATGGTTGCCAGGTTTTCATATCTGAGAGAATTCATTTCCGCTCCGGCTATTCGCCAATGCAATTAGTGCCGTCCTGGCAATAGTGCAAGGATGACGTTATAATGTGGCCTAATCAACTTTTCTGTTTTGTGCCCACGAAGATTGAACATAAGCATGCTACAAATGTGAGCTGCGAACTTCGAATGAAAGGAAACGCAAGATTCTGCATATCCAGCGTAACATGCCGACACATATATTTTATCGAATGCCGCGCTGAAACCGTATTCTGAAGAAATGTTGTTGAGTTTCCGTTACGAAGCCCATGTACGACCTGAAACTCTGAGGGACTGCGCAGCGAAACGCCATCCGCTTCGAAGATGCTCGCTCCGATGATGATGCAGCCACCGGGCCGAAGTCATGAACGCCTGTTCACTGTCGCTGCAGCAATGCCTGGTTCCGGTCATCCGGTTTATCCGAGTACGGCTGCCCTTTGTGCCTGTCAAACAGCTTGGACACTGCGTTGACCGCGTTTCCCGGAGCTGTCACGCTCGCCGAACACTCCCACACGCCGTACAGATCCTTGCACGCGTTGTACAGGTTCTGCCAAACAGACTGGACCTCCGCGACCTGCAGGAAGACGCCAGGAGCACCCTCGCACGTCATAAAGTGACTGCACACGTCTTTATGGGCGACGATGGCTTCGCATTCGGCGCACGTCGTCAGGTGGAAGGCGCAGTACCGATCCAAGTGGTCGTTCAGGTCCTTGAGGTATCCCGCGTAGCCGCAGCCCCAGCTAGGGCGGCGCACGCGTCTGAAGCGCACGTTGTTCGTTACGACGGCAGTCATGGTGATTGACAGCATCCGTTTGTCGATGAGACAGATGGCGAATTCCGACGCGGAATTGCCGAACGCCCTGTCCTGGCACGCGGGACAGATGACGTGCAGGCACGACAGGAGGCACATCTTGTGGCACATCAGGCCGCACCAGTTGCAGAAGCGCGTTGCCCGGAGGTCGTCGAGAAACTCGACTATCTGGTACTCCGTGTGGCAGCCGAAACCGGCCACGCGGTACCGGTAATGTTGCCGCCGACCTGTAGCGACGTCGGGCGTCTCTTGCGGTGGTACGGCGTCGCCGGCGTGCTGCGAGTCGTAGCACGAGCTGCAGCCCGCAGCGACCGTACATATCGGCGACAGAACAAGTATTGCGCTGAAAGTTCGGATGAATGCAGATGCGTCCTTATGGCTGCCGTGGCCTCGAACGAAAATGGCCTCGCGCTTTCTTTCAATGATGATGATGGTCGTCGTGTCACCGCTAAGCGGCTCCGGCGAAGAAGCAGAAGAGACGCACGACGGGTGGCCGACACGGCCAGCGGAGACGCCGACTATATAGCACTGCGGTGTCACAACCGGGGTTGGCGCGAAGCGCCGAAAAGGAAAAACGAGTACTCGAAACGTGTGCTTGCCACCGTTTCATCAACACGTCGCACCTCGATGCGCCCATAGAGAAAGCAAAAAAGGAAAAAAAAACTTTTTTTTCTTTCTCTATGATGCACCTAACGGTGCTGTACAGAACACGAATTAACATGAATGTCAGTGAGGCGTCACCTGGCATTCGTTCTGTGAGAACCGAAACTGAATCATGAGGCCAGACCTACGACACAACAGTAATGGCAATGACTACATCAATGGCTACGCTCTACCTCACACCCACCCAGGTGGATTGGCAAAAAGCGAGCGAATTTATTAATAGGCGCGTTGCCGGAGTTAATCACGAAGGTCACGTTTCTAAATAAATAGTGCAAATGCATCTGTTTCTTCTTATGCAGCTCGTGGCGATCAATTATGATAACGGAGCTATATATAGGTAAGGGTGCTACGATGGTGTATGCAGTTCAGATGTAGATTTAGTTGTCCACTACTGGCCAACTAACAATGAAGAGTGGAACACACGGGCGGCAAGAGCCATCGGGGTTAACCCAGTGATAAACAGTGGACCAACCTGATGTATCGTGCGTCAGACGCGGCGCCCGAAGCGCGGGCCGGGAAGGATGGAGAAAGTGGCACACACAAGACGCGGGCGGAAAGTCTCTTTATGTGCACAAGCATTGCTAATCACACAAATCTACAACGCCCCCTGGGTGGGGGGGGGGGGGTCAGAGAACTGGGTTCCGAAAAACCGCGACACCACATCATCAACCCCTTGCAATGAAGATGACGCGAGGTCCTCCACGCGACCAATGCACAATATATACAGAACAAAAACTTGGCAGATGCCACTGTACAGCGGGATGATTGGTTGATTTGTGGGGTTTAACGTCCCAAAACCACCATTTGATTATGAGAGACGCCGTAGTGGAGGGCTCCGGAAATTTTGACCACCTGGGGCTCTTTAACGTGCACCCAAATCTGAGTACACGGGCCTACAACATTTCCGCCTCCATCGGAAATGCAGCCGCCGCAGCCGGGAATCGAACCCGCGACCTGCGGGTCAGCAGCCGAGTACCTTAGCCACTAGACCACCGCGGCGGGGCGTACAGCGGGAATCGATGATATGCGAAGCACGAATGAGAAATGTTGATATGTCACTTTAAAAATCAGCACAACTTTACGAGGTGTAGGTAAATCATGCCGTACATGACTTCTGTGTCATGAGTATCATGTTTGGATGTGTCTTTTACCTTCATCTATTCACGTCACGTGATACCATACATACATATATATATATATATATATATATATATATATATATATATATATATATATATATATATATATATATATATATATATATATATATATATATATATATATATATATATATATATATATATATTTTTCTTGAAAGTCTTCCTGGATTCCGGTCGAGTTATAAGTCACCAGAAGAAGCGAACGAGCAAATGAAAAACGATGCTTTATTGCCAACGTTACGGCCGGGGACCGGCCTTCGTCAGGGCATACGTGCATATTACACTAACACGCACTTCTTAAGAACATAGCGTGGGGGCCCCAATTGTGAATCATCACTCTTAGCAATATTGACATACATGTTAACAAAAAAATGTTCAGACATGCGCAGCATTTTGTTGATAGCGGAGCAGCAGCGCGCTATACAGAATATGGTAGGGCAAGGTGACTTGAAAGCATAGATACAAATAATATGATGGACACTTGTGATATCGCAACATTTGTGAATGAACAAAAAAAGGCAATGCCATGGTAAGTTACGTCCGTTGTCAATGAAGTATACATGAGCATAATATCACCATTGATGTCACAAATGTGGTAACAGAGTGTGCATGCATTCTGGTCAACATAATAATGTGTCACCAATGACACCGCAACGTAATCACGGCAGTGGACAAACGTGTATGTGGGCTACGGCGGTTGATTTATCTGATTTGCCGGTAAAAACGTAAGCCTCCCTGGGTTTTCGTTTATTCCAGACGCTATGGCGTTAAATTTATGAATAAGAAAAGATTCACGAACATCCCTTTCGTAGTGCGATTTAAAACCAGATTCGAGTTTTGTGGCAGTTATGTTGTCGAAAGAGTGGCCTGGGGTAGCGAGGTGTTTGGACAGGGAAGGCTAGGCAGGCACCTGACGTGTGACCTGTGATTATTAAAGCGCAACCGGAAAGCTGTCTCTGTTTGACCAATATATTGGAGGTCACACAATGAGCACTGGAGCAAGTAGATTGCATTGCTCGTGTCGCAGTCGAAATCGCCTTTTATCCAGAGAGTGAAGTTCGACGCAGAGCTCTTAACAATACGCGACGTGGTCATGTGGGGGCACACCTTGCAGCGTGCCTTGTTGCATGGGTGACACCCCATTGGGGCTGGCGTTGATAGTTTGGATGACGTAAGTATGTCTCGTAGGTTTCTCGATCGGCGGTAAACTGCTCGTGGAGGCTCCGGGAAGACGTCTTTGAGACGATTGCTCTGCATTAGTATGTTGTAGTGCTTTTTGAGGATCGCGTTAGCATTTGGAATTGACGGAGAATGTGTCAGAATTAAATTGATGTGCTTCCGGTGCGCCGGTTCTTTATTTGATTTTAGAAGCGCTCTTCGGTCCATTGCGTCGGCGCGCATGATCGCGTTGTCGATAATCTGAGGCGGGTACTGCTGTACAGTTAGGGCATCACGAAGCTTATCACAGTTTTCAATAAAGTCTGAACTTTCAGAGCACAGCCTTTTGAAACGAAGTGCTTGACTGTAGGGTATACTCGTCTTACAATGTTTTACATGGCTGCTTTTGAAATGAAGGTATCGGTGAGCGTCGGTGGGTTTTCTGTATACTTTAGTAGATAATTTTTCGCCGCAAAGGGATACTGTTACATCCAGGAAACAGATGGATGCCTTCGAGTACGAATGTGACAATGAAATGAATGGATGAACCTTGTTAAAGTCTGCAATGAAAGTCATTATTTCCGCTTCGCCGTGATGCCAGATAAAAAATATGTCGTCTATAAAACGTTTGTAGTAGTATGGCTGTAGTCTGCGCGTTGAAAGAAAATGATTTTCCAATTGGCCCATAAATATATTCGCGTAATTTGGACCAATTTTGGTGCCCATTGAAGTGCCACTAACTTGTACGTAGTGAACACCGTCGAACTGAAAATTGTTATGCTCCAGGATGAGTTTTAATAATGTGGCTAATGTACAGCTATCAACAGATTTGTCACATGATGAGTCGTTATAAGCATCCACTACTGCACGAATGCCGTCTTTGTGGGGAATATTAGTATAAAGTGACGCAACATCTAATGTTACCAGAAATGAGTCAGCAGGTATATTCAGGTCGATGATGTCAGCGACGAAATGAGAAGTGTCCTTCAGATAGTATGGAAAAGTTGGAGGTAGTATACTAATCAGGCCATCGACATAGCTTGAAAGTAGTTCGGTGACAGTGCCAATGCCTGACACTATAGGACGACCGGGGTTATTGGGCTTATGTATTTTAGGCAATAGGTAAAACCTTCCTGGAACAGGGCGCAGTGGGACTAATGAGTACTTTGCTTTATCGGGAAGTTTGTCATCCAGTATTAAATGCTTGATTGTATCAGTAACGATGTCCTTAAATTCTTCGGTGGGGTTTTCACTGAGTCGCTTGTAAAACGTGTCATTATCTAGCTGTCTATATATATATGGTGCTAGCCAAACGGCCGCGAGCACGCTATGAGCATGGTATGTTGTCATGTTCTTACATGAAACGCGTGTCAGGATTATCACTTTTGCACCAGTCATATCTTTCGTCATGCATTGACGTCACGTAACACTAAATTTGGTATATGTGGAGCAAGCGAAACGGCCGCGAGGGCATCATGAAGGGCACAATATACTACTCCAATGAAGCGTTGACGCGCGCGCACGCTGGGCACAGCGACACTACGTTAGCAAAACGCGAGCCCTCTCTAGTCTGACGCAATGCGCGACCAGCGCTGTCGGCGCAGTCCGACGGCAACCGGCGCTGCGACATGCTGCATTTCGCGTCGATGCGTTAGCCAGACAACACTGCATCTCCCTCTTTTCGTGACGGAGGGACGCCGAACGCGCTGAGACACGCATGCGTCGAAGCAACGCAGCGCGGCGTGCGCCTGCGAGTACATGACAGGACCGGCGCCTGGCGTGGCAACGCCGGCGTGACGCGACGAAATGAACGCCGGCGAGCACGCGCACCGCGTCACGCCGAAATGTATTGGCGCCTTGACTGTGGCGTGTAGTCATGTTCTCACATGACACGCATCTCATGATTATCATGTTTGCACCAGTCACATACCTTCTTCATCCATTGGCGAGCACGCTCACCGCGTCACGCCGAAATGTATTGGCACCTTGACTGTGGCGTGTAGTCATGTTCTCACATGACACGCATCTCATGATTATCATGTTTGCACCAGTCACATACCTTCGTCATCCATTGGCGTCACGCAATACCGAATTTGGCATATGTGAAGCTAACGAAACAGCCGCGAGTGCAGCATCAGTGTGGCATGTAGTCATGTTGTTACATTACACGCATGTCGTGATTATCATGTTTGGATGTCTCATTTACCTATGTCGTCCGTTCTCATTGCGTAATACCGAGTTTGGTACATGTGAAGCTAGCGAAACGGCCGCGAGCGCATCATGAGCGTAGCATGTAGTCATGTTGTTACATGACACGAACCTCATGTTTACCATGTTTGCACCAGTATCATACATTCGTCATCCATTCACGTCCCGTAATACCAAATTTGGTATAACTTAAGCTAGCGAAACGGCAGCCAGCGCATCATGAGCGTGGCATGTACCCATGTTGTTACATGACACGCATGTCATGACTTTCATGTTAGGGTCTGTCGCTTTTGTTCGCCATGCAGTCATGTCATACCATGCCAGTTTTGCAACATGCAATGTGAGCAAAACCAGGGCAAGAGCTGCAGGACCATGAAATGTAAATCATGACATACATGTCATGAATTTCATGTTATGACTAGTGAAATATGTGCCGAGGGTCCCCCTTCAAAAAGGAGAGAGGAGAGGCTCGTCGCACTGCCCTCCTCCTTCCTATCATGTCAATGTACAGGTCTGACACGGGCCCCCATTTCGCCTTTCCTACATATACTGTCAATGTATCGGGCTGGCTGTGCTTTCTAGCAAACTCGTTCCACATATCATGACACTTCTTCGGGTCATTAACTAAATCCGGTGGTTAGAAAGTCACGGTGAGGCAGAACTTGAAAATTTAAAGGTAGAAGCCCAATCGCCAGCTGCGTGTTCAACGTATGCCGATCGCAGTCATGAACCGGAAGTACAGTTTACGCCAATTTTGTTAAGAGTGGGGGCTTTTACCAATGCAGGGCTGCTTCTTATCTACGGGACATAAGAGTCTTAAATGTAGGTCATGCTTAAAGGACCGCTGCATAATTGCACCACTGACCTCCATCCTAGTGGAGGTCGGTCACTTGCACGGCCTTCGGAGCGAAGCGAATGGTTGTAGAGCACATGACTAACAATAAAACCGATATGCTTTGCTTTCGCTTCGATTTTTATGCGCTGAATGGGATAAAGTCTTAAGTTGTAAAACGTACGACATCATACCCAGAAAGCAAGCTGATTTAATCAAAGACCGCGCGAAAGGCGCAAAAAGAAAAAAAAAATGAGTACATACAGCCTTCCACAGAGTTTAAGAACTGAACGGGCAACACTGTGAACGGGCACCACTCCACGCACCGCCGTTGGCATCAGATAGGTCCAGGTAATTGGGCTAAATCTCCACCGGCCAGAGCTCCAGGACTTTCCAGTGTTTCCGTGCCCAGGTGGCTATTAAGCCTTTCGAACACCTGGGTGACCGCGACCACCGCGTTTTCCAGCGTTCTCTCGCTCGCCGAACCCACCGCGGCGTTGTCCAGCTCCTTGCGGGCCTTGTCCACTTCATCCAGCAAAGAGTGGACTTCTGCAGCAGGGAGGAAGACGCCCGGAGCGCCCTCGCACGTCCAGAAGTGGCTCGGCATGTCCTTGTGGGCGACGCTTTCGTCGCACTTGGTGCACGTCGTCAGGTTGAAGTCGCAGTACAGGTCCATGTGGAAGTTCAGGTCCTTAAGGTGGCCAGTGTAGTCGCAGCCGTGGCAGGGACAGCGCACCAGCTTGAAGTGCACGTTGTTCGGCATGACTGTGGTCGTGTCGACGGATATCAGCTCTCTGTCGATGATGCAGGTGGCGAAGCCCGACGTGGCACCGCCGAATGCCCTCTCCTGGCACGGTGGACAGACGACGTGCATGCACGATAGCATGTACATTTCACCCGCTACCAGACCGCACCAGCTGCAGAAACGCGTGGCGAACAGCTCTTCAAGAAAGTCGATCGTCTTGTACTCCGTGTGACAGCCAAAGCCAATCACGCGGTACCGGTGCCGCACTCGACTGCACACCACCGCGGAGTCGGGCGTCTCTCGCGACGGTAGCCCGTCGCCGATGCCCTGCCAGCCGTGGTACGATCCGGGCGTAGCTCCTTGGCCAGGAGCGGCGTACATAACGAACAACGGAGGCTGAAACTCCATGAGATAACTCAGAACAGAACAGACTACTCACACGATAGCTCGATCCGCTCCAACACTTCGTCTTTCTCTGATTCCTAATGATGATGATGATGACGAAAATAGAATCAGCTCGCATAAAACACAAATGCATGAGTCTGCTTATGAAATGCAATCGCTGTGGAGCAGAAAAAAAAGAAAAGTCCTCACCGTCGGAAGCAAACAAGAACAAAAAAAAAGGTGTTAAGTCTTGTTATTGATGCGATAACGTTAAGGAGCCCGTTTCGCAGAAAATCTGGCGTCGGCGTCGCCATCGTTATTAGTGAGCGAAAAGACCACGGAGTAAGGTACGAACAGTTTAGGCGGGAACACTAAGAGGCGCGATCGAGTAACAGCGAAGCCGCGTTCGTCGGACCACTGCCGGCAGCACGGAGGAAGGAAAGGAACCTTTTTCCTTCCTCCGTGGCCGGCAGCGAACGTATCACCAGCCAGCGCAACTTCTAGGAGAAAAAAAAAAAATAACGTACCGTTGCTATAGCAACCGGCGAGGCCGTTGGGCAAAGCCGGCGTTCAGCGAAAAACGGGCCATGTTGCAGCTTTAGTCGCTAGCGTACCTTTTAGACGCGTCCCCTAACAGGCGTTCTTTTTTTTTTAATATCATTCCCGTTTGCAAAATGTTGGTAAGCAGCCATGCAGGAAATCTGACGAAAGAAAACGTTCAAGTTCTTCGATAGTGGTTGCCTGTCAGGTTACCGTACGTGCCAAAAAAAAAAAAAAAACATTTTTTTTTTCAATGTTCCTTGTGATCTCGAACGACTCGAATCACATATGCTAAAGCGGTGCCCAGGTAGGGCCGTACGCTCAGCACGAAGAATGTAGACTGCAGCCAACGTTACTAGAATAGACTCATTTTTAAACATGGAGGGAAGGAATCCATGTTTTCAAAGCTCCGTATCTCCGCCAGCGGAAGTGCCAAATGGCGGTCGCGAGAACTAGCGGCGCTGCAATCTGACCCCACGCCCTCTCGGCACATCGTCTGCTACGGCGGCGCTTCGCTGCGCTGTTCCTCTCGCCAGCTTCCCTGTTGCACTGTTAACGAACTTGACCATTCGTCTCCTACCGCTGAAGATGGGCCCCTTGCCACCCCTACCCTTGCTTCTGGACTGCTCCTTCTGTTGATGACGACCGTTCCACTGCTCAATTAATCTTTCCTCTTCTTTCCACTTTTCTCCCTTTTCCCTTCCCCGCAGGCCCTGCGCCGTGCTCCCGACCGGGTTGCAGAAATTAGGTGCCTTTTCTCATCTTCTAACCACTACCACCACCACCATTCGTCATGCGCTTCCAGTCGACAGTTTCGCGTCGCATTTGTGGACTGGACAAGGTCTCCTGTATATATTGGCCCGGATGGGTTGCCCATTGCACGTTGGCTAAGAATTGATGTCCCCCTACAGTGCCGTCTCCTCCAAACTGGACACTAAGCATTCGAGGGGCGCCATACTGTTAAGAAGGGGGAGGGGTGGGATTGGCGCCTTGGTTACGAACATTTCGGCTTCAACATACGGTGTGGAATCGCTGGGATCAAGCGAAGATCCAGACTACCGGGTGCGAGGTCCCACTTTCCACGACGGATCAAGACTTCTTGTTCAGCAAGACACGGCGGTATTGCGTTACGATGCTGTCGTTCTCACACTGAACGTCATAGACTTTGCGTTTGGCAGTGAGCTTTGAATCTTTGCGACGAAAAGCTTGGTACCACCTACTGATTTGCGCCGGATTTCTTCGGAGGTCTGTCACGGTCAACATTAATTGGTGTATTCCCCAATCAAGACTAATTTCTGACATGCAATTGATTAACTTTACTACACCTGATTTAAAGGTTCTAATATAGTAACGTAATCTCAAATTGTTTAGCTAGTGACGTCTGGTACTCCTCCCGGGTTATTTCTGGTGGAGGTTAGAACGACCTTTCAGTGTGTGCTTTGATCATGCTTTCAATTTAAGCTGTAGGATAAACGACTGTTTCTTAACCTATACTTATATTTATAATTTTTCTGCGTTGTAGATTATTTGAACGTGATAGCTTTAATGAACTCGTTTAACAGAAATTCCGGTGTTGGCATCGCTGTCAGCGTCTTCGGTTGTGAGCAAGAAGACATCATTTCGTCCGTGACAAAAAAAAAAAACCGTAAACCTGCCAAAAAAAAAAGGAAATAAAATTCAGTACGAGTGAGAATTAGTCCCAGGCTCTTAGCGTGGAAATCAGGTGTTATACCACAGAGGCACGCTAATGGTGGAAACTGATTCGAAAAAACAAAAAAAACAATATGACTTTCATGTAGTAAATGTTCTCAATAATATTGTGTACAGCCAAAATGTCGATGCCTTACGTTTAAACTTCTTTCGTTCATGTAGCAGAAGGAATTTCTTCAATCCACGCAATATTAAGTGGTATAGAAGCGTCGAACCGCGCCAGGCGTCTAAACACGTGAAAAGCGCAACGAGTGGGCGTTAGAAAAAGCCCAGGCATTACGGGGCGCTCAAACTTATTTCGCGTGTTGCTTTACGCACGCGCAAAGGCCCCTTTGCTGATTCTCAAAAGGAACAATCATGGCGCAGTGGGAACTTCGCATCTGTACCTGCAGTAGACACTCAACGATAGTTTGAAACAGCCAGTGTTGCACGCACAGTCATTCGTTCCCTCACGGCACTGTTGAGGCGTACACCGATACCGAAGTTAGGCTACTAATTGACAGGGTTATTCGCACAGGGCCCGATTACGCTTTTGCGGTCTACTCTTGAAGGCGAACCTCAAGCGTCTTCCACGTTTTGTAATTGTTGTGCTTGTAACCGTTTTCACACAATATACGTCAATGGCGTCACCTCTGCCGTATCCGCCAATAGCTGCCGCACTTAATAATAATAATAATAATAATAATAATAATAATAATAATAATAATAATATAACCTTTATTTGCACTACAATATGAATTCTCTCGAGTAACGTGCAAGGCTGGTCAGCGAATTTGCTTACGATCGATCGTCTGCTAGCCCGTCACCGCTGGGCGAAAGAGATCGAAGGCTACATATATGAGGTGTGCAAGCTGTTGGCAGCAGCTTTAACGTTGGTCCAGGCCACATGTGTAACCGTGCTTACACGGAAAATAAATTAATGAGTGAACAAACAACCGAACGAACAAGTTGCCTGAAGCGGCGTCGTCACTGCGGTCGCCGCTGTTGGAGCAAAGCCAGTCCTCCTCGATACGCCTCGTACACGACAAACGCGATTTCGTACAAGAAACTACGCAGTGCCATAAACAGTCAGAGAAGCGAGGTGGGAATAGCCGCTTGCACGTCGCCACCGCCGATCACAACACGCGCGCCCCGCGTTGCTAGAGCTGGATGGATGAATGGATCGATGTGGCTGTATCCTTTAGATCGGGCGGTGGCTAGCGCCACCTAGCCGTAATACTGAGTGAGCTAATTATTAGATTTATCTTTTTTTACCCTTTAAATAGTGAGGTTGAGGACTGGTACTTTGCAGTGAAGGGTTTAATTTTCACTCGTGCCTTGACTTTAGCCACCAATCAGATAACCTCCTTCTAGTTAAGTCTACCCGCTTAAAGTCTCTTTTGCCCTCCCTGTCCCTAAACCACAGTGCTTTGAAAAACTCTGCGCCATCATCATGAACTATAAGGTGAAGCCCTTTACAGAACATTATGAAGTGTTCGGAAGTTTCTTCTTCCTCTACACACGCAATGCATACTATATATACCCCTTCGTATTTGGCCCGATATGTCTTGGTTCGCAATACCCCCGTCCTGGCCTCAAACAGTAGAGAACTAGCCCGAGTATTATTATAGATCCTTTCCTTGGCAATTTCCTGCTTAAAAGTTCGATAGATCTCAAGTGCGGACTTCTTAACCATGCCAATTCTCCACATGTCAGTCTCCGTTTCCTTCACTTTCTTCTTAACCGATAGTTCTTTTTGGTTTGGCCACCTGCTGTTTTCTAAGTATTTACCAGTCAATTTCCTGGTTCGCTTCCTCCATTTTGTATCGACATTCTTCATGTACAAGTAGCTGAAAACCTTCCTAGCCCAACGCTCTTCCCCCATTTCTCTCAATCGCTTCTCAAATTTTATCTTGCTGCTAGCTTCCCTGCCCTCAAATGATATCCATCCCATATCACCTTGTACTTCCTGATTTGGTGTATTCCCGTGAGCTCCTAAAGCAAGCCTACCTACTCCCCGTTGCCTAATTTCTAATCTTGCTTGAACTTCTGATCTCATGCACAAGACCGCATTGCCGAACGTTAGACCAGGAACCATGACCCCTTTCCATATTCCTCTCACAACATCGTACCTATTGTAATTCCACAGTGCCCTGTTTTTCATCACTGCTGCATTCCTGTTACCTTTAGTCGTCACGTATATTTCGTATTCCCTTAGGTACTCGGTCCCATTGTTTATCCATACGCCCAGATATTTGTATTTATCTGTTATCTCTAGCGTGACCTCCTGTATTTTAAGCTCACTACCTTCGTTATCACTAAAAATCATGACTGTTGATTTTTCATTACTGAATCTAAAATCTAGCCTATCTCCCTTATTACCGCAGATGTCCATCAATCTCTGCTAATCTTTCTTGTTGTCGGCCATTAGCACTATATCATCTGCATACATTAATGCTGGTAGTGCCTGATCAATGAGTTTTCCTTGTTTGACTAAAGAGAGGTTAGTGACTCCATCTTCTACACCCAGTGTGTCTAGTATTCCCCAGAAGTCCTCTTGAACCACATTATCGTCTGCTCTCTTGATATTTTAAAATGCTAGGCACAGGGGCCTGAGTTCCTTTTCTGCTATTTCGATACACTGCGTCAGTGAGAACAGATTGTCTTCCAACCTCCTGTGTTTCCGAAACCAATTCTGCAGTTCCTTCAGCACCCCCTCATCCTCTATCCTTGCTTGCAGTCTTTCCTTTAAAATCTGCATTGCCAGCCTGTAGACCACTGATGTCATTGTTATAGGACGGTAGTTGTTTATGTCATCTTTGTCCCCCTTTCCTTTATAGATCATGCTCATCCTGCTAAGTTTCCATCCATCAGGGACTTCACCATCGATTATTGTTCTGCTCACTGCCTCTCTCTCAGTCTGTTTAGACTTCGGACCCAATGTCTTTATCAACATAATTGGAATGCCATCAGGGCCTGTTGATGTACTACTTGGAACCCTCTTCTCAGCCTTTTCCCACTCTCGTTGTGAAAATGGAGCCATTGCGCCACTTGATCCATCCCTGTCTTTTGTGGTGCATAAGGCACTTCTTTGTTGAAAATTTTCTGTCACCCTAGTTCTTATATATTCAATAGCATCGTCCCCTTCTAGCCTAGCACCTTGAGCTGTAGTTATGAACCTCTGCTGTAGGTTTGTTTCATTTCTTAGGGAGTTTAGATGGTTCCAAAATTTCGCAGCTGCCTTTCTGTCCTTTTTATGTACTTTTGCCAGCCACTGAGCACCCTTTCTTCTAATCTTTTCATTAATCAGGAGGGATGCTTCCCTTCTAGAGCTTAGAAAGATTTCCCATTTTCTTTCAACTTCATCTGTCGGTTCACCCCGTTGCTTAGCATGTCTGTGTTCCCTAGAGGCTTCCCGACGTTTTGCTATGGCTCTCTTAACTTCCTCATCCCACCAACTCTTAAGCTTGCGTCTTCTTTTCCGGGGTGACTTGTCACGTTCTTTAGCAAGCTCTAGCCCAAACAGTCTAATTGGATTTGTGTATGTCCACACAGTTTTATTATCCTCAGTGATTACTTTCTCAATTTGTTTAGTGGCTATTTCAATTTGTCTTTCTGAATGAAAATTTTCCTATAGTTGCTTATCTTGTCTCCTTCCCACTTTCACTGCTCTTCCAAAACTTAGCTTGATACGTTTGTGATCACTACCCAGACTTCTGGAGCCACCTTCATCTATGTGCATTCCTCTGAGCTTATCATACATTCTATGTGACATCAGTGCATAATTTATCTTCGACTGCAGTCTTCCTATCTTCCATGTTATTTGCCCTTCACACTTCTCGGTACTGTTGCAAAAGATCAAATCATGCCTTTCACACATATCAATGATCATTTTGCCTGTTCAGTCAGTATACCCATCTATATCTTCTATGTGGGTATTCATATCTCCTAGTATAGTTATTTCGCACTCTCCTCCTAATTCCTCAATGCCCTTTGATATACACTCCGCCATTGCCTGGTTTTCCTCTCTAGCCTTTGCTCCCGTCCACAAGTACACCAAACCAAGGAGTGTTATCTGCCCAGCTACTTTCCCTCTTAACCATAAATGTCCTATGCATCCCTGCTTGTTTCTTTGCCAACCCATGCTCTTATGCATAAATGCACCAATTCCACCCCCCACCCCCTTTTTTTTGCAACAGAGCAACATCGTACTGCAGCGCCACTTGTTCTCGCGACCGCCACGCGGCCCGGCTCTCCGGCGAAGCTTTCAAACTGAGTTTATTCTAGTAATGTTGGTCTGCAGCGTGCACTTCGCAGATGACATGATTTTGAAGAAAAAATATTTAGAAGAGCTAGCTGGAAAGAGCCTGAATGACGTGTGAAAAAGAAGTGTTCTTTCAGAAGATGGAATCTCTTGCATTTTTTCCAATACTTCGGAGTCCAAGAAAAGAAAGCTATCCACCATGGGGCCCGAACATTTGTTTTATGTTTGTGCCACACAATGAGAAGTTGCAATCAATAGTGATCTTTCTGTTACAGACATAGTGAGAATTGTTTCCTGTATTATGTCGTGCATTGATTTCTTTTGTTTGTGTGTGTGTGAGTATGGCTCGAGTGGCGTTCTTAGAAAGGTGCGCTGATTGTTCAAAGCGGAAAAAAAAATACAGTGAGTTTCCCATGCGCAGCAAGGAAGGATGATGAAAGCAGCGAGAAGATACGTATGTATGTGCAGTGCCCCCCCCCCCCCCCCCGCTTCCCCTTAAACATGTTCTCCCAATCGTCAATCACACAGCGGCTAGCTTTCCGTAGTATATTTATCATTAGAGCTGCAAAAAAATTGACTTCCGAAAAACACCAAATGGTAGCTACACTCTTAGTCATGTCATGCTTGAGGTTCCAGATATGGACAGGAAGCTAGAGCGTTTTCGTCTAGTTTCCTGCTTATAGCCAACACAGTGTATGTACTGCACGCCAACGAATCGTTCTAGGTATCTGAATGGTTGCTTCTCTTTTTATGAGCCTTCACATAGTCTTGTTCAAATACTGCTTTGCTGGTCATCAAAAGGATGTGCGTTCCCCCACGCTGTCAGCGCGCACCCAAAAACAGCTAGCCGATTCCAGTGCAACACTCACCATCACCGAATACACAAAAGCTATAGGATTTAAATAGAGAGCCACTACATACAAAATTTCGGAAGATATGTCAATCATGTACATATCTGTTACGTCCGAAGAAGCATTAATCTTGTCGGGGACGCAGGGCGGTCACTCCACGCGCCGAAGTTTAAAGGAAAACGAAAGATCTAAAAAGCATCGGGTTCTGAATTATGCAGCGCGTCGTTCACACTTGTTTTGTGTATACATCAAGAAGATTTTAGTAAAACTACGCGTTCTTGTCGAGCGTCCTCCTTTGTGCTTCAGTGGCAAGTATCGTACTGCTTGTCGTTCTTCGCGTGACATTTTACTTCCTTGCTATCGCATTCACTGCATTGACGTTGTCGCAAAATTGCTACTTATTATTGTTATTAGCGAATCAGCGTAGCTCACGCATTCTGATTCATTATTCCGTTTATTGCATGACAAAATCGGCCATTTTTCGACCAATCTTCTGCAGAGGGCGTTAGTCCGACGTGCGATTAATGGCAAATATACCACTGCCCAATGTAGTTTCTACCGCAACATAATTATTGCCGTATGGGTTGGTTGCGAAACATGCACGACTCACGTAGCTATTGGTGAATGTAGCGTTGCAGCGTAAACGAGGAAAGCGATGTGTCAGCCTTGATTCTACTTCAGTGTCAACTTAACGGAGAGAAAGTAATCTCGAAGTGACAGATTTTTCAGGTCGACTCCTCTTCCCAGGTGCCTCTTTCCCCCCTTCTTTAAGGCAGCGATGCTCCTTCGGCTCGCACTCCGCCGCCGCCGGCAAATATGTATAAAGTATGAATGAACCTCGTAAACATATATTAGTTTTATGAAACGCCACGCATTAAAAAATTCCGTTCTCTGTTCATCACAAAGCCTACGAAAGATCAGCAATTCTATTGCAAGGAGCCCTGCTTCGAGGAGGCCAGCCGAATATTCACGAAGATTTCGTCGGGTCGGAGCCTAGCTTAAGCCAACTCCCGTGTTCCATACCAGATTCACTGCTATGTTCAGACATCCTCTTCCACACCAAGCCGGCCTCTAAGCTTTTCAAGCAGCCTTGTTAAGGAGACTACCGCGTTTTCCAATGGTCTCGCACTCATCGGACACCCTGCGACGCTGTCCAGCTCCTTGCGGGCATTGTCCAGGCTTTCCAGCAGGGACTGGACATCCCGTACCTCGAGGAAGACTCCCGGAGCACCCTCGCACGTCAGGAAGTGGCTTCGCAGGTCCTTGTGAGCGACGCTGGCATCGCACTTGGTGCAAGCCGTCAGGTGGAAGGCGCAGTTCTGGTCCAAGTGGTCGTTCAGGTCCTTGAGGCAGCCTGTGTAGTCGCAGCCCTTGCTCGGACAGTGAACGGGTTTCGAGCTGACGTTGTTCGCCATGACCACGGTCATGAAGATCGGGAGAGTCTCATTGTCGATGGGACAGGTGGCGAAGCCCGAGGAATCGACAAACACCCTCTGATGGCATGCTGGACAGATAACGTGCAGACATGACACGATGTACATGTCACTCGCTACCAGACCGCACCAACTGCAGAAGCGCGTGGCGAAGAGCTCCTCGAAAAACTCGACAATCTGGTGTTCCGTGTGACAGCCGAAACCGGTCACGCGGTATCGGTGCCGCCGACGTCCGACCGCTGCCGCGTCACCGATCCGCTCCCAAATGTGGTCCGATCCCGAGACCACCACAGGTTTGTGACCCCGAGAACCGTACATACCGGCGGCTGAAAGGTGTACTACCGGGAAACGTAATTCAGGCGCAAACGTCTTCACATGCTGATGATGATGATGGTCCTTGAATCATTGGCCCCTACCCACTCTGGGGGATCGGCCATGAGTCGGGCAGATCATGCAAACTGGATTTATGATTAATACTTAGTATGAGCTAAAATAATTGAAATTTTTATTGTAACATTGCTTATGACTAATTGTAATTTTAAGTAGCACTATTTGTGCGATCTCCCATAGACTGAAGATCTGTTGACTAGGAAGGCTGAATAAAGAATTGTTAGTATACCTACCAAATCTATTCGAGTCGCATATAAACTTTTCGACAGCTTTGAAAATATTTCTGTCCGGGTGTCCCAGCGCAGAGGCCCCAAATTATAACAGAACGACCGACATAACCGATAGACCACATTGCTGCAATAAAATTTCGATACTGCGTTTTCTGTGCAAGAAAAAACTTCGGCAGCTCAACAAGAAGTGTTCGATAGTTTCGAGCTTGTTGTAATAGGAGCAAAAAGGGGAGATTGCCAAACCCGCTCTGTGCATGTAAAAATTTAGATTTGGAATTCTACAGCCCATTCTGGTCATTACAACTTCAGCTCGTCTTGCTGCACACAATTTCCTACTCCAAGGGAACTGTAGGTGCAGAAAGTCCGCTGATGAATCGAGACTTCGAGTAAACACAGATAACACCTACTTTCTGAACCTTGCCGCAGCAACAAACGCCATGACGGGAAGGAGAGTGAGAGAGCTGGACCTGTCAAAGAACCTTTCCCCAGAGAGTCCGCAACTTCATTGAGTACAATTCTTTTGTGTCCCGGCACCCAAATTAATCACAGGTTTTGCAAATTATGAGGAACAAGTGATCGCAACAATCTTAGAATATCCGAATCTATTGAAGTAGTTAGGTGCCGAACACAATGACAATGAATTTGTAACTATAGCCACAGAAGTTAGAGTTAAAGGAATTTCACGTAGGGCTAATACAACAGCTAAGAACTCGGCCAAAAATATTTGGGTGTAATCAGGAAACCTAACAGAAAACGACCAGTCTAGTTGTGTAGAAAAAATTCCCACCCCAGTCTTTCCTTCACACTGCGAATCATCAGTTGCTATCACAATCGTAAAATCAATTTGATTTAAGTGCTCTTGAAAAATGCCATTCAGAAGATTACTAGGTAATAATTTCACATTGTTAGGGAATATATCGTCACAGGATATGGCTAATTCACTGAACCTGCCACTCATAGGCACTATATCATTAGGCCTTATCTGCAATGGGTCCAACAGCTTCTGGGTAACGATCACCTGAGGGGTATGAAAGCGAGGCCATGTTATATTAAAAAACAGAGCTGTATCACTGATAAATACATATTCTTCTTATCTTATCGGCGACTCATAGACTCTTAATAATGTTTGAATTGTTAATAATTTGAATCGAACAGGTAAAGAAGGAATTCATGATTCCTTATATAGAACAGAGTTTGCTACAAATTTGGATAACTCCAGGCACCAGTGAAGTGCTTGGCACTCAATTAGAACTAACGGCACACCCAAACTCCAGTAAAGGACGTATGTACATCCGGTAAATCATTATTAAGGCGCCTGTCCGCATGCCCCATCGACTGTTACTAATCCTTCTGAGTAGGCCTAACGTACGTGACACTTTGGTTACTGTATGTTCAATATGCATCCGCCAGTGGAGCTTTCCATCATAGATGATTCCGAGGTATTTGAGTGTTTGCACTTGGGGAATGGCTGCTTGGTGGAATGAGAGTGATATATTTATATTGTCTTGAGGGGAGAACGCTAGAACTGCACATTTCTGTACATTAAGCGTCAAATAAATGCTGTCTAGCTAAGCTTCCAGCGTAGATAAGTATCCTTGTAAAAGGGTATAAAGTGACTGAATGTCATCCGCAGATGCAAAGAATGCTATGTCATCCGCGTAAACATACGTGTTCACTCTTTCATGACGAGGAGTGGAGCTAAGCAAGATATTAAATAGTAGCAGGTACAAAACGGCTCCTTGGGGAATACCTCGTGTCTGTTTGAATTTATCTGCTGATATCCCGCCATGTACCCAGTTAAACTCCCTGTCCAGCAAGAATTCAGTTGTCCAGGCATTAAAAAAGTCAGACAAGCCAATCTCTCTCATCATTTTTAGTAGAATCGGGTATTCGACACAATCGTAGGCTTCGGAGATATCTAGTTTAACTAATGCTGCATACCGTTTCTGTCGCCGTGCTAGCTGGATTCTGCTCTCCAAATCAACGTGAGCACACATGAGAGACATTCCTGTTCTAAAACCAATTTGACAGGGACTTAATAATTTATTACCCGTAAGAAATTTAATTATCTGACCATGTAATAGTCTCTCAATCAATTTCACAAAATTGGATGTTAACAATATAGTTCGAATGTTGTCTAGAGTAAGTCCCTTGTTTTTATTTTTAGGCAGAGGTATCACTTTACCTAGCTTCCACACAGAAGGAATCCAAGAGTGTTTTACAGAATAATTTATGGTATCCAATAGCACATTCGGAGCAACATCCAAGAAGATTTTCAGCATCTTCGTAGTGATACCATCAGGACCCGGTGCTGCCGCTGGTAAACTTCCTACAACTGACAAGAGGACCGACAATGATATATCGTCTTCACATGCTGTTGTGAACAGTACGAACTTCTTCACCACTTCTCATGGCTCTTACCCAATGCATGGGATTGTTAGATGAATAGTTTTCTTTTTAAGTGTTTGCCGCTGCTTCTTTTTTGACCTCCGCACATGGCACACATCCACTGGTGGGAATTCGCCGAGTATAACAGTGAATATTCTTCCCATATTTTATGTACTAGGTAGCTATATCCACTAGTTGATTAATGATTGATTTGAAGTGTCAATTATAGTGATTGAAATAAGTATTGCATGCAGAATTTAGCAAGAGATTCTTTTAGTCACAGTGATGTAGTCCTTAACGGCAAAGAAAACTTCCCTGTGGCTGTGCATTGGAGTAGATCCACCAAAAGAAAGATTAACATGTTTTGATAGTTCCAGGCCCAGATTTCGAAGAGGTGGTACTAGCGTGCTCTTCCTGAGTGCATTGAATTGATGACAAGATATAATAAAATGACCAATCGTTTGATCCTGACAAAACGATTGATCATTATCAGGGATAGGGGGCGATTCAGAAAGCCTGATCCAAGAAAATAAAAATTGAGGGAGGAAACGCGGCAACGAAATTTCGTCATTGCAACTTCCTATATTCTCTGACTAGCCAGATCACTGCGCCAGGGATATAAAAGGTGTTTGTACTCCTGAGAAGTAGTCAGTGCTGGGTCTGATAAAACTTTGTCCGATTGTGTGTGTGCGAAATCGTGCCACAGTGATGTGTGCAGTTAGGGGGAGAACAAATTACCGGCACGGAGAGAGACATTTCATTTCGGTGGCTAATTCTAATTATGATGATGCCACGTAGTCAGCACCAATAATGAAGTCCTTGGGATCTGAGCAGCTTGCTATAGCTACTTAACCCATGGCACTTCCCCACAACGCCATATTGATTTAAAACTCTGCTGTTAAAGGGACACTAAAGAGCAAAATGATTTAGCTCGAATCAGTAAAGTACAATTGCACAATCCCGAAAACACCACTTGTGTTGTGCTGCTTCGTTTAGTCTCGTTTTCAGTTTTGATTTCTGTTTTGATGTCGTGTGGTGCCTTGTATGGCAGTGTCATGTGCCCTATGTATATATGTGTAAATAAATCAGTTGGTGACGAGACTTGCTTCTAGGCGGACGTGTTTGTTTCTCTTGGCGCTCCGCGCCCAAGTCGCGGGTGGCTGCCGCCGTCAGCGTCGGTGTGCTGCGGCTTCGTCAGTTCTCTTCGCCGGCGTCGCGGCCAGCCAGCCCCAACACAGCACCACTCTTACCTCGACACGGCACTTGATAAGCAAGAAAACACACGAAAAGAAAATGTAGGTGGAGACGCCACCTTGTGAATCCCACACCAAGCACCGTGACATCATAGATATTGAAGGCGTCTGCTTGGTCCCATAGAGTTTCCCAATATACACTAGAGGGAACTCTGGCGCTAGTGTCTATGGGAGCTGCAATGCACAGCGCTTCAGCGAGCATGGGAATGATGGGTAGAACACATTTGTCTAATTTTCGTACTTCTGGCCTGCTTCTGGCTCCATGTGTGTTCATGTGGCTTGGAGCTGTTTTTTCACGAAAACATAAATTAGCAAATGTTCACCGTTTGCGCTTCACAACCTTATTCTTTTAGGCTTACCATTTCGAATCAAGTCACTAAGTTCAGAAGGGTATGTTCATTCTTTCAAAACGAAATCGAAACACAGCGATAAACGAAGCCGCAAGTACGATTCGCCGCCCGCAAGTACAAAGACTAGGCAAACGTGTGTACTACCCATCATTCCCATGGTTGCTGAAGGATCGCAGCGCCAGAGTGCCCTCTAGTTAATATTGAGAAACTCTATGGCTTGGTCCTATGTTGTTTCGAAGCCATAAAACCAAAGTACATTGTCGTATGTGAGCGCCATGGACCTAGCATATGATGGTCCAGAAAATTTCATGAAGTCAATGTCTGGAAAAAATACGCATGACTTCGACGCGAAACTTAAAAATGAAACTTCAACCTTGATTTTATCTGCTAATAATGAACCTATGATAGTGAAACATATGACATTAGAGTTATCACTGATCAGAAACTCAGAGTGCAGTATGTCAATCTAAACCAAGCCACTGTTTCCCTTTAGTATCCTTTTAATGATAGCGGACGAAGAATGATGAAACCTGCACTTCCAGGAGTGGTCAGCGAAGTTGTCTAAACTGTCCGTAATATGTCTGTTAACATAAAAGTATCATTACTAGTTAAACCCCTTCATAAGAGGCATGCTCCGAGCAGAACTTCTCGACTTTTATTAGCAGGGTACCTCGTATGCATTTTACACACACACTATCAACCCGTATTTTAGTGTAGGCCCACTGGTGTCTCTCATACACATTTGTCTCTTATATCAGTGTCTCTTATAAAGCGTTTGTATCATTAAGTGGCATGCACTTTCTTCGTCCTCTTTTTCATTGTCATTGTCTTACGCTCTGCTTCGCTTTCAGAACACATGAGCTGATCTCTCCGGCGAGGTATGCACCAACTCTGTTGAGCGAGACAAGTACAGAGCGAGAGAAAGAAAATAAAAACAAAGACAATTAAAAATTCAGGCGCAAAAAATTCCTTTGCAAGGCGAGTAATTTTTCCCTAATGTTCCACATACAAAGGATATGATTCTCTTGAGGCGGTCCATTGATTGATTGATTGATATATGGGGTTTAACATCTCAAAACCACCATATGATTATGAGAGACACCGTAGTGAAGGGCTTCGGAAATTTCGACCACCTGGGGTTCTTTAACGTGCACCCAAATCTGAGCACACGGGCCTACAACATTTCCGCCTCCATTGAAAATGCAGCCGGGATTCGATCCCGCGACCTGCGGGTCAACAGCAGAGTACCTCAGCCATTAGACCGCCGTGGCGGGGCCTTGTGGCGGTCCGTGAGAGTAATAAGCAGACACAGCTGTTATGGCTTGCGCTGCCCCAAGCAAAAGGTTATTCAACACGCATCTGCCATCATTGCCACTGTCCTATTGATTTCAAGCGCCCCGCCATGGTGCTCTTGTGGCTAAGGTACTCTGCTGCCGACCCGCACGTCGCGGGATCGAATCCAAGCTGTGGCGGCCGCATTTCCGATAAAGGCAAAAATGTTAATGGTCCGCGTTCTTAGACTTAGGTGCATGTTAAAGAACCCCCAGTGGTCGAAACTTCCGGAGCCCTCCACTACGACGTCTCTCATAATTATACGGTGGTTTTGGGACGTTAAACCCTTCATATCAATCATCAATCTGTTGCTTTTAAGCTGCAGCTTTAGTTAAGCTGGTGGAATGCTATGGCCATTTTCAGGCTACTAGGGAGCACAAGCAGGTACTTCTACCTTTTTTTTTTTTTCGTTTGAAATTTTACCTCATGCACCTACTTATCAGAATCCTTCAATAGTTTTACTGGTCATGACGCAGGTGCAGCCACCGCCAAGTGAGTTCCTGTTTTTTTTTTTTATTTTCAAGAGGCCATACACCCGCCCGGCTAAGCCTAACACAGAACGCAAGCCCATCGAGAAACTTGCGGTTAGCGCGCAGCGCGTGCTGGCGACGCTCAAGCGCTTCTGGGAGCACTGCACCGGCGCTAGCTCACGCTGCGTCCAGTTTGCAAGATGAGCCAAGAAGAAAAAATAATCGAAACGAACAGCGATCAGCTCGACGATAATACGAACGCCATGCATTTGAATGCGACAGAAGTGCGGAACGCAGAGACTTCGTTCGTGGCGGTATGACAAGAGTAGTGGCAGAACAACTGAACGTGAATGCATTTGGATCACGAGGGCAAGAAAAGGCAAGAAAGACCCCGGGGAAAACACGACGTCAGAAGGGAAACTTGGCAAGGAGGAAGCGACAACGCAGCAACATCAATCGCACCGTCGCAAGCCTATATTGCCACCCCTACCGTTTGACGAATACAAGGTCGTCAACGGCCTGCAAGCAGGCCTCGAGCTAGCAAAGTGGAACAATATCGCCATCATGCTAGCCATGAGAAGGGCCAGCGGTCTGTCACATCAGTATTTCGGCAAAAAGTGTGCGTGCAAGTGCAGCGCCAAGAAAACCTTATTATAGCAAGCATGGTGGAATGGGAAGACGCAAAAAACTTGAGGGCATCGCTAGCATACAGCTTGGCGGCACTTTCTTCACCATAAACGGCAGCTTGAGAGCGCCGGACGACGTCTCTCGCGGTGTCATAAGTGGACTTCTGCCCGGCACGACGGAAACCGAACTCGAGGCTGGCCTTCGTGCACCAGTGCGGTACACGATTCTCCACGCCCGTATGCTTGGGCAATCGTCAGCTGCAGTGATCTTTTTCCAAGGGCTGCATGTTCCTTATTACGTCCGTTTCTACAGTCTCGACTTTCGATGCAGACCCTATCGAAAATCGGTGCAATATTGCAAGACCTGCGGCAACACAGGACACCGTCACGATGTCTGCCCACGACCACTTCAAGATTTCTGCTCTAAATGTGGCAAAGCCAACCAACCATCATACCATTCGTGCAAACCTGTCTGTAAGATATGCGGAGAGGGGCACGAAACTGCAAGCAAGGATTGCAAGAAAAGGCTTAAACCCAATCCGCCATCATTCCACATTCGACAGCAACGAATGGACTGGCTAAAAGGATGAGACTGCTGCAACAGTCAAGGAGACGAAAACGTCCTGGACCTAAGAAGCCAAACGATCAATTTGAGCAGTAGCGCTAGCATCACTCCTGCACAAGGTCGATCACGGCCCATAGCCCGACGAAGCTCACAATCCTCATCCCGATCACGCTCGCCCCAAAAAGTGAGCGATGCTACCGCAGCTAGTGGTTCGAGTAGCTCTGGAGCAACAAGCAAGTGCGTGTCTTCATCACTTGACAACGAAGCCTTACGGTCGCTCCAAGATAAGGTGCACAATCAACAAAGTGCATTACAGCATCAAGCCAGTCAACTACAAAGTCAACAAGCAATTATCAACAAGCTGATACATAGCCACCAGAAACAGCAAGACAGTATGAACAAGCTTCTTAAAAAATGTGAGGAGCAAAAGGACCTGATAGACAAGCTTTTCCAGAAATGCACGATCATCCAAAACATTGATGGACAACCGGGTGCCCTCCTTACCTCAGCAAATGTGGAATCTAGTGTCGACGCCCGATTCCAGACCTTGCAAGAAACTTTAATGAAGAGCAGCCACACTACCGAAGACAATTATTGTACAGCCAGCAATAGCGAATTTCGCCGTAAGCGTAAACAAGATTACCACGTTTGACGCCAAAGTGGACGGACTTGCAGCGCAGCTGAACAACTTCATAGCATACGTGAAGAAGACCTACGCCACCAAAGAGCGCCTCGATACTTCACTAAGTGACGTTAATGCTGACAGGAAGCGGGCACGAGCAAAAGGCCACAGTGCTTCTCGTTCAGTTTCACCTACCCGCGAGCGCCAGCAGGGACCTGAACAGATTGAAGATGCCGGTCCCTAACAACAAGACAACAAACACGCTCTCAACTTTCGCATTTGGCAGCGGAACTGTCGTTCCTACTGTAGAAGTTTTGCTACTTTGCAAGAATTTGTCAAGCAAGACCCACCTGAACACATAGCACTGCAAGAAACAAATACACATTGTGCGGCTACAAGGATACAACGCCCACATCCAAACAAAGCGTAAAGCAATCCTTACAAGAAAGACTCTCACGGTACAGGAATTAGAACCAGTCAACACACTTATCGAGCACACCGTGATAGAAGTAATACCGGAAAGGAAATCGCAAAATAGACTCATTGTGGCGAGCGTGTACAGCCCCCCAAATGACCAACTGCCAGAATTTGACCTTCTGGTTCGAGAACTGAAGAAACGCGCTGATGGCGACCAAGTTGTTATAATGAAAGGCTTTTACGCCCATCACACGGCTTGTGGATACGATACCACAACAAAGAAAGGTGCCCGAATACATGACACGGCTCAGCAGTACAGACTGTCTTTGTGGAACGATCCACTCCAGACAATAAGAGCAGGGAATAGTGTCACCAGAGACACACACCTCGATTGCGTTCAGCAAAGTGGAGCTGTCTCCTAGAAACACTGGGAAGCGACCACAACATCATCCAATTAACCGTAGCTCACACTCGCAAGCCCAGGAGGATTGGCACGGCCCAAATAACAGAGTGGGGTTCATTCTGAGGTGCTCTAAATGTTGAGACCACCATCGATGACATAGACGATTAAGTGAGGAAGGTCCTCGACATTGCGGACCAACACACCAAACGAATACAGCCGAATGAGGACGCACCAGCCCTTGACACGCACCTCCTTCATCTTTGGGAAGCAAGAAGATCTCTTCTCAAGAGATGGAAGAAGCAGAAGCTAAATAAGAAACTCAAGAAGAGAATCGCCCTGCTCACTGAACAAGTGCAGGAATATGCAGAGAGGTTCGGAAGACAGAACTGGTCTGCATTTTGCGACGCACTACAGGGAGCTTTAAACACAAAGAAAACGTGGCACATTCTGCGCGCTCTTCTCGACAACAGCCCTACAAGAACAAAGCAACGACAAAATATTTTCAGGCTGATACACAACTACACCAGATCAGACGAAGACCTCCCACGAGAGCTCCAGAAGAAGCTGTCCGGAGATGCACCTATAACCAAAACGGCACACGACAAAGCCTACAACGGAAAACCAAACACCGAACTTGATGAACCATTTAACGCTGGTGAACTAGGTGCAGCAATAGCTACACTCACTAAAAACACCAGCCCAGGGAAGGATCCCATTATGAACAAGCATATCCGCAACCTTCCGCAGCAGGCCACCGATGTCCTACTCCAGTATCTCGATGCTTGCTGGGAGAGTGGTGAAATACCGGTCACCTGGAAACATTCAGAGATTACTACGATCCCGAAACGCAACAAGCCCCTCAGCATCGAGAACCTGCGTCCCATTTCCCTTACCTCGTGTGAAGGGAAACTATTCGAGCACATGGTACACAACAGGCTAACCTCGTACCTCGAAGACAAGAGATATTTTCCGAACACAATGTTCAGATTCAGGCAGCACCTATCACTGCAAGACATCTTCCTTTTACTCAAGGAAGACCTCATCGATCACCTGAGCACCAGAAGCAAATCTTCGATCGTAGCCATTGCAAACATGGCAATCATCGGACTGTTGGGCATCGAGCACATGTACAAGTATGTCAGGCCGGTCAATCCGGCTGTCTACCCAGCACCTCCACCAAAGCTGTTACGGATGTGATGAGTTTATTTACACTGAAAAATGTCAGCGCTTTACTGTCACTGCCGAATCACCATCGCTCGAGAGCGTCCGATCTCTTCTTCTTCCTCGCTCTTTCAGTTCGCGTTACAATATAAAGAGAGCTTTCAACCACGTCAGCCACAACGCTATCCTCTGCAATCTTGAACATCTGAACTGTGGGCCTCGGTTATACAACTACGCGAGATATTTCCTCAAGCATTGCATGGCCACAGTGGGAATTTACAACCTTCGCAGCGACACTTTCTGACTACCGAACAGAGGTACTGCACATGGTTCGGTCATTTTGCCGTTGCTTTTCAACGTTGCATTTATAAAGTTACCTAGCCTCCTCGATGCTATACAAAATTTGCGATATGCCTTTTATGTGGACGCCATTACGTTATGGACAAGGGCCTCAAATACCGGAATGCAAGAAATGCACTTACAAGAAGCAGCAGATATCATCGAGAGGTACATGAAAAAATGTGGCCTCGAATATGCTCCCGAAAAGTCGGAGCACCTCATCCTGAAGTGTAGAGCGAGAGGGCAGCCTGCCGCCTACATTGAACCTGATCCCAGCATTGCCCTCAACGGAAAGCTCATCAAGAAAGTGGAAACATTACTACTAGCGCTCATCGTCCACAAAGATGGGTCAGGTGCGGCCACACTCCCTCAACTACAGCACACACTATCTCAACTCACGCATCTCTCTCGTCAGGCGAATCATGAACCGTAGAAGCGGCCTTAAAGAGCAAGACACACTGCGCATGGTGCAAGCTCTCCTCAGCAGTTGAATAACCTATGGCACTCCCTACCTTGCCCTTAAGAACGCAGAGGTAGGGAAGCTAAACATCATAAATCATAAGGCCATCAAAATCGCTTTAGGGCTCCCATTCGCGGCTTCCACTGCGAAACTACTGAAAATGGGCGAGCACAATACCTGGCAGGAACTAGCCGAAGCACACAGCGCTAGCCAGCTAGAACGACTAAAGCTCTCGCCCACTGGAAGATCAGTGCTACAACGGCTGAACTATAACGAAACCTTTATAGGCGACACAGACGCGAACCAAAAAGAACGGATTCCACCAACCATCCACGAATCTTTCTGTATTGCACGAATCCCCCGCAATATGCACCCCACACATCTCAAGGAAAGAAGGCAGGCACGAGTGAATGCTCTACGACGAAATCACAGCCAAGATCCGGATGCCAGATATACAGACGCAGCTAAGTATCCTGGTAGAGACTCCTACGCTTTGAGCGTCGTTGATACTCGGGGCGTAGAGCTCGCATCTGCCACAGTACGCACCCGAATCCCAGAAACTTCAGAGGAGGAGGCAATTGCCCTAGCTACCACAACGTGCTTGGATGCAGCTGTGGTATTCACAGACTCTCAAGCAGCCATGCAAAACTACAGCAAAGGTCGTGTGTCTACTCAAGCAATTCAGATATTGAAGCGCCGAAGCACTCTGATGCCGTTCACCTGAGTGACATGGGTTCCTGGGCACCAAGGACTGGAGGGAAACGAGGCAACTCATGCTGCAGCCCGCGATCACGCCTACCTGATACCCCTTCCCGCTTTCTAGACACTAGTGCTGAGTCGGCGGAGGCTGAGTCTGTACCTAACACTTACTCTGCAATACTGCCACACCATAAACTGGCACGCAGAGGGTATCCACCACCACACTCGAAGCTCAACAAAGAGGACAGCACCATACTGAGAAGACTGCAGAGCAACACTTGCACACACGGCATACTAATGCACCGATTGAACCCAACATTACATGAATATGTTTGCCCGATTTGCGCCGTACCCGACACGTTGGCCCACCTGATCCTCGAGTGTCCATGCAATACAAATACAGATCTATCGCCTGCGCTGAACACCTGTGACACTGGTAAAGAAAACGAACACCTTCTCGAAACGTGGGAGGCCAAGCTCGCTTTGGAGGACCTGGACCAACAACGTCGCCAGGGCCAGGGAGGCAGCGAAGGCCAGAGGGTTTCTGGAATGAGGAAACCTTCCACCTAAGGTGGACGCGGAACCTACACCGCTGCACCGTTTAGAAAAATAAATGTTTATTCCTCTTCCTCCTCACTGTTAAGGCAAAAACCTTAGATGCCTCATCAAATGTGAAAATGTTTCACACGAGACTGCGTCTCACGTGAAACTGCTTCCCGCGCCTGCGGCGTCCACAAGTGAAAGAAAAAATCTCGTGCTCATGACACATTGATTAAAAAATAACTTTTCACGCTTTGACAGTTTGCGCAAGTTTCATACAGTTATTTTTGGTGCATCCTCTCTTAGGCTATCACCCTATAACAAGCTTCATTTGCTAGCACCAAGCCACTTTTCTAAGCAACGAATGTGTGCCTTGAATTTTGGAAACTGTGAGAAGATGCATGTACTCCATCTGTCTGGCATGCCACCACTACTCTATTGGTCATCTCGGTGCTTGCATAAAAGGAAATGGCAAACATTTCGCACAGCAAATTCGTTTTACGGGCATGCAATGAGGAAGAAGGTGTCAGTAAGCTCACCTTCATTAACTGCGTCATTTACCCATGGCAGCCGTGTCAAGGCAGCTCGCGCATAGTGTCGGTGCAGTGTCGACAGTCTCCTGCTAAGCCGACTGTTCCCGCTGACGCTCGCTATGTGGGCGACCTCTGGACCTTTCTGCACTAGACAAATGCGCCGGGAGGCCATGGAAAATCCTCGGCACAATGTCGGGCAAAAGTTTCGGAATGTCGCGCAGCCACTTCACAACTTCAATTAGCCACTAGTTCACGTGAATCAATGTGTTTTTCGCACACACGGGGAACAAAATGTGAAACCACCTGTTTTTTGTAGCCCTTTTTTCGCCATTTACTGTCTCTAGGCTGGCAGAACACTTTCTCTCCATTTCCTTTGTAATCAGCTCGACACCCAGGTACGCAGCAGTTGTACGAAAACCTTTCCGATCTTCCCGCACAACACACTAGTCACACTGCCAGACATGCGGCGAAAACTGCATGATGACATGTCATGATATTTTGCAGCGACATCGATAGCTGCGAACGCCACCATCTGCCTGATCCTCTACGCAGGGATGCAGCGCCACCCCACGGCCTCCGCTTGCAGTGCACAAAGCTCTGCCATAGAGTTAAGACGTAGCTTCATGACCAATAGAAGTATTGAAGCACTCTGCTCCTACTCATATCAACTGTGTCAGTGTCAGTGGGTGTGCAATGCGAAAATCAGCTTTACTATCAAACTAAAATATCTTATCAGCAGTTATTGATCCTCACACTTGCTCAGAGCTCTCTCTGAAATCAGGTGATTGGTGCGGCAGAGTGATGTTAGCTTCAAAAGTTGGTGTCAGGAACTCTTTAAATAATACTGAATGTTTTTGTAGAAACACATTTTACAAATGGCAGCCACTGATGTGCGAAAAAAAAAGCACCTTTATTGTCAGAAAATGACATTCTTGGCACGCCGGTGGTGCAGTGTGATTGCTGATGGAGTGACAACAGTTCCTTGTATGTACAGATGAATTGCAGTGACGCGGCACATTCGTGATAACACAAGATCACTTCTTCGGTGTCCCCGCTACCAGAGGTGGTCGCATGGGGCCAGGTCCTGGCCCCATGGGTCCCATCATGGGCCCCATAGGCCCCATCGGTGGCCTCATGCCTGGAAATAACAAGAAATTGTTTTGGAGATTCTACGAGTAATACTTGAAACTGGGAAAAAAACGATGGCCATACACCAGGTGCATGACCTATTCAATGATGATGATGATTATTCTTGGAGGAATGGCATAACTTAACAAGGAGGGGGGATTCATATGAAAGATGCAACAGAATAACTTGTGAAAAATAATAAATGCATTATCTTATCAGCAATCTATCTTTTTTTTTTGTCTTCACAATTGCCCCTACTCCCCTATTTAGTACACTTATTCAAGAATATCTGCTGTTGATATGACAGTCAGGAGCAGAAGCCAAAATATTCAAATATTTAAACTCGGAGATTTTACGTGCCAGAACCACGACATAATTACCAGGCATGTTGTGGTGATTCACAACCCTGCATTAATTTCGATAACATTCAATTGTTATAAACCCACCAATGCTTCCATTGCAAGAGAGTTTTTGTACTTTGCCACCATTGAAATGCAGGTGCAGCACCCAGACCGAACCCGCCATTCTTTCAGATTATTCCCGAGTCTCACTGAATAGCCTTACAAACGATGGTCTATTGGCTCAATGGTAAAGCAAAAGCTGCTACATGAATATTTCAAAGGCCATCAAGTCAATAGTCTCTATTGAGTCAACTGAGCACCCCAGAATTCTAAATTTCGCTGAGTGACAAAGGCGGAAACAGCGCAGACATGCCCTCTCATACACAGTGCACTATACTCACAGTTAGAGGAAAGAAATATAACCAGTATGGTTTAAAGGCGGCATACTTGAGCTTTATGAGTTATCTGATGGGTACGTTTGTCACAATGTGTGAACTGCAGATACCCTCGACAAAAGAGACGTGCATGCCCTGCTGTGCTTTGCTCGTCACAGTTTCACTCCTCTACAACTTAGAAGCAACATATGCATTCGTAAACACACACAAATAATTTGTTAAAGTGACCTAAAATGATTAAACAAATACAACGGACATATTTGCACTTTTAAGGGGATGTATACTCTTCAACCTTTATTGATTATGAGTGCAAAAATGAAAATCCATAGCAACCAACAATTTTTTCGGAGAAACACCTGAACCGCACGACGAACATTTAGAACTGCCATCTAACAGCGACACAACTCTATTGAGTCAATACAGTTGTGGCATTTCAATGGCCATCAGCTCCATAGCCTTTCAAAAGTACTCCTGACAACTAACAGACAATGATGAAAAAAGAAGTATAGGAAATGTTATTAGAAGTAATTGTAATGCAAATATAATGAAAGAAAAGTGGACGAAAAGATAACTTGCCACCGGCAGGATCCAAACCTGCCCCCTTCAAATAATGCGTTCAATGCTCTGCCACTGAGCTACGGTGGCGGTCATCTCTTCGTCCACTTTATAGGGTATTAGATGCGCATCTTAACGAGGCAGCATCGACTCAGATGAGCCATTTAATCAAATTGAGATCTGAGTAGATGCATCTAAAGTACACAAAACCATGCTTCGCACCTGGCATCATCATGTTGGGGGGCATTGGGCCAGGAGGTCCCATCATAGGCATAGGGCCTGGCATAGGCCCCGGCATGGGGCCTGGCATGGGTCCCATGTGGGGCGGCCCAACTAGTGGCATCCGCTGTGGAGGACCCGCTGCAGAGTAATAAAACAGAGAGAACAGCAATTATGAGGTCCTCTCAAAAATAGCTAAAATCAACATAAGCTTTCATAGTTGGTTACAAGCTAAAATGTCAGCTAAAACAAATAATCAAACAGCCCTTACATTATTTCGTAATGTCAAGAACTTCTCGAGTTTTTCAGATAGTTTGACTTTTCTACACAGCTGCACATTAGTGTCGCTGGTTTTTTGGTCAGACCCTGAACATCCGAGTGATTCTCATCACAATTTCTGACATCAATTCTCGGCCAAATGTAACATTTAACGCTTCGAGTGTTCTTGCCATACATGTACGGCGGTTTTCTGTCCCAGGGTGCCTTTGCCGCACGGGTACATTTCCCAACCCTCCGCTTGAAATTTCATGCCGTAAAGACAATGCATGCAGACTGGGAGGTGCTGCTGCCATCTCCTAGGATTTATGAGAAGCATTGAAAATGAGTGTGCTACCTTCTCTTGAAGGTAAACAGAGTGACAGGGAGTCTCACAGTCTGTGGCAAAGTCAATTAAGACCATACTGTGGTTAGTACAAAGTGCACAGCTAATGGTGGTACTATTTAATAGGCTTTCAAAATCTCATAGGTAGGTCATCTACGAAAAGGATTAGGCACCAGGGCTGCAACTACATTTCAATGCTGATGTCCAAAATTACTAAAATATGACCGCCGACTCGAAGTTTTTTTCATGGTTTCATCCTTCACACATAGTGACAACAGGAATTGCCTCAAGGGGAAAAAAAGAAAAAAAAAAAAAAAGAAGGCTTGGGCCAGTCATTCACGTGTAGCTCATAAAAGTGCATGTTAAATAAAATTACACCGTCTCCCACTAAAGGAAATCATGTGTGGATGCAATCCAGCGGAAGATGGTGAATGGCGCCCAGAGAAACTCGTCTACATCGCCTTAATTAAGCAGGTGCACCACTATTCAGAACCTCTACCTGGACTAACTCTGCCAGTGACCGCTGCTAGTGACCAACACTGCCGGTGACCATGACTATAGGACTGCCAAACGGCCGGTCCTTCAATGCACATGCCAGAGACATCAAATGTGATTCCATGCTAACCAAAGATGTGCTCTGTCTCACGAAAACGTGGAACACCACAAGACCGACGATCAACGGCTAAAGTGATCGTGTGCACTCAGGAAGAGTTTCATAGCCTCTGCCGGCCGCTTGTTTGAGAGCCCCGACTTAGAGGCTAGTGTCATGGTATGAGCCCGGAATATGCCATTAGTAGCTTGCTGAACCAGACTGCAGCTACCAGGGCGTCGAACAGAGACCCGTAAGCGTAAACGGCAGCGCTGTAGTCTTACATTGGTATAAAATGGCCAAACAAGCAACACAGTCAGGTTTCCTATCCGACTTGATGCTATGCTACGCGCATTTGGTTCCCAAAAAGCATGGATTGGATTGAGTTAGAATTTTCACCAATGTTGTCAGATAACGTGCAGGAATTGTGAGTGCCGGGTAATTTACCTCTCAACTGTACAACTGTAAGAAATGGTTGAAATCCTGCATCCTTCTGAAAAATTCGGGATGCTTGGCAGATATGCATGTGACTTTCCAGCGTAAAGCTCAAAAAGCAATTTAGATAACTTTTTTTCTTAATGGAATAGTAAAGCAGTCAACAAAACTTCATAGAACGAGCCCAAATGAGTAAATTACAGAAAATTAACAAGAGTTTGCTGGAGTGCTTACGTTGTAGCGCGGCTGGTGGAGGAATCATGGCACCGGTCAAAGGCTTGGCCTGGAATTGGGAGGACTGGATCTTTCCGGCCTTGAATGCCGCCGCTGAAAAATATAAAACAGTTGCGGAGCTGGTCAGACTTCAAGCAAGAAAGAAGGGATATGCAAAACATAACCATGTATAGAGCTTGGTTTCACTGTCAACGTCATATTGTCCCCATTTGCCCATTCACGAAATGCAAGGAAACTTGTTAGGGTATGCCGTTGGGTGAATTGCTACAAATCCACAATGAAACATCAACTCCTGAAAGAAAGAAAAAAAAAAAACAACCCTTCAGTACTTCAGCACACGGAGAAAAAAACTTCAGTACATGTCTTTCGCCTTGTTTCTTCTCTTGTGCTTAAGTCTCACTAATAAACTAAATGTTGCAGTACAATACTGAAGGGCGAATCGTGTAAAAGGATACCAAACATTCACTCAGCATCTTTTAGCCCCAACCACATTCTTAAGGCTCGACTGCATTCTTGATTGAAAGGCGGAAATTTTGAGTGCACACAGAGATTCCAGGCGCACACAGAGCATGCATCCCAGTAGCAGCTAAAGCTAAAAGAGTGGTTTTTCTAGACCCACTTTTAACCACTCTCGGGGCAACTACAAGTACACTTGCGTGGCATTCACTACAACACGAGCCATCAATTTTTGTGAATTGATGGATCGCGCCATTATTCGTTATTCTGCAGAGAAGTGAGGGTACCAGCTACACATCTGTAAGACATTATATGAGTGTTGTCGATGACAAACAATTATAACTGAACCCTTTGTAATGATGGGAAATTAATAGATGACCCACTTATCATGCATCCACTGGTTATTTTGCTATTCTAAAATGCTCTTTTAGACATGTCAACAAGATTCCTCCCCGATATGATGACTGCTTAAGGTCTCTTGGCAAACGAATCTCAAGCACTGGTGTGGCTCTGTGGTAGAATACTGGGCTGCCACGCAGACGACCCAGGTTCGAATCTCATTCGATTCTAGATATTTTTCATTTATTTAGTTGCTTTTTCTCCACTTCAATTCGCGTGACAGCAGTTAGGGACACCAATGCCGGACAACTACGGCACCAAAAACAGCCGCTGTCGTGATCTCGTAGCCGCTTTCGGTGTAAAAAAATCCGCATCGTTTGAGTGCCTTGCATGGTTACTTTTACCTATTGCTGAGCAAGGTATCCCTCTACATGGTGAATATTCTACCCAAAAGCAATGTAGACAGTCATTAAAAAAGCCTACAACACAAATGTGAACCCTGCCCCTTTTAGTTGTTTGCATTTTTTTACACGCAAATGATCTTATGTAATATCACACTCTTCCAGGGTGCGCACCTGTGTCACGAACAGTCCAGACTACTACAAAAAATTCAGCCCCAAGGCCGGTTTACTAAGCAACTAAGGTTTCATGTTCAAATAAATGTCTCACAGTACACACGCTCTAATGGGCCCCTGACACAGACGAGGCGCTCTCTTCCACATTTCTCTGGTGCGTAACGAGTAAGTGAAATGGTTCAGTATCGGAAAAGCCCACCCCGTCGCCCCATCCAGCAGGGGCTTTGATGCAATCTAGCATGCACGTGCACTCACTTGTGGCATCAATGAGGTTTTGGGCCTGCTCCTCCATCCATTTCTGGTAGTAGAACTTGACGTTTTCCTTGTGCTTGCGGCCATTGCAGTGGGTCTTGCGCACCGATGGCTGTGTGGACGTAGGCGTCAAGGACAAGATGTCAATGTGTAGGCTTACAAGATTTAGTCGGTGTGTGCAAACTCTTAACTCTCTTAAGGTAGCCAACTTCGGCAACATCCCTGTCGGAGTGAAACCACACGAATTTCTTGCAGTGTATACTAGAGGATCCCTGGTGCAGCGATCATTTAGCCCACCACGGGAATAATGCGTAGTACACTTAAACCTTAATGTAATGAATCTGGATATAACTAAATATCGGTTATAACGAAGTAAATGAAGGATAGTCTTGCAATAAATAGAGTGTTAAGAAGATACCTTCATAACAAATTTTCAGATATAACAAACTTATTTTCGTGTAAGTTTCAACATCGTTACGAGGTTTGAGTGTAAACGGATTTGCCTAGTTAGTCTTTTTGCTTGCAGCTTTGAGCACGCTTGCGGCTTCGTTTATTGTCGTATTTTGGCTTTCACTTTGGATAAAAGAATGGCTGGTTGTGAATCTCGTGAGCGGATTTGAATTGGCCAGCCACGATCATTGTGGAGAAGCGGGACAGTTGAACCTTTGCTGAACCGTCTTCAACCAAGTGGCCGCAGGTCACCAGAACCGAAAAAATGAAGCTTTAAAAATCCACGTAAAATCTATCACACTTGTCTAGAGCACTCCACCGACCGCGTCAGCTACCATTTTCTTCAGAAACATGCATACTGCAATGCTGTAATGATGGCTAACATAGCGATACTGCATACTAGGTCCTTGTGCTAATATTCAAGCATGAATAGGAGCTTGTAGCTAATGTGACGTTGCAGCTGTGGAAAACAATAGCGCCACCGCTCACGCACTTTACCGCTCTAGACAAGTGCGCTTTTGTCTCTACTAACCATTACTCCCATGACGGCTGAAGCGCCATACAGTGCAGCTCCCAGACACTCGCACCATGTTATCTTCCGGCGAGTTACGAAACTGAGTAAGACCAAGCTGTAGCGGACGCTGAGTGCTATGTTAATCCTCTAATGGATGGCGCTGTCAGCATGCGCGCGCCACTTCATGTGGGGTATATAGCAGGGGGGCAGTTCGGAATAAAGGGTCTTCTTGTTGTTGCTATGAGCCATGCTCGTGTCTTACTCGGCGTCTCTGAACATGGTGTCAGAAGTGGGCGTCTAACGCAGAGTTATGGAGGAGGACAGACGCCGGACCTTCTCAGCTCAACTTCATTCACGTCGGTACACCGGGACTTCAGCCTCCGTCGCCTTTCAACTTCACCAGCCCTGGGGAATGGACAACATGGATAACGAGGTACGAAGATTACGCCTTCGCGGCCGGTATCAACACAGCCACCGACGAGGTGCAGGTGCGAACTCTTTTATATTGCATGGGTTCCCAAGCACGTAGCGTCTTGTCGTCGCTAGGACTGTCTGCTCCGGAAAACCGCCCGTTTGCGGAAGTCAAGGCTAAGCTCACTTCGCATTTTGTCCACCCTATCAATGAGATTTACGAGAGCCGCCGATTTCACCGCCGAGTGCAACAACTTGGGGAGCCGGTCGATGAATTTTTCACCGCGCTCAGGAATCTTGTCAAGCGTTGTGGGTACAACAACGCCGAGATCGAAGACCGCCTTGTGCGAGACAAGTTTGTCGTTGGATTGCGGAATGAGAAGCTATCGGATCAGTTGTGCCGATGTACGAAACTTACAGCTGAGGAAGCGTTGTGCCAAGCGCGTGTTCATGAAGAAGCCGAAAAAGAGCGTCTATCCCGTGAAACTTCCAGCGAGAACGGGGCCTTTGACAGCTTAAACGTGGACGCGGCGCAACGCGCGAAGAACGCTTCATCGCGTCGCAGCAAATCTGTGCAGCCAACTCAGTCTACTTGCGATTACTGCGGCCGTGGTCACCACTCTCGAAAAGAATGCCCAGCTCGCAAGGCCACATGCAATTTCTGCAAGAAGCAAGGTCATTTTATTGCTGTTTGCCGGGCCAAGCATCGGAAAGAGCTGTTAGGCTCAGTGGAACTTCACGCGCTCAGTACGCGTCGGGCACGATATGCCGACATTCACGTGAATGGTCACCTCGCACACTTCAAGATAGACTCAGGGGCCGAAATAACGGTGGTTTCCACCTTCTTTTCCGGCATTACCTACTGTTTTGGATAAAGTGGACGCCGAGGTATCTGGTCCTGGAAATCAAAGGCTGCACGTTCTGGGATCTTTCACTGCTACCTTGCAGTGGCGTAACAAAGTGTCTGTGCAAAGACTGTATGTTATCAAGAACCAGACGACACACCTCCTGGGATTACCAGCAATTGAAGACTTGGGCATCGTTCAGTTTTTGGACTCTGTGGATGGTATTCCGTCATCTCAATCAAAAATTTTTCGTGGGCTTGGCGAAGTACAGGAAGAATACCACATCCGCGTCGCTCAAGATGCTCGTCCCTTTTCATTAAGTGTTCCTCGACGAATACCTCTGCCTCTGCTAGAGCATGTGAAGAAGGAATTGGATGAAATGGAAACCCAAGGAGTCATTCGCAAGGTTGACACGCCTACCGCATGGTGTTCAGGCCTCGTCGTCGTGCCGAAGTCGTCGGGCGGGTACAGGCTCTGTGTCGACTTGACGAAGCTTAACAAGGTTATCCAGCGGGAACGCTACATTCTGCCGACAGTTGAAGACATCTTAGGCCAGCTTGGTGGGGCACAAATTTTTTCCAAGCTCGATGCAAGATCCAGCTTCCACCAAATAAAACTAACTCGTGAGAGTGAAGAACTGACGACATTCATCACACCTTTTGGCCGATATTGCTACAAGCGTCTTCCCTTTGGCATTGCGACAGCACCCGAGTATTTCCAACGCTTCATGTCGAGACTGCTCGAAGGCATCACCGGAGTCGTCAACATGATAGACGACATACTCGTCTTTGGTAGGAACCATCAAGAGCACGACCAGCGTCTAGCTGACGTCTTGGCACGGTTGACTCAAGCGGGTGTCACTCTTAATGAAAAGAAGTGTCAGTTCAGGGTCTCTTCTGTCAAGTTCTTAGGAGTTGTCGTCAGCCAGCAAGGAATTAGTCCAGACCCGGACAAAGTCAAGGCTATCATGGATCTCCCACCACCAATCGATGTTAGTGGTGTTCGCCGATTACTTGGAATGGTAAACCATGTGGCTCGATTCATTCCAAAACTGTCTGAGATCTCCGCACCTATTCGTGCACTCCTCAACAAGAACAACGCGTGGAGCTGGAGTTACAACCAAGAGGAAGCGTTCAAGAAGATAAAGTCTTTGCTCAGCTCCGACACATGTATGGCTATGTACAATCCCCATTACCCAACTATAGTATCGGCTGACGCAAGCTCTCATGGCCTTGGTGCCGTTTTACTCCAAGATCAACCGTCAGGAATTCGACGAGCAGTTGCCTATGCTTCCAGATCTCTCACTACTACAGAAGGACGCTACAGTCAAACGGAAAAGGAGTCTCTGGCTGTCACATGGGCTGTCACCAGGTTCGATCAATACCTACGTGGACTAAGCTTTGAGGTCGAATCCGATCACCTTCCGCTTGTAGCTCTCCTGTCAAGTAAAGATCTAGACATCTTGCCACCTCGAATTCAACGTATGCGAATAAAACTGATGCGCTATCAGTTCGCCGTCAAGTATGTTCCTGGAAAACTGCTAGCCACAGCGGACACACTATCAAGAGCACCCTGCGACTTGCCAACTTCTAAAGCAGTCAGCAGCTTGGAAGTCTATATAGGGGAAGTTCTCAAGGAGCTACCTTTACAACTGGAAAATCAGCTGGACGAGATCCGTCGTCTTCAAGCTCAAGATAGCGAGTGTTCTTCTATTATGACTTATTGTGAGAAAGGCTGGCCGTCCAAGAAGAGAGTTCCGACCCATTTAGCACCATACTGGAAGGAGCGAGAAAGACTGAGTGTATACGATGGGTTACTCTTACTGGATCGCCGCATTGTCATCCCGTCAGCCCAACGCAAGGACATTCTCGCACTACTGCACGAAGGACATCAAGGTGTCCGCCGCTGTCAAGAGCGCGCCCGCGAGTGCGTTTGGTGGCCCCATTGCAGCCAGCATATTGAGGACCTTGTGGCTCAATGTGCTAAGTGTGCTGAGACGCGAGCCTTGCGTTCTGAGCCACTGTCACCAACGCCAACACCGGAACGACCATGGCAACGCCTGGGAATCGACTTGTTCCACCTGGAAGGACGCGACTACGTCCTCATTGTCGACTACTACTCCCGATTTCCAGAAATAGTCACACTGGGAACTTCATCAGCAAAAGCGGTCGTTGCTGCGGTCAAGAGTTGTTTCGCCCGTTTTGGGATACCAGACGTTGTGCGGACGGACAATGGACCTCAATTCTCGTCCAAGGAGTTCGCCGACTTTGCAACGGCGTATCGATTCTGCCACGAGACCAGCAGCCCTCGATACCCTCAGAGTAACGGAGAGGTAGAGCGCATGGTGCGTACCGTGAAAGATTTGCTGAAGAAAAGCCCGGATCCGTACCTCGCTCTACTCGCATACCGAGACACACCTGGAGTTTCGGGCGTCTCTCCAGCTCAGTTACTCATGGGAAGGAGACTACAAACTCGTCTTCCGGTTCTGCCTGAACGACTTCTTCCGGCCTTACCCAATCACGAGGAATTTCAAGCACAGGATACTGCAGCGAAGTTGAAACAGGCGAAGGACTACAATAGCCGTCACAGTACTACTCCTCCGATTTCTCTCAGTATGGGGGAGGACGTGTGGATAAAGGATTTAGGTTGCAGCGGTCGTGTCCTCAGCCCAGCTCAGCGACCAAGGTCATATGTGGTCGAGACTCAAAGTGGTGTTGTCCAGAGGAAACCGTTGCCATCTGGTGCCGTTTGTAGATGACCAAAATGTCCAACAGCAAGCATCAATGGCTTCATCACCGACGCATGGAACCTTGTCATCAAATCCGCCAAGAGACTCAGCCTCGACCTCAGCGTCGGAATCATTGTCTCCAAGTGCTTCAAGTGCTTCGTGCGCATCACCTGTGCCGCCTGTGAAGATGCCTCCCTCACCTGAAGTGCAGACGCTACCTGTGCAAGCAAGTGCGCCTCAGTGTGATGAACCTAAGCGTACGCGTTCTGGCCGTGCCGTGAAACCACCGCGCAGGTTGAACATGTAACTATCCCGGGAGGGAAGATGTAGCGGACGCTGAGTGCTATGTTAATCCTCTAATGGATGGCGCTGTCAGCATGCGCGCGCCACTTCATGTGGGGTATATAGCAGGGGGGCAGTTCGGAATAAAGGGTCTTCTTGTTGTTGCTATGAGCCATGCTCGTGTCTTACTCGGCGTCTCTGAACAAGCTATGCAAGTTTGTCGGCACTCTTGTATTCACGAGTAGTTTATTCAGAAAATGGAAAATCCAAACGCGAGACTAAAGAAAACGAGGGGGCGATAAGAAAAAATAACGAACGCATTGAGACAGACCACGATTTGATTACGATCCTCCTTGGCAGGTTTATTACCTACCGCTGCATCGCCGGCCCGGGTTAAGCAAGAGGGCTGTTATATTCATGCTCTCTCGCCATCAGGCGCATAAACAAGATGGCCACGAATACGCCGACAATCATATCGTTAAGCAGTCATCGTATTTCAAAGACTAGCCGTCGTTGGGCGGCGGAAGATCTTAGGGCAACAAAGGGACAATCACTTACCGAGTCGTGCGTGAGATAGGTGTCACAGTAGTCACAGTAGTACCTACAACATGTGAAAATGGGAGACAAGAACATAGAACAAACGTAGCGAACCAATCTTCGCATAGACACGCAACCGCAGATGAGTAAGACAGAACGCGATTTAAGACAGAGATTTATGCAAATCAAACGTACCCCACCGCATCGTTTCAATTACCATTAGCTCTTATCGGTCGCGAGGACCTTGATGACAAAAACTGCAAGAGAAACGGTGGTGCCCGTCCCGAGTAATGACTACGTTACTTACTTTAGGCTTAAGCTCTGAGCACACCGCTAACTTAGCGCCGTAATAGCTTTCAGAAAGAGGAAAACTAAGTGAAATGCTTTACGCAGCCGTAGCAGGAAAGCGGTGGAGAGTTTTCACATTAAATCGAGCTCTTACGGTCTGCAAAAAAAAAAACGGAGAAATGAAGAAACAAAACGGAACATTACACACCCGTCGCAAAACAAACACTTGGTCAATGCTTACTTCGGCATTTCGATCCGGCTGGCTCCCTTCTCTTCAGACTGGCAATTGAACCGTAATGCTAAGAAAGCAAAGATTCACTGCCGTCTCACATAACACAGAACGGCAAAGGCTTTACGTATTAGTTTCAATGGCAATAAATTATCATTAAGCGATTTGTCTTCGGCTTCGCTAGCTTTGCTACACAGCAACAGCACCCAACGCACTACTGTTTGCCTTCTACGAGCTCTGCGTACTATTTTGACTTCCGCAACATATTGCCATTTGCAATTTTACAACAGCTTCGTGCATTTATATTGTTAACTTACAATTATGCAACTACATTGTAGAACTTAATACGGTAAAAGAGTATACAAGAAACGGCGTAAAACAAGCACTGCGAACGAACAAAACTGTTTCGCCAAACCAAGCGAACATATTCGTGTCATCTAGCAACAACAGTCCCATTTTTTTTCTTTAATCATGACCTACTACACTCCTGACCTGTTCAGATAGCGGGGTTCCTATGGGAGCGCGTGTCCCCGCTCTCGTTCAACCGCTCACCATTGGTGGCGCTACCTATAACCTGTTCGTCTGTTTCTTTACGGTTGTTTTGTAGGCGCTGGTATAAGAATGCCTGCATTCTGTAGTGAACTGGCGGCATATATGTGACTATTTCTTCCCATACATTGCTGGTTAAGCAAGGTGTTCAGAGCGCTTGAGTATTTATAGCACACTGGTTGACAAACGTGGGAACCCGTAGATTTACACGATGTAGGGCAGCCTATGCGTGGGTAGCGTGCATTTTATTGCAAAAAAATTCTGAATGTCTTTTAGTATTATTATTTCTGAATAATTCTAAATTTTGGATCATAAATACGCACTACGAGTGCTTTGTTGGTCAAAATTTGACCACAAAGAGTGAAGATGACGTCAGCGAGCAGGTGCTGACTAGCGCCACGCCGCTCGTAGGTGACGGCCCTAGCGGCAGAAGGTATGAACTAGAACGTGGGCGCTGGAAGAGGTGCTCTCTGGGCAGGTCAGGAGTGTAGTAGGTCATGTCCGCAACATACTGTTGCCATTTGCAATTTTACAACAGCTTCGTGCATTCATATCGTTGACTTACAATTATGCAACTACATTGTAGAACTTAATACGGTAAAAGAGTATACAAGAAACGGCGTAAAACAAGCACTGCGAACGAACAAAACTGTTTCGCCAAACCAAGCGAACATATTCGTGTCATCTAGCAACAACAGTCCCATTTTTTTTCTTTAATTATGATATAACAAAAAAGAGCAGCCGCATCTGAAATTTCAAGGTGGGCAGCTCCACAGCAATGGTGTGTGTCGTGCGATTGCGCCGCAAATCCGCGGTCTTGGACCTTCTATTCGGTGCGATTGTGTTGTCCACGCTACTGGACATTTCGAGGACTAAGGATGTCTTCGAAGACGCCGAGACAGAACTCACGGTCACCCTGCGAGCGGGTGGTATCGAGTGTTTTCACCAACCGGCAAAAGTCGGTCAAGTACTCGAAGTAGAATATCAAGTGAGTACTTGCTTTCCCCTGTGCGGTTGAACGGCGCGATTTCCTAGCTTCCTCGGGTACTCATTTACGGCGCAGCACGCGTTGTAGCCGCAGATTGCTGCGATGCTTTCGTGTAGCGCGTCTGTGCTCTACCTGTTTTGCTTTCCTCCCCCGGCGGGGTTTCGCAAGAGATCGCCTTAATTGAATGTTCTTTAGCTTGCGGTGAGTAGTCAGTACAATCTCTGCACTGGTGAGAGCTGTCAAGAAATTTGGCCCGTCCATATCGTTCTTCGGTTGGGCGTTACAGCCAGCGACTTGTTCATACCAAGATGATCGTTTCATTAGCCCGATAAGCTAAGTGCCCGCTGCCCTTCTCGTTCCACGTTACAGTCTAGCATTAGCTCCTATAAAACTAGAAGATAAATACAAACACATTGATGCCATTTCAAACTAGCTTCATTGAAGTGTATGCGCGCGCGAGTTGGAGGCGATTGTGTTCAATAGTCTCCCCTCCACTACGAAACTGATGCAATTGTTCGCGAAGTATTTAGGGCTTATTTTTGCTTTGCTGCTGGCGCCGATTAATAAAACAAGGAAACCGCGAAGGTGTGCATGGCTGTATTGGTGCGAAGCGAACTGGCATCTTTTGCGCGCCGCAACAGTACGTCGTCTAATTGCGTATTGAGCAATCTTGAACGGGAAACGGCGCAGTTTGTCTTCACGCGGAAACACGGTTCTTGGCGGGTCGTCTGCAACGGCGTTTTTTGAACGCTACTGTTCCGAATGCTACCGCGCGGGCTCCGATATCGATTCGCATTCGATATTTGCATACGTGATTGCCGTTCTGTGTAAAGTAGCCGCCCCCTTTTCGAATCTTGAAACATCACAATTTCGGGAGGCGCAGTCGATGCCGAAATGTTGAGAAAACGCAATATATCGACGTCGTTTATGTGGCGCGAGGTAGCAGAAAGGCGCGCGCTGTTGGCGATGGCAGCTTTCGTTTCCTCGATCGCGTTTTCCTTTCCCTCTCGAAAGACGGAGGGGCCGTTTTGTTGGCCGCCTGTGATTCGTCCGTCATTTAAATCGTCACGGGGCTCGTAAGTGTGCGACGTGTCGCTCACGAAGGACCTTTTGCGGAAACCATTATTGTTGCGTTCGTATCATCCCACGTGGTCGTGACGTAAAAAGCCAGCTGGCAGAAGCTTGCCTGCAGTGATGCATTTGGAGGGTCGGAGAAATCATTATTTTGAATCCTGTCGATGCTTTCTACATCTAAAATGTACGTGTCACGAGTACGGCAGTCTCCTGCTCTACCAGGTGTTTCTAAATGTGGACAGTAGCTTGCGGCCTTGAAAATAAAAAATGAAGGGTGCCTTTTGTTATACACTTGCAACCTTTGGCTTTAGTGTCTTGAAAAAAGGAGACACTACACAAAAGGTACGAGTAAAGGAACAGATTCTGTAATCTTCCTGCCAACTTTCACACCGGTTGTGTCTGTTATTCAAGAAAGTGACATTGACAGCTCTCGCAGATGGCCGGTTTTACCAATCATGATAATGAAGTGGCTGGAATTATGTTCCCAAAGACCTAGCCAGGTCATTCGAGTTGACATTTTGGACCACCTGGTCTTATCGCCAAGTTCGCATGCATCCTTGAGATCATCCGTTTTGCAACTGTCGGGAGGCTTGCTGCTTGTCAAAGTGATTTGTGCAAGATGCGACGTCTCACTTTCGGAGTTAGACATTGTCCTCACTTTTCAAAGTCTTTCATCGTGACAACACTGCGTTTTAGAGCTCCCTAAGTTGCAGTAGCCTACGCTTTTTTTTTTCATAATAAGGGCAGCCCGAGGGCGCCACAAAACCTTAACGGGTGGTAAAAAAACAACGTCAGTATGATAGAGCATTGGTTGTATGCCAAGAGATGGCCTGCTTGTCGAGATAAAAACAAAATAAATCTCTCTAGAAGGTAGTCGACCACAACGAGAAAGAGGAGAGGGGAAACATGTCTATGTTTTGAAACATGAGAAACGCTAAAGCACGTCGCTTGCTCAGTATAATTTGGAAAAAAAAATGTTGCTGAGCATTTTGCCGCTGAGTGCAAGGCTGTGTATTTCAGTCTTAATTGTGGCAGCTGCGTTGTAACAGAAGCATAAATAACAAACTCCATTTAATGATCTCCTAATGAGAAGTTTTAGTCTGCTGGTCTACCATGCTGCTTACAGCCTCTGTCAGATAGTGTCAAATACCACTGCACATTTCACTTAATACAGAATTACATGTGTCACCTGTACGACTGCATAGTGCTGAAATCGTATGCTTTTTTTTTTTGACAATTTCGAAGATTGCTGCGTGCCACTATGAGGGATTCGGAGGGCTGCGGTGCTGGGTCCTTGTGAATAAGTATAGAATTGCTCTATTTTTTTAAATATTATAATGGTAGTGACAACTTTTTCTTCTCACTCATTGGCTACTCTTTTAAAATTTGTCACCAGAGTAATTTAAATAAAATGTGTAAAAGCAATTTAAATAAAAGGAGCCTGAGCCAGTTCTGCAACCCCAAATTTGGAGCGTTACGCTGTTCTCACATTTCGGCGTTTTCAAAGAGGCTGCTTAGCTTCTGTCCTGCCAACTTGGCCAAATCCCTCACATTTGTACAGGTAATTCACTTATGGAAGCACCATTTTCAGTAGCACATACTTATCGGGCTTATTAAAACGCTGCAACTTCTCAAACATGTTAAAAGAAGTGGTTTATCATATTGTACGTTACTGCACTACATTACAGGTCCTCGATGCCAACTTTGGCAACATGGAGATGCAGCAGAACATGGACATAAACTTCGTCCTCAAGTCGCCGACGGGTGAAGAGCTCATCAAGGAGCAATCCCGTACAGAGGCCATTCACAGGTGACCCAGCTTCCGCAGTAGAACTCTGATTAGGAAGCCTTTCCAACACCTGTGCATTCATGGGGGGTTTGTTCAGACCCCTTTTTCTCACTCCCATTTGAAGTTTGTAAGTGCAGTGCAAGCATAAATGGCAAATGACAGACTTCATAAGTCCTTCATCCCAGTTGTTACTGTGTCATTAAAACTCTCAATATAGTGCAAACAGATTTATTGATTTGTAGCGATGCTTTGGAACTGTGTAAGGGGTTTCTTTCTCCAGCGCCATCTAGTGGGTAGCCCTCGTAGTAAACGGCTAACTTTTGTTGCGTTCAAACAGGTATGCTGGCTCCAGTGTATACAAGTGCAGATGCATGAACAAAGTCCACAAGCAGATCTATTACGCTCGATAGGCTTTCCAGAAGGCCTTAGCAGTTCAATAGCGTCACAACCCTTGCCGTGTGGACTCCAACGACTAGTTTTTCTGGGCTCATGTGACCGCGCATGGTCACACAAAGGAGCAAAAGGGGTATCGAGGTTCCTCCTTTAGAGGAGTAACTAACTTGTCACACACGTTGCACCATTTTGGGAGTAACTGCGAAGGAGTAACCATGCTCTCGTGGTTACTCCTCAAAGGAGCAACAGTTAGCAAAAGAAAAATCAGGTTTTGCTTGGCTTAACCAGCCTTTCGAAGTGCATGCTGGCATTTGATTAGACATGCAATCAATGTGCAAGCATTACATTCAGAAATAAAATTTGCGGCATACACAGGGGATGCGAACTCACGACCACTCGGTTAGCATACGCGTACACTAACCACTACACCACACCACACTAAGACACCGTCTGAAAGGAAACATGCTTGTGTAGGCACCGATGGGTCGTTTGCACACGGCGCAAACGTTCCTGCAGCTACTCCAAAACACGGGCGCTTCACTCCACAAGGAGGAAAGTGCCCCTTCTTTGCCGTTTCTTGTGCAGTCTTTTGCGCGCATTCGGTCTTTAGGAGGAGCAAAAAGCCCTTTTCATGTGCAAGCACGCTGCACGAAAAAAAAAAAGCTCGATCAAGTTCTCTAAATCTCTGAAAACTTGAAAAGTGCATAAACTGGTAGTACAGTGAAACAGCGCTTCTTGTGAGACTTGCGAAAGGAATCAGTGGTAGCGGCAACTGGGGTGCTCACATGCAAAATGTTGCGCCATGATTTCAACATTGTGCTCTGCAAATTCTTGTTGCTTCCCACTTAGAATGACACAATAGGATTGGCATAAAATTGGCATAAGGGTAAAGATCACACAGAATAATGCGTGAAGCCTCGTTCCCGTGCTAGACGGTCGCAGTTTCATGGCTTCCCCAAATGAGATGTGGTGTCCTTAATACAGAGAGTGGTGACGTACCTGCACTTACCTCCTCTATATCCTTTCCCAGATGCACACGGTACCTAGACCAGGCGCACAACTCTCAGGTTGGGCGTCGGCCCATTGTGTTGGCTGGCACCAGCGAGTGTGCCTACGTTCGTTTTTTTTTTTTTTTGATGTTCTGCTTGGAAACGACAATGTGAGGATGTGTTGGGACACACTTCACCCTACACTGAGCCCCCGTAATTGTGTCCTCATTTTCACAGTAAATGCGTTTGTTGTGAACGCTTGTGGCAAGAACAAAAACTCCGTACTACTGCAGCCCATATAGGATTTACTATTTAATACTAGCGATACTAATAGTGCACTCTTGATATAAAATATTTACTTAATAAATTTGTACATTCCTCAATATTTTTCAGCCCATTGACATTATGCTAAATGCATATTTTATCTGGTGCGAGATTTCCATATAAGTGTCGTTCGTAAAGCTGAGTGGCTATAAAGACGGGGCTGTTTCTTGATACCACGGAGTAATTCCCATTCAACTGCTTTATTACTTGATGAACAAAAAAGTCGCAGCTGCTTGAAAGACCTTTTTTAACAATCTCTAGACAATTTACCGACCATTTCAAAAAGTGGTCTGGCCAAGGGTCTGACTTCAAATATCTGAAGAATTAGTAATGCCAACATTTAATTAGATTAAGTTTCGCAAATATTACGTTCTCTGTGTTAGATATCTACTATAGTCTGTCAATGGCACTTTGGAAGGACTTCAGATATTGGTGTCAAGCCAATGTTTAGCACTGTAAAACTTGGCTGTGAATGGCGTAACCATTTTGTGATTGATAGCTGGACAGACATAATTCGTACCACTTTGACTGACTCCCACAGACCAGCAATCTTAACAACAATGAACAGGTCAATGTCATCAATTGAAAAATTGAAAAAAAAGTAAAAGAGAAAGAGACAGCACCTCACAGAGTACACTATGATCGGTTTGAACAAATATTTATGGTTGATATGAATCCACTTTTTTCGAAACGTGACATTATCATCACAATCATTATTAATCTCTTTTCTTTCCTTTTTTTTATAAATGTTTAGGGCTGGCGAACAGCCTGAAGCCATTTTTATGCCTGCTGGTGCGCTGAAACACGCAGCAGCCGGGCACAAAAAGAGAAGCCACATGACGCGTGGACCATGAAGAGTTGCAGTGCGAGTGTGCACCAAAAGTCCCGTGATACTCAAAAACGCCGCAATAGCTAGACGGCTCTGTACTAACTCCTTTAAGTAAAAAAAAAAAAGTGTTAGTTTGCGTGTGCTTCCCGGGCGAGAGAGCGAGAGAATCATTGCTCCGAAAAGCACCTGGGCGAGAAGCAAGGAAGGAGGGTGTGCGAGGGTCTCCGCCGTGGCGACCTGGTTAAAAGAAAGGCGATACTTTTCTAATCAGGGGAACTTATTCTGGGTAGCATTGTGGCAACATCTAGACTGCCCCAAGAACTTCCCATACGTGTCTTACACAATATTGACAAGGAATATCGATAGGCATGCACAGGTGGGGCTTCCCCACCCGTTTCCCCTATGCGCATGCTGACAAGCTCCGCTCCTTATCGGCAGGCACGAGGTGAAAGAACCCGGCGACCACACGATGTGCTTCGACAACAGTATGTCGACCGTGTCCAGCAAGACGGTCTACTTTGAGGTCTACGTGGACAAGACGGGAGGAGGAAGTCAGGAGGAGGATGAGTGGGACGGTGGCGATATTCCCTACTCACCTGAGCTTGTCTACAACGACACCTACAAGGATATCAAGGTAAGAATAAGGGATAAAGGCGCCACAGCTGAGGCTGCACCGAGTCGCGTTTCATTCCGTGACAAAGTTGAGAAAACTGCCAATTTCATCTTGAAGGGAACCCGGCCGTTCTACACAAAAGTGCATTGTCAAAGTAGACGCGTGAGAGCAGAAGCATGCTTCTCCACCAAATCTTGATTGCAACAGAAAGGAATGCATGCACACAGGCTACTTAAGTGTCTATGACACCTAGTTCACCGGCTGTGCTCAGTTGATGCTTGCAGTGTGCTGCTCAAACACAGAGAAGGACACGGAAAAAAAAAATGTGTATCTGTGGGTTTCTTTCATGCATCCTTATTTGTTTTTCAGCAGTGCATTGCAGTTGTCAAAGATTGCCTGTTTGATAACAATACTTGCTAACTCTCACCAAGCAGTACAAGTAGGATGATGTCACATGATGCATTGCTGAAGTGCATGGCAGTTGCACAATGTGACATTTTCGTTTAATGTTCCTGCACGAGATTAACGAGACTTCATCACTTTGTGGAAACGAGCATGCCCTTCTTCAAGTCCTAAAGCGGCTACATACTTCTTGCCTAAAGAACTTGCATTCCTGCTTTGGGTTTTATGGTGTCTTTGTTTGCAGTGAGTGATGGTCTTTGACAACGTAAGAAGTGTCAGCTCCACCCACAGCCATAGCTGTCTCTCCCAACAAGAATTTGCATAAATGCTCCACGAGTTCGCGCTTACTCATTTTCGTGACATCAAGCACTTTCCGAGCGTTTGAAATAGCTGAGTTTATCATAAAGGATAAACATTAGTGTCGTTGCTTTTCGGATGGAAACCTTGACATCCTGGTATCATCAGAGATTCCGACGTTGCTGCTTAGGCAACCGTAACGTTTTGTGCAGTAACAACAACCCTTCAACCTCCAATATGCCTCATATTTGAATTAGCCTAGGAAAAGCACTTAACGGTTCGAGTGGGAACCAGCTGGCACGACCGCCTTTCTCGGGCAAAAAGCATGCGCACCAGAGTTCTGTGGGCAGAGCTTTTTTTTTTTCTTAGGTTGTAACCAAACAAAGCCTACTTTTGTTACAGCTTCCGCATAATTTTTTTTTCCTTGTTTTTGTTCTAAACAAGTGCAGGCGACCATCAAGAAGGTGCACGAGAACTTGAACCAGGTGACGCACTACCAGGACACCAAGCGCGCGCATGAGGCGCGCGACCGCAACGTGCAGGAGCACAACTTCACGCGCGTCAACCAGTTCTCCATGCTCGTCATCGTCGTCATGCTAGTGGTGGGTGCCGTGCAGGTCATCATGGTTCGGAGCCTCTTCGAGGAGCGCAGCCGTCTGCGCAAGATCTTCCAGTACCTCTCCTGACAACGGGGCCGTCGCGGTTGTCCTCGTCTTTTGTTTCTTTCTCAACCTTGTCTCTTCCTCCCCGAGAAACTGAGTCTGTGACCTCGAAATGGTCTTCTTTTCAACCGAGAGTGCCGGTGTTGCGTGCTGTCAATTTTTTTTTAAATCTTGAGCTCTTAAATGTGTTCGCTCGCTTGCCACCAAGATAGGAAAGCCCACCGCACTCACTCATATTTGTTTTTGCTCACGCTGGTGCGTGCTTTCGTCTCGTTGTATTTGCCGGTGCGTCTATTGGGATGCTTTTCTTCTCGGCACTCAAAACGAAGAAAGACAGTAGTCTCTCAATTTAGGCCCACTTTTCTAGCTAGTGTTTCGACTTCTCCTGCATCCCTTCAACGAAGAAAAAGTTTATCTAGCTATAGGCCATTTATTTCTCTCTCTCTCTCTTTGTTTTCTAAACTGTGAAAAAGGTGTTTCGCAGAAAGTCTGGTCAAGAGAGGCATTTTTTTACTTGTTGATATTTTGATGCGACTTAACGGCTGCTAGTCGATACATGCAGCAAGGCCTTCGCGTTTACTACGTTAATACTTCATTTTCGTACTCTCTGTCTTTCTCTTGTTATTCTTTTTTTAGACTTATACCAAAAAGAAATGTTTTCCAAGCCTGTACAATAGCTTTCGCATACTCTGTTGCCCGAAGTTTTATGCTGCACTGGTAGCATTTTATGTTTATTACGTCTGCCCTGTACTGCAGTCTTACGCTCTCGAGTGTACCCCGGTTAGGCAGTTTATATACGAAGAATAGATTCTTAGGCGATCAAGTAATTCATTATAAAGTGCTTAACGAGAAACAAGAGCCTAGAAGGTGACGGTACGACCTCCGATATTGTCGAATTCTTGTCTACTGTTCCTCAGTTTTAGCGTTTTATTTTGTCACATGCGTGCGTTCATACACACTCATACAATGGTGTAAGCAAAGGCAAGTAGCCCAGGCGTGGTCAGCACCATTTCCTATGCAGGAGTGTGGCTATGGAGATTCACCGATATGCAAGTCACGCTGTGTACACTTTCATCGGTCAGAAGCTTCGGGAATATAGGAATCGTGGAACCACAGTACTTTCTAAATGTGTGCAGTGCAAATTGCTGGCTCGGAAAATACTTGCATATGCTACCACCAACCGTGTCGTAGTTGGACTTCTTGACTCTTGTAGCTTTTAGTTTTGAGCATCCGAGCGTATGTTAAAGGAAAAAAAAAAAGAAATGTTGGCCCTCCCACATTTTATTAGAAATAGAGTGCGGTAACCGAAGGGCCAAATGCACATTATGACGGCATAACTCGGGAAAATGAGTCTATGTTGCATTCAGCGAAATGCCGGCATCAACTGGGCTTTTTTGTCAAAGCGAGAACGGATGAGTGGTTTAAGTTTAGGTGTGAATCGGAAAGGCAGGGTTATGTTAGTATTTTCTGTCTTCAAGCCTTTTACTATTTTTCTTTTGTGATATGTTAGCTTTTCGATCATTATGTTGTGATTGCCTTGAGTGTCTGTTTGAGAAGCAGCAGTTTCCTACATTCCTTTTATTTGTTGGCCAGCCAGAATATTGTTAGGCAGGATGCCATTTTTTAACCTTTTCTCTTCTCTTCAATTTCGTCCAAATGCTGGTCAATGTGGGCATTGTACTTTTGAAAACTTCTGGTCTTGCCATTTTCCTTTAAATGAATTTTCCTAACCACAATTAGGCAGAGCCAGAGCACAATGTTTTTCCAGTAAGCTTGAGTCGTAATTCTGCATTGCTTATTAGAAAGTCTCGGCTCTCAATGCGAGCGTATTAGTATTAACGATTGACATCAGTAGAACTTGGCAACGTCAGCGTCCGTGCTTATTAGAAAGTCTCGGCTCTCAATGCGAGTGTATTAGTATGAACGATTGACATCAGTAGAAGTTGGCAACGTCAGCGTCGGTGGGAACACCCTGTGATAAAGTGCTGAAGAAAAACGCACAGCAAGTACTCAAGTTTCCCTACGGTTCTTAAAGTTAAAAACCTAAACTGCACTTTTACAAAAATCATTGCGAGAACAGCGGCAGGTCAACATAGAATGCGGCTGTGCATTGCGAAAAGAAAGGGGTTGGATGCTGCTCGAGTGACTAGAGTGTCACGTGAAAGTGTTGCCAACACTGGCACATTGGTCTAGCTTTTGCAATAAAGAGAGATTTAGCACAGTGAAGGTTATAGTAGCTATAGAAAGCACTTTTTAAACTGCAATGTAATACTGAGAAATCGCATTTACTTTGCATAGCTCCTGTTTCTGCAATGACTTAAGGATGAAATGAAAACAAGTGCTTTTATAAATGTTGCCACTTGTTTGTACAGTGCAGTGCAGTTGCCCTTTACAACATCTCCTAATGCGTGCTTTTGTTTAAACCGATATCACAACATGCCACCACCAGCACTGCCATTCAGATCTACGCTTTTGTGTGCTTTGTACATGCTTCCACTAATGTATATCTGTTATCCTAAAGTTATGCTTCACATAGCTATGTCTAAAGCTCTTCGCTGTGCCATAGCAGTGCAAATGTACTGCGCGCATGTCAGTATTTCGTGACTGCAATTTCAGTGGCATTAGTAACTAGCACACTCCCACTCTAGTTACCACTGGTAGAAGTTCACGTACGAACATGCGTGCAAAAAGAGGCAGCTGGTACGGCCAGTGATTTTGTGGCTGTGCGCGCGATGTATATAGGCCTTATTTTTTGTTCAGCTGGTAGCTTACATTCGCAGTCATATCCATACCTACAGTTTGAATCTGTGTGGCACTTATGCACGTTTGCAGTGTATTGTCAAATTTTTTTTGCCATGTATATTTCCTGTAAACAGAGCATTTCATACAATTGTTCTGGTTACATGACATTAGTAAAAATGTGCATCAAATGAGCTACATTTGTGCGAGGATAGCTTTTGAGGGTGTCAAAATGTCAAAGCTCAAGAGACCAGTGGCTTTTCGTCTTTGGAAGCTTTAGCTCTTGCATTTGGCAAGTCAAAGCTATGCGATGTTGCACATTTTTATTATACGTTGTTACGCAATGATAGGGAAAGCTGTGAGACGCAGCCTAAATCAGCCGTGAGCTCTGTGTATTGGCATTAATTCGAAGTTTGAAACTGTGAGTAGATGGAATGTTACACATCTTATGAAGTGTAGTCACACCATTTTCTGTGTCCGAAAATGATTGAAGAAACTTAAGTGCAGCCACTATGTTTTGTGTTGTAGCTCAGCATTGTTGGTTTAATTCAGGCTGCTTGTAAATCGGGCAAGCTGTGCTAATGAACCTTTGTGATTAGACTGCAGTCAATGTAAAAAATGGTTTTGAAAGGAGCGAGCATTTCCTAAAGAAGCACTCCAGGCAAAGGTGGCTGCTCTGCTTACAATGGCAACACAGAAACCGTTTGAGAGCATCCTGTTGCCTTTGGTTTAGCTGGATCGTACTTTGGAAGCCGCTCAACAGAGTACTTCGATGGTACACTATCAGTGCAAGCCGGTAGTACTACTGCTAAATGCAGCACAGTACAATTCTCACTTTATACAGTAGTATTCATTGAATTCACTCACAATTACCCAGTACACGGCGACATGTGAACTGGATTTTCTAAATGTGATGACGGTTTTAAATGCTTTTTTTTTGCACCATGCAAGAACTCTACACTTTTAAAAGCATTGTTTTACCACGCAAAGGTGCGCCTCTGTGCGCCATTCTATTACTTTACTGGGACACCAAGTTCTAGTAGAGTCATGGAATAGCCGTGCTTCAAAGGTTCCGCAAGCAGGGCATTAATTAAGAGCGTCAGCATGCGGCAAAATCAAACCATAGATAGTGTCAAAGGTAAGGCAGCTGTAGACTGCTCAGCTGGCATAGACACTATGAATGTGTAAAGACTTTTGGCTGAAGGAGGCAACATAAATGACGGTGCGATAGTAAATATCACTTTTCAAAGTGTTACATACAAAAAATGCATTTGGAAAGCTTTGCTTTTCCCCAAAGAAAAGCTTTTTGCTGTTTTTGTTTTCCTTCCGACTGTGCAAGCAATGTTAAAATATCAAACTACACTCTAAAAGGAGTTTACACTGTTTGGGGTGCACTTTGTGCTCTAACAGTGAGCACCCCCCTTGCTCGCATTTTTCTCGGAAACTCTGTTCTCGTTAGTGTCCTGTAAAGATTGCTCCATTTTGCTGATGCACCATGCCACTAGTGACAAAGTTCTGGGTGTGAAACATTATTGAAAAAGAACTTGCCCGAGACATGTTTCGAGATAAGAACACTATAAAGATGCAAATGATTTTTTTACGTGTAAACGGAATACAAGCACGAGCAAGACTTGTTACATTTGCCAATCAGTTTCAAAATGCAGAAGGACAACTAATTGGGGAGGGTTACTCCTAGTCATGTACTATAACGTTACCGACTGTGACAAGAGGCACGCTATCACGTAATGTGCTCTTGTCTAATTATGTTCATGAAGAATCTTTTTTACTGTCCCAATCATCCCAAGGCAACCCTCCCAAGCATGGGCATTATTATTCATGTTAGATGTCCCAGCCACTTGTGGCTATTAGACAAAGTGAGATGCAAAAACCAGAAAACAAACTAGAAAACACGTTTTACTCAATACATACTTCAGGAGTATGAGCGGTGGTTTAGGTTCGATGTTAGCATGCTCTGCTACACCACGATCAGGTGCAGATATTTCAAGTATTTAAGCACGAAGTGTTTTTGTTCTAGAATGTTACTACTCACAGTGAGCGACAGCCTATAATTACTCGCCATGTGTGATACGAAATGAGATACGCTAGCGGGTACAGAAAAGCTTTGCTTGGTACGGATTTTTGAGACATTATGGTCTTTTGAATGTACGTGTCTATGTTCCCTGTCAAATTGCAGGATAGGGAACATCATTTACGCATTTGATTCGTGTTACTCATTTGTTTGTTTGTTTTTCTACCGGTTAAGCAGTTTTTCCTTTTTCCTGCTCATTGAGCGAGAATACAACAGGGATACGAATGTACCACTTTAAAATACAACTGCCTCAGCAGCAAACTTTATGCACCATTTTTTGTTTCTTGGGCTCGTCCTTGCGCTACCTTTTCATTTCGCATGTTTACATTCTGTTTGCATCTGAGGAATCGCACAAACTTTGTGTATTTTTTTCACATGGTTAAAAAGTGCAACTGCCTTCAGAATATCTTGTGCATTTGGAATAGTTTTCATTTCATTTTTATTTTCTGTTTAGAAAAAAGCAATGTCACTGTATACGGGGGACTTTCTTGCGGCCCATGTTGATTGATTGATTGATATGTGGGGTTTAACGTCCCAAAACCATGCGGCCCATGTTGCTGTGCATATTTTCTTTTGCTAGTTTAGTTGTTGGTAGAAAAACCACACTGTTTTGCAGTGACTGCTCTGCTGTATAGAAACATTAGTCTTGAAAGCTTACTCAAAGATGTCCAGAAAGTCAGTTGCAATTTCAAATTTCTAGTAAACAAAGGTGTGAGAAATTCTCCCATAGCGTGTGCCAGGCCAGAATAATGCAACGATTTCTTTCCTACTTTATTCCTTTTCATTCCTTTGCTGTGACGATGATTGGCCTGTAGTAAAAAATGACAAATTGAGCCTAAACAAAATGCTCACATCACTGATCCTGTTTTGTGTTACAGAATTTTAGCTGCATTAGCCTCAAGTGTTTGTACAACTGGTGCGCACATCTTTGCCAAACGTCTGCCAACTCTTACAGATGCTCCGTTTGAACATTAGGACATGCGAGGTTTTCATCTTTTGTTGATTTAAGGCATTCTATAAATTCATTACTTTAGTCATCTTGCATGAGAAATTGTGGCAATTCGATGTATTCATGTGCTGCAAAAAGTGAAACATTTCACAGAAACTAAAACTAACACCACGATTTTGATGGTGAAAGAAATTTGAAATAGGCCCCGACTTTCTGGTTATCCGGTACTGTGGAGAGACTGATATACCAAAGATGATTGAAAATGTGCAACGGGTTGTAGCAGTGCCCTTGAAAGTGTATGTGCAGTGATAGCAGCGGCCATCATTTGTCATTACAAAGTTCTTCGTTTTGTTGACATTGCAATAAACTCTGTGATTCGCACCAAATTATCACTCATTTTTATTATAAGGTTGCTTTTAGCTTTCCGTTCAATGTCATACAGCAAAACATAACAGCAGCTTGAAAGGGCAACTAAAAACAAGTTACAACAAAAACTTCAAATACACAATGTTGCCACAGAAAATGGGGGTTCTAAATCAATCAAGGACAGGACTAAACATAATCTTGAGTCACTACATAAAATTTGCATACAGTTTCTTGGCGTCTAAGATAAATCTTTAAAATGACTTTGCTTGAAACATGGCCGCACCAGCAATTGCCGATGTCTTTGGTCAAAAGATGGGCAATTAACAATCGCACTATGTTTCCAGACAACTTAAAACTGATACACTACCAACAATTCGTGGATTAGATTACTAGTATAGAGAAGTCCTAAATCTTTCTTGGCCTCACAAAAGCTGTCAAAAAGTTAAGAATAAGATACAAAAAGGTTCAAATTTCACCACATGATATATATAGTTCATGCACAAGTCTTAGCGATGTCCACTCATATTAAAAAAAAAAAAAACCCTCTGGCATTGACAAATCTACTGAATGCCTTTGGTGTCCTACCTAAAACACACACAAAAGATGGAACGTACTATGTCCATCATCGTAAGCTGCTAAAATCTCTTACAAAAATGTTTCCTTCATGAACCGAAAATCAATAACATATGCAGTTTTCTTACAATAGAAACAACACCTAAAAATGATAAAATAGGGTAGTTAGCACAAATACTAGCACAATTCTAGCACAAATACTTCAACATTCCCATCCCTATGCAGAGTAGTAGTGCATCATACAAAGCAAGCACGCTAGCACTGCTGACTCCAGTGTATTTCCCTCAAAGGGCCTAGAACTCACGGGCACAGAATTTTTTTTTTTTGCAACAGTAGTGGCTTGAAGCCCAAATTCGCCAATAAATATCTATTTCTTCTACTCAATTAGTCTTATCAGGTGCAGTGAAGTTTCAGTGAGACTGATTCTAAATGCACTTGTGGAACTGAATCTTCATTTTCAAGATGTGTGCAGCATTCCTTTTTGCAGTGTTATGAGGAGCGTGGTTTACCAGGAGTTCCACAGATTATGTGCTATGAAGTATGCAATCGACTTTCTTAGGTTATTTTCGAATTTCAAGGCTCATCACGATGACTGCACAAAGCACACTTCTGTTTGTCAGATTGCATGGCTACCGGGAGAATCTATATTAACTTAGGATACAGCTCTGTACTATACTTAATGAAAAATTAGATGTTGCAACAAGTTAGACATGGGGGAATTTCATATGAGCCGTGAGTATCTCAAACATTGGCTAAACATGTAGTTTGCTTCTAAGTACCACCAATTGTCCCTTAACACAAATAACTTTATTGATTATGGTCTGCAAACTGTTTATCAAAACCAATTAACCATGTTACCTCTGGGCAGAAAATACAGACATCATTCATAAGACGAAAGAAAAAAATGATAACAGTCAACTGGCAATACTGCAAACGGGCTTAAGGTTCGTTCTACTGGCCCGCAGCAAGAATCTGTGCAGTTGCTTACTGCACAGATTCTTTCACAAAACATGCAAGTGAGTAGGTACTTATCCGAAGTTTTCTGAAACGTGAAATGTCAACTGTCACAGAAACATAGACACTTACCCTTTGAGCACAATTAACACAAAGCATTTCCCCCATGCACTATTATCACAACTTTAGCAATCTTCAACATCGTGAAATATGCAATTACCAAAGACGCACTTCCTGTTGAATAGCTTTGCAGTAGTATCAATCTTTCATGTTAGACAGTAAAGATGACAACCCTTCAAAACAATACATATCACTATCTCAGCAATCCTCATCATCAGATATGACAATGACTGACGTTTGCCTACTCTTCTCTAACAGTTCCAAGGACTCGCCCTTGGTGTCAAAAAGTGGTGCCGAGTAATCGTAGCTTTTTTCAGACTCCATAGATTTGGATCCTGGGGACACGATTGATGCCAGCACATCATCTGACAGCCTTTCCATTTTAACCTCCAGTTTTTTCGAGCACTCCTTCAGGACAGGCGTGGATGTCATGGTGTCATTGAAGCACAGCCGGCGCCTCCCAGACTTTCGACGGTCGCGCAGACCTTCGGGTTCCATAGAACCTGATGCCATTACCCCGTCGGTGTCTCCGCCTTCGAGTCGATCTACAGTGGTTTCAGAAGGTGACGTGATGCTCCTTCGTGATGTTAGGCTCCTCCGTTTCGGCGGCGTGCAGCCGATGTTGTCTCCCGCATCAACTTGGTCATCGTCGCTGAGCTGCACGGATGTCATGAACTCTGCTTTCAGCGAATCCGAGATGGAAAGGTTGAAACTTGCCGGCCAAGGCTTCCTGGTGTCGCTATTTGGGCAATCGTTGTTGGTACTGCAAGTATCTTCCTTTGTAGTGCTTACGGTACTCACAGCCACTCCACTGTTACCCGGCGAAACGTTACTTTCTGTTGGTTTTGACAGGTCCGAAGAAGTAGAAGTGGTTCTGCTCGCCTCTTTGTCGGGCGGCAATGTAAGGTTCTCTGGCACAGACATATGAGTGGGTTTCATTTCAGGCAAACTTGATGATGAGGCTTCTCTGGACGCCGGTTTAGAGAAGCTTGGCGAGCTATCTGATGTCATAATAGCTGCCACATCACCTTTCGCGTTACGGAAGACTTCCTCCACCACAACCACAGAATCTCCTAAAATTGGAGTTGATTCAGAAGTGGCACCATTCACTCGCTCTAGCGACTCGCTTAGCATTTTTGAAGGAACACCATCTGCTGAACTTGTCGCTTGCGAGGCAGCCTGTTCTTTTGTTGCTCTCGTTAATCTTTGCAACAGTGGAATGTTGAAGTCATCCATCGAGGAGTCGACCGACACATCCAAGGGCTTGGCAGAAAACTTTGGTGACCGCTCGAAGTAATGGTCGACGGTCTCAGTGGCCTTGGGCGGTGACGACTTTGGCTTCCGCACTCGTGTTACGATCGCTCGAGTCTTGTTGGCTGGCACAGACTTCGTCTTTTTTGAGGCAACGCTTGAGGCACTTTGTCCCAGTTTCTTATTAGCTGCGCCCTCGCTTTTGTCTTTGATGACTTGCTGAGACTTTCCCGTGGTGATGGCAAAGTATCCTCGTATGTCGTTGTTGGTCTCTGTTGAAAGGAATGGATTATTATAACTTTTTTTTAATGTAACCCGCATAGATCTTTTCACTGTCACACTGAAGTGCTATATCACAGTTATTTGTGACAAATCTGAAGAAATACTATGCACCAACCAACCCAACATGACGTACTGCGTACTCCACTTGTTCTACAGTTTCATTTTACGATCAGTATTATGCCCTGTATTAGTTGTTTTGATACCTCCTCCTTTTTGCCATGCTAGGTTCCTTTGGCGGCATTCTTTTTCTGTTACTCCTTTTTCATTCTTGTTTCTTGCTAATCAAGTAGTACTAGCTGTGCATCGACTAGCCCAACATAGTGTATAGTCGAGAACTCAAGATACTATACAGATTCAAATCGCCAAGAAAGAGTTGTTTTTGACCTTCACTTCAGTCACCGTACTTGCCATAGATGCATTCACTGGAGGCCAGAGTGCGCAACAGGGGTGCCGACTACAGCCTTGCAACATTTATTACTTTGCGAGCAAAACAGCCGGAAGCTTGTACCTTGGAGTTGAAATGGTGACAAAGATACTTGAAGCCACTGTCTATGTTTAAAACTGTGCCCGATACTGGCTTAAGGCAGGCTCTAGGCAGCACTAGCACCTGTTACAGTGTAGCTGTGGCAGTCAGTGTGTGAAGCTAACTTGAAATAAATGTCTCAGTGAAAATTGTGTCGTTTGCAGAAGCAAGCTTCTTCTTAAAAAAAAATACTATCTAGTGACATACACCAGAGGCAACAAGGGGTTTGGAGGTTCATGAGGCTACGGTACCCCACCTAATGCAAAAGCACCGAGAAATTGGTGCTTGTGAACAACTTTCTTCGCCTTACCTCCCAATGATAACACTATTTTAAATATTAAACTAATTTGCTTTTTTTTTTGTCTCACACAATTATTTTCATCTTCCTAAGCCTTGCCAAAGGCACAATGTCAGCCAATGCAGTAACTTAATGTGCCAAACCATTTCCCAATTACATTGCACAAATTACTCGGGAAAGCATCTTCCAACACTCACCGTCAGTGACCACGATTTTCTTCTTGCTTTGCTGGCTCTGTTCACCGTGGAATGCCTTCACCAGTTCTGGATAGACGCTCTCAAACAGTTCCTCGGGCTCCAGAGTGTTTGGTGGCAACGACTCTGTCCACACTGGCAAATTCAGGGAGCACAAACCGGTCAACGAGGTGGTTGTCGCTTTCCTCCGGACATGGCTCGTAAGGAGAGGATTGGCCGAGTATAAATTGAATTTTCCCAATACTTTTTGCGTTGTGTCATTCCTGTAGGTGCGCTAGTTAATTCCACAGCAAAGCAATTATCACTTCTTCCTTTTCTCAAATTAAGCGAATTGAAAGCAGTCATTTAAGTGCCCTGCCTGTCCACCTTATTTATTTGGATACCCTAAGGGCCCGGAGGGTGTTACATGGGGGGGGGGGGGGATTTATAAGGAATGAAATACAATTTTATTTCAGGAACACTGCAATCTGCATCTGTGCCCCGTAAATAGCCCCTGCAACACTTTTTCAAATAACGATGGCTTCATTAAGGAATTTATTGTGTCACGAATCGACCACCACAAACATATTAAGGGCCCGTCAAGTACGTGTGACATTTCAGAAATTCACTGCACACTGCAACTGCTTTCTCTCTTCTCAAGTCCCTACAAGTGCGCTGAAAGCTAGGCAGGGAGAGGTGACCCAGAGGAAAGCAGCGTTACGTACACTTGATAACCTCGGCACCTTTTTCTTTCTTTGTTTACATGGCTTACTTTCAGTGTGATTGCAAGTGCACATGCGGGCACATGGCAGCCTCCAGCAGCAGCTACGGTAACTATGTTCAAACCTCACTACAACGAAGTTGCATCTTACACAAAAATAAGTTCGTCATATCTAAAATATCTTATATAGATTTATTCATAACACAATATCCATTGCAAGAATATTTTTCATTTACTTTGTTATAACCGATCTTTCGTTATATTCGAGTTCGTTTTATCGAGATTTGAGTGTATGCAGCTCCCAATGCTCAAGTCGTACAATGATTGTGAATTTGGGTACACTCGAACCTCGATGTATCACGCACCCAGATATAGCGAAATATTGGTGATAACAAAGTAAATAAAGAATATTCTTGCAGTAGATAGTGTTAAGAAATATATTTTTATAAAGAATCTTCAGATATAATAAACTTAGTGGTGTAAGATGCAACTTTATTATAACAAGGCCTGAGTGTATATGGCATCATTTGTAGAAAAAGGAAACTGTTTCTAGCAGACTCTGAGAATCGTAAATTTCAGGCTACGTGTTGGGCTATAATGTTTGGCTCGCATGTTCTAAGGAGTCTCGACTACCGGTTGGCAGCATTTTCTGACCACGCTGAAAAAGCGTTTCAAGGCCCCTTTAATGTAAAAATAGTTTTTGAATGCTTGAATAAGTTGATTATGTAATCGTTAAATAGAGGGGAAAACAAGATTGGACATAAAAAGTTACTTGTCGCTAGTTGAAGTTACTTGTAACCCACTACCTCTGCCTTACCGTAAGGGCTGCACTCGTGTAGGCACTACGCTTTCAAGTTGACAGAATCCATAACATAATCTCGTAACAACAAAAACAAATTCTGCGCATTGCAGTGCCTACACAACACTCCTAACTCAATGTAACCGGGCGCACAACCAAACAGCCAGACGTAACACTGAAAAAGATATTCTTCACTCACATTCTGTGGCCAGCCACTCGACTTCGTAGAAGTCTGCATTCCTCTGCACTCGTTGCTTTACGATCCTGGATACATGGGGAGATAACAAGTGCTCAGCTCTACAGCTATACTTAGTCCTTGTCCAACCTAATCAAAAAACACTCAAACCTCGATGCAACCTACTTGCATAGAATGCAATATCTGTTATAATGAAGTCAATAAAAAATAGTCTTGGATTAGATATAGTATAGAGAATATACCGTTATGACAAATTTTCAGATATAACGAAATTATTTTCGTGGAAGATGCAACTTTGTTATAGTAAGGTTTCGATGTACTATAAATGGAAATGGGCAAGCGCATGAGTTCAACAGAAATCTGCAGGGAAAAAAACAAATCCCTATTTTTTTTTGTTCCAGAGTTTGGAGTTGTTCCGAGACTATGTAGCCTATTCTACTTGTGCAATGCTAGAGTTCATTATGCATGGAAGCATACAACATTGTGCTCACATACAACTTGGCTCTGCATCAGGAATGACTTTTTGTGGTCCTATTTAATGAACTTTCTCTTAATCTCAATTAATACACTTCAATTAGGTTCAAAGCAAAAATAATGCCGCTACACCTTTCATGGCTTCAGACACACATTTTTCCTGGTACAATTAAAGCTAACTACAGACGAACGCTGTCATAAAAGACACTTATATACAAGACGATTGGGTATAAGATACACCAGTGCTTTCACATTAAAATAAGGGTCGATAAAAAACTCCATACGTTGTACCCTGCTTATAGGAGACACCCCATAAAAAAGACAAAAATTGCTGCCCTCGTAACTGTCTCTTATAAAGGGGTTCAACTGTATAATGAAGTAGCATTAGGAATATAAGTTGTTCACTTATATGTGATATCAGTTATAAAAGTAGAGATAAGAACTTGCTCTGCCAAAATGTATATATGGCTTTTATAAAAATTCTAGATACAATGACGCCTTATTCTAGGCTTCAACCTTAGATAAATGAGGTGATCTGCACGCGCATCCTAACAACATTCCAAACTTTGATTGGGTGACGGAACCAATAAAATGCACCTTTTTTTTCTGTGCTGGCTGACCGAAATTTTCACATTTTTGAACAATTACAAAATAAGTGGTTGTCAATTGTATATCAACATTTATTTTGCTTTTCATGCTACCTTTCAAGTTCGAGAGAAATAAGTTTTTTCGTTACAGCCAACATTGTGGTCTCTCCCATGTTTTCGGTTTTATTAAACAAAGAATGCCATCAAACACGAGCATGAATAAATAAATTTTGTATTTGGTTCACTATAACTGATAAGTCATTATATCAGTGTTTGTTACAACAAGGTCCCACGGTATGAAGCATGTTACTTGATGGGTTTCAATGAGGTGACCTCCTTGCAGCGGCTTCCACCTTGCTCCAAATGGCAGCGGGTCAACAGAGGGAACAGCTTCTCTCGGCTTTTTTCGAGCTCCCAGCCCATCTTGGTGGACATGAAATTCTTCAGAAGAAAGACAGCCGTTGAGTTACACTAGTGACCACACTGTGTTATGGCAATGCCACTACACTGAACCTCAAGCATATGCAAGGACTATTTTTAGTTCTTTCAATTAATTAGGCTAGTGCGAATGTTTGAGCACTTTAAATATTCGAACAAATGTTAAAGTATTTGAATTCACATCAATTCAAATTTAAATAATCGGAAATTTTGAGTAGTCCAAATGAATCAACACGTGTACGTTAATCTGCAAGTAACCCTTTGTAAAAGTGGTTTCTTTGATATGGAAGGGTGCAATAACATGAATACACCTGTTCAGAAAAAATATGCACTGCTGCACCACTGAAATTGGAATCTTGCAGGCATCACATTAATGTTTGTTTAGCACAAACCTGAGACATTATTCCTGTGACGTAAACATACATAGAAGAAATTTTTTTGTAAGACAAACTTCCATTTACGAGAAGTGTAATGATACTTCGTTACAATCTATGAAAAAGAAGCTGTCTTATAAAAGGTTCACTACCTAGTAGCTCAAACACTCACTATATACAGTGGTTACTAAGCCTTCCAGGCAAATAGGCAACTAGACAGTACTAGCACACACTAGTGAACAACAATCACCTCAAATTTTTTTGCAGATGGAAATTGCCAGTTGCTGTCAACGCACTGGATGTTGTCCCGCTCGGTCAGGAACTCTGATATTACCTGCATGTGTGTGTGTTGGAAACTCATTGAGCATAAACATGATGCAATATCAAACATGCAAACGATTAGGTGCTTGCTCAAGCAGCTGTATTGCACAGACCTGTCATGTTAATCGAGCAAATATACAAAGGACTGCAGGCGAGCCAAGCCGTTCGGGGGACAGCTTTTTTTCTGCGATCCCCCCATTTGTATCTCACGAAGATGTCAAAAAAAAAAAAAATCGAGCGCAAGTGATACGAAAAACGACACAAGGTACCGACGAGAGTATACGCTTGTACTCATATGCTCCTCGTGGTTTTAATCCAGATTATTTTTACTTCTTTATTTGTACTTCCAAGAAGTTCACACCAGTATCACACCAAGAAGCACCCAGAGGCCACCATGCCCTCATCGGATCCCACTGTCAGCTAGCTATAATCTCTGATGCTTGCTCTACACCTGACATGGTGAGCATCATATGGCTGTCGTCACTACTTCACGATCTGAGTGTACTACTGCTTCGATACCGGGCATTACGAAAGTTAGAAAGTCTGCTTAACGTAATTCGACTCATAAAGATAGAAATCAATGAGTTGTGGGAACCAACTACTCAGGATGTTTAAGGCTCACAATTGTCCCAGCCTGTCCCAACTCAGGGTTCCGTGAAGGACATATGAATCCAGAGGTTCCGTGAAGGACACCTGATGGTTCCGCGAGCCGCCAGAATAAATGGAACCCCCCTTCCCCCCTGGTGCCTCATTTATTTTTTTAGACGAGAAACTTGCATCACATTCTGCATTTAAAGAAGTCCTCACGTGTTGCATCTGCACATCACGTGTCTGCCGGTAGCGAGAGACTCGCGTGTTAGCGACACTAAGTATTCGTCGTTTGGTGCGTGCCATGAAGCTCTCGTGATTTGTGTACCCGTGGTGCCAGAAAGCACGAGATGCTGGCGATTCGTGCTCTTGAGTGCAGTTTGTAACACATGCATGGGAAACATTCTGTGATTCTAGATATGAAAAATGATATTGGGTGTTTAAGACAGTTCAAACAACATTAACCGGTGTCACGGCACCTTATTCATGACACAGCTTTCATGCACGCTGATTTTCCACAGTACCATGTTGACTTTGTAATCAAAACACGCAACAAGCACTTTTATACATGCAAAAGGCATTGCTTTGTGCCAGCTGTGGGCTCAGTGAGCATCTAGACTTAGCTTTAAGACCAATGCATCGGTCAACAGCTATTTCGCAGTGTGGTTAACATGCCTCATTTTTTGATATCCAAATATAGTACAGGCCTCTGTACATCTGGTGTTTTGTTTACGTAAACACACTGCTTACAGCACACAGTGCCTGAAGAGTGCAATGTATGTTTGGCGGGTACTTTATGTGACTTATAGAGAGTTTCCGATCTTGGCGAACCCCAATGGCTTGTCCAGAGTGCCATGAAACCCCCATATTTTTCTTTAGCGCAGACATTTTAAATTAAGGGGGAAATGGCAAGTCTATATTATTAAGAGTTCAACATTAATGGTGATCGCCTTCAGCATTCCAATTCGGGAGGCTTGAATACAGTGCAGCCCATTTATAGAATATGTACGTGCACTGGGGAGCAATTCTTGTTTTTTATACGAGCTTTCTCTTATAAGCGAAGCACAACGTATGCATTTTCTTATCAACATTCGCTACATGTAAACACACTGGGTTTCTTATACCCATTTGTCTTTTACGTCACTGTCCCTTATAAAGAGATTCAACCCACTGAGCTGGGGAGCATTGAGAGGTGTTATCGCGTAGCAACCTCCCCGCCCCTTCTCCCTGCCTGACGTTTTCACAATTGTCTTTGCGTCAAAGAACAAGTTTGGGGTGTTATGGCCCTCTGGAAAAGTCACTAGAGTTCACAAAGGCCAGAACAAGCCTAGAAAGTTTGTCAACCCCTACATTAAATACAACATACCCTATAGTGACCAGATTCACAGCAACATGATGCAGCGATCACAAGAATATCCACATGCCCATCGTTACATTACAATTTTTAGCCTCATTTTAGTCTGTGAACAGTGTGCATGAGGGATGGCTGTTAAAAGGGGCCTAAAAACAGTCAATGAAAAGTGCGTTATAAAATATACCATATTTACACCATTCCAATGCACATTTTTTTCCTTGTAAGTATAGCCCTAATATTTGTGACGTTACAATAGCTAGAAATGCTACAACTGTTACAAACTTGTCAGTAAACTATTTTTTACATTTCTTAAATGTAAAATTACCTGCACGTTACAATCAAGGCAGCACTAGAATCATGCAGGTACGGTATGTAGTAAATGTGCGGCAATGACTAGTGAGGCTTGCCATAGAAAATAAAGGTAGATCGTCAAAGGATGCCGTAGCAGAATAAGATGTGTCCGAGAAAGAAGATCACAAGTACTACTGTCCTAACAGAGTACTTGTACGCAAGGACCCTAAGGGAGTGATACCGCTTATTAAATCTTGTTGGGCTAGTTGGTGACTTGTCATACTGTAAGTAAACCTCGTTATAACGAAGTTGCAACAAGGAAATAAGTTCGCTATATCTGAAGATTTGCTATAAAAGTATATTCCTAGCACTATAACTATTGCGAGGGTATTTTACATTTACTTCGTTATATCCAAATTCATTATGTCGAAGTTTGAGTGTACTTAGCGCAACTTGGTAATTCCTTTAAACACTCTCGCATTCACACACGCTTCTACTCAAGAAACACACACCGCACACAGCGCTTACACACAAGCACTGTGTCGTGTGTGTTCTTTGAGTGGAAGGGTGTGTGACTGTAAGAGTGATTTGAGGGATTACCAAGTTGCGCTAAGTACTACTTACAATATGTAGGAATTGTGGCAGTTAGAATCAGCAGCTACTGGAATGTCAAGAAAGAAAAAGAGCCGTCACGTGGAAACTCACGTTTTCTGGAGGAAACGTGCCGTACTCGTCGAGCGCCTTCTTTCGCACGTCAAGTTCCATCTTCCACTGGCTTTTCACAGCTTCTGCCTTGTGCCATTTGCACACGCAGTTGCAGACCACCGACTTTGTGCAGGACGCTTCGGTAGAGCACATTTCACACCCATCGACACGATGCGTCTTCTGCGTACCTGGCACAAGCAGCAAAATTGCAGTCTGAATCGAGTGAAGCAGCAGGTCTGATGTATCGTCACGCGGTTTTCTGTCATGCGACTGTCTTCCTCAAAACAGGCATCAACTTCTTTGAAATGAGGGTGTGTCTGTACTGCATTATTGCAGGCTTATCTCTCAGAACCACTGTCTGCACATTTGGATGTAGTAATGTTATTCACACGTGCTTCTCGAGTTAAGGGAATGTTCTGAGCATGATTTACTTTCCCCAATTTATTCGTGCAAAAGGTGACAAAATATTCGCACTTTTCAATAATTATTGAACGGCATCTGCTATGGAATTTGATTTGAACAAGAATTTTACTATTCGAAGTATGCATACTTTCAAAAAATAGCAAATTTAAATAGCAAATATACATAATGACAATAAATGGACGTTTAGCGTGCTTGGTGGTCTCGCATAACTGGGCATCCATAAAACCTGAAAGAAATGTCCCTCTCAAAAAAGCACAGAATAAAACTGTCACTACACCATAGTGTCCGTGATTTCGCATATCTCTGGCAGTAAGCGATGAAACACATTTTCGGTAAATGTACTATTGAATATTAGATTCGATATTCGGTATTTTCGGTCAATATTCGATCCCAATTTGATTCGACATAAAATTTCACTATTCGCATGCCCATATTTCTGAGCGGTCGTTGAACCGTGAATACATAACAAGTGTGAATTTAACACTAAGTTGTGATTTTCTACAGCCATGACCTCACGTCGAGAGAGGATCAGACCAATGGCAAGGTGTGCTGGAGTAAAACGGCAGATGCAGTGAACTGGAGGCCTCGAAAAGAACTTAAAAGGTGTACTTCTTTGTACGCTTTTTCTGAATACAGTACCTAGCTGAAGTAGGACAATTAAAGACCGATAAATGCTCTTTCCAACAAGCTGAAATTGGCAGTGCCAAGTTATGGCGTTGTGGAGCTATAATTTTAGTAGTATAGCTTACAATATGCTTAGAGATCTTCTCAAACTTTTGTTTTGTAAGCTTGCTTCGAAAAATTCCGAAAATATTTGACAAATATTTGAAAATGATTTGATTCGATTTGCACTCAAACTTTGTTACTCTAATTTGCTTTGCACACAAAATACTGCTGTTTGCACAGCTCCAATATATAGATTATAGAAACTGATTGATGGACTGATTGATTAAATGATTGATTGAGTGTACCAGGGAAGTTGTTTTGATCCTTTGCAGTCCATTGTCAGGCCCCGCAACGCAACATGGCTGTGGCAGTCCATGTTCGGGCACTGATGGACACATTCTCTCGCAGCCGACTCATGTGTGCATTTTCTCACTAATTATGCATCATCAGTAAAAGAGCAAGCAAATTTCTATTACTCGAGCCCAGAGTTTTTTAGTTTCGAACCAAAAGGAACGGAAAGTGGGAAGAGTTGTCATACTGCAAAGGGGCAAATGAATAACGGTAACTTACCAAGGTGTTGGCAGTTTCCACAGTGTGACGGCTTCTTGCAGTTTGTGTCAAGAGTCTCCTGGAGCTTGGAATACTTCGAATCTCTCGTCCAATCTCGTAACCTGCATTAAAGGCCCCTCGCCCATCAGAGCTTGAGTGATGAGGCCGATTTTAACGCGTGTCTGTCTACCAACTCCTTTTTTGTCAGAAGCCACTGCGTCGCGTAGACTGTTAATCGCACCTTTCCACACCTGCCCAATGAAAATTTCATGCGAATTGTGTAGAATGTTTGCCCATTTTGCCGATTTTCAAAAGGCAGCATAGTGGAATTCAGTGGAGTTTCACTTTGTTCAGCTGCATCCTCTGGTGGCACGTAACGACATCCAAAAACCCAGACATCACCTTCACTAAGAATGCTCCAATAGGTAACGTTCTAGATGCTTAATCACATTGAGCCATGATAAGTGTAAAAGTAAATATTTTAATTATATGTACCTTTCAATTGAGTTCACAGGCAAGAGAAGTTTCAATTCAAAATGCTTTTATTTGACTTATTGCTCTCTCTGAAAGTTTTCCAAAAATTTGCATTTGAATTGCATTAACTGTGCTAGGTGTGTTCATCTTTTGACACTATCAATATAACCTGTGTTTGTTGAAGTCGAGCCTAGGCAGACACGTTCAAGTCAAGTTTGACGGTGCACGTCCAATGTCAGTTTTATTATTGTCTGCATGGTCCTCCTCTAACAGAACGGGGTCTTGAACCGGATGAGTTCGGATTTTGAAAGTCCTCACCTTTCGAGAGAGCCGGCGTGTCCAAACTTGTTTAGCAACTTTAGTGCCGTTTCCTTGCCGACGCTCCGGACTCCAGAGAAGTAGTCGCACCCGGCAAGCACAGCCAGTGCCACGAGCTTTTCGCGATCCAGGCCCAGCTTGCTTTCAATGTCCGAGATTTTGTAGGAAAGAACATGGGGATCCTAAGAGAAAGATTGTACAAGACAAGCAGCGTGGTAATGGCCAATGAAATGTTACAGAGAATGTCGACAAGCAAAATCTATCTCACTCATAATAAGCAACCCTTCCACGAACGCCAAAAGCACTGCTCTCACCATGAGAACATGCTCGCAGGAACCAAATAATGCACGAAAATGAAAAACCGATTACGACGACGCCTTACAGTTTATATATCGACTTGATGTAACTTCACAGATATTGACTGTTCCTGCTGGGGCCTACGTATTCCTTCAGTAGTAAAAATGAATTCCACTGTATTCCACTTTGCATTACAAGTTTCCGGAAATTTTCCTGATCCAATCTGGCCAAAGCAAAAAAAAAAAATTTATAAGAGGACTGAAATGTGTGGCTCCACTTATTTCACTGCCAGGATAATTCCACGCAGGATCAACCAATGCATGGCCAATTGACCTCTTGAACTTCTTTCAGAATATCAAATATTTTTGCCTGATGCATAGTAAAAAGAGATGCGCAAGTGTTTTTGCCGGAAAAAAGTATTTTGGAAGCACAGTAGATCGATAATGACGAAGAGGTGGAGTGCCACGCTTATTTGCTGTGCTGTTGTTTTTTCCGACTTTGGCGATGAAATACAGAAAATATATTAAAGCTACATATGTGAAATTTGTTTCGCTAATTATATGCATATTTTTCTACGTTCAGTTATTTTCACTTCTCTGGGTAGTGCAAATATTTTTATTAAAAATCTCAAAATCAACCCAAAAAACATTTCTTGCCTACTTTGCAAGTCTTTATTTCAAAAAGGGCTTACGACAGAGCGCTGCAAATTGTGCACTACTTTTTCAGCAAGTTTATTTATAAAACTGCCAAAGCTCATATTAATAACACTTTTCAATAAAAAGATACAATATAATTTTTAGGCACTTCATAGTGACGGACTGCAGAAAAATTTCAACCACTTGGTTGAAACCACTTGGCGTGCTCGATGAGACGCAATTCTAAGTAGGTGGGCATTATTATGTTTTACTCTAGAACAATGCGACTGCTGTGGCCAACAACCAAACCCATATTCTTGTGAATAGAATTACAACATGACCTCAGTCGCTAAGCCGCAACGACAAGCCGCCAACAGCACTGCTTAACCAAGAAATGGATGACAAAAGCAAGTGATAGTCACTAGAGATGTTGCAATTTTTCACACCACATTTCTTGTTTCCTTATTTCCTCCACTGAGCTCCCCTCCAAGTGTTCAGTGTTTATCACTTGCATACAGGCATAGGTGATATTGCCACCTCTTTCTAGTAGTGGGTCGTATGCCAAGGTGAAGGCCCACACCACAGAGAAGAAAGAAGTGCACGCGGGCCCTCGCTCTGGCAAACAAGCCCAACCGACGCGCTTGGTTAGAGCCCTGTTGCTCAGGCTTCAGTAAATCTTGTCGACACCCCCTGGAGTGACGTGACAACTGGTGGAGGTGCGGGGTAGGCCCCTCACGGATGTTGCAGACCCCTCCTGGAAGCGGCACCACAAGCCCAGTTCGAGTCAACACTCCCGTTCATCGGACAAGCCGCAGGATCAGGGGATTGCCTCCCGAAGCTGACCCTATAGTTCACACCAGCATGATGAGCACGTCCGTTCAAACCACTCTAACAGGTACGGAAAACCCCCCGGTGACTCGGTACACCCTCGAAAGTCCGCAGGTTCCGACACCGTTTCATGGCACCGAGCTCGAAGACGTCGAGGACTGGTTGGTCGACTTCGAGCGCGTGGCTGCTTTGAACGACTGGAACGACGCGGCCAAACTACGACGTGTGTACTTCTATTTAGAGGATGGAGCACGTACCTGGTACATGAATCACGAGGAACAGATGACATCGTGGCCCGAATTCCGCCGCCGGCTCTTGGATACTTACAGAAGTGCTGATCGCCACGAACGAGCGGAACGAGCGATCCAGGCCCGCATCCAGATGCCCAATGAAACTGTCATGACCTATGTGGAAGATATGAAGCGCCTGTTCCGACGAGCCGATCAGAGTATGACAGAAGAAAAGAAGGTGCGTCACCTGATGCGGGGAGTTAAAGAGCAGCTTTTCGCTGGTCTTGTACGGAGCCCTCCGAACACGGTCGCCGAGTTTTTGTCTGAAGCTGTCACGATGGAAAAGATGCTTCAGCATCGATCCACCCTGTATGAGCGGCAAGTGAACACGTCCACTGCTCAAGTTCTAACGAATATTGGGAGCAACACCGAGTGTCTGCGCGACCTTATCCGCTCCATAGTACGCGAGGAGCTGCAAAAGGCTGCCACACCACCATTACCTACGGTGAGTTCCATTGCAAGCAGTCGTCAAGGACGAGCTGCATCATGCCCTTCGTGACCCTGTGAGTCTGAATAACGCCACACCCGCCCCGGCTGACTACCACCGTCCGACCTATGCAGAAGCCTTGAAACGCCCAGTTTCCTCTTCCCCGCTGTTTGTTCAGGCACCTCCTACGGTTTCACTTCAGTCGGCGCAGCCTCTACGGTACTACGAGAACACACGCACACCGCCACCCCTCGTTTACGCCAGCCCTGTGCATCTTGCGGAACAACCAGCACACTACCTTGACGACAGACGTGCTTCGCCTCGGAAATCTGATGTTTGGCGCACTCCTGATCGCCGACCTTTGTGCTTCCACTGCGGTGAAGCGGACCATTTGTACCGCCAGTGTCCATACCGGCGCCTCGGGCTGCGCGGATTTTCAGTATATTCAGCGCCTCCTCGGTATGGCCAGCGACCCCGGGACATTGAGGACTACCTGGCTCAACAGCGCATGCCGCCGCCTTCTGGACGGCAGTCGCGCTCACCGTCGCCGAGGCGCTTTTCATCTTCGCCACAGCGCCATGCTGGCGCACGGTTCTCCAGTCCCCGCCGGGAAAACTAACGCAAGCGACCCTTGGAGGCGAGGTCGCTGGCAGTCGACGTGCTGAAGACCTCCGATCGACGCTAACAGTAAAGGGTGTAGATTCGACTGAGCGATATGTGCGGCTTTCTCTGGATATACCGGTGCTGATAGATGGCTATGCAGTAGGTGCTTTAGTTGATACCGGGGCTGACTATTCGATACTAAGCGGGAAAATGACCAGACAACTAAAGAAGGTAATCACGCCTTGGCATGGCTCCGTGATTCGAACGGCTGGTGGCCACACCGTCTCTCCGCTTGGAACCTGCACGAGTAGAGTTCGGGTCTGCGGTCATACTTTTGTAGGAAGTTTCCTTGTGCTCCGTGAATGTTCACGCGACGTTATTCTTGGTGTTGACTTCCTGCACGAATATGGAGCTGTCATTGATCTTCAAGAGAATCGCATCACCTTCTCAGCCGACCGAGCAATCGACAAGCAGGACGACCAACAACGTACCGACGTTTCGTGTTTCTGCTGAAAGTATAACGCTTCCTCCAAGAGCCAGTGTTATTGTCGACGTCACATGCTGTGGATTGCGAAATGGTGAAGCGATTGCAGAAAGTAATTTTGAACACCTGCTGACTCAAGGTGTTTGTGTGGCTAGGAGTATCATACAGCTACGTGATGGCCGATCTCAACTGCTCGTTACAAATTTCAGCAACGAACACCGACACCTTTTCCGTGGCACTTCGTTAGCGTTTGCAGATGAATTAGGAACCATTCCCATCTGCTTCTCGTCGGAAGCAGTGGAGGCCGCCGATACGTCTCTAAACAATATCGATATTAATTCTAACCTCACACCAGAAAACCAGACAGCACTGCGGAAACTCTTGCTTGAATTCAAGTCATGCTTCGCTGCTTCCTCTAAGGTGCGCCAGACTTCGATCACTAGGCACAGAATCATCACTTACGACGACGCCCGCCCAGTACACCAACAGCCTTACCGTGTGTCAGCGAAGGAACGAGAAGCCATTCGTACGCAAGTTCGAGAAATGCTTGACGACGGCGTCATCGAGCCTTCCAACAGTGCGTGGTCCTCTCCGGTCGTCCTAGTCAAGAAGAAAGACGGAACGCTACGTTTTTGCGTCGATTACCGGAAGCTGAACAGCGTGACTAAAAAGGACGTGTACCCGCTGCCACGCATCGACGACTCGTTAGACAGATTACGCCACGCCCACTATTTTTCCTCTTTGGATTTAAAAAGCGGGTACTGGCAGATTGAGGTTGACGAGCGAGACCGCGAGAAAACGGCATTTGTGACCCCTGATGGCCTGTATGAATTTCGAGTCCTTCCTTTTGGTTTGTGCTCAGCGCCCGCAACCTTCCAGCGAATGATGGACACTGTGCTTACTGGTCTGAAGTGGCAAACTTGTCTGGTATACCTTGATGATGTTGTCGTTTTTTCTGAAACCTTCCAGCAACACCTTCACCGCCTCAGGAGTGTGCTACAGGCTATTCAATCAGCAGATCTTACACTCAAACCGCAGAAGTGTCACTTTGGTTATGAAGAGCTCAAATTCCTTGGCCATGTAGTCAATGCGAATGGAGTACGACCAGACCCCGACAAACTTGCCGCTGTAGCCGCGTTTCCGCATCCTACAGACAAAAAGACTGTTCGGCGCTTTCTGGGTTTGTGCGCCTACTATCGACGATTTATTAGAGGGTTTTCGAAGATAGCGGAACCCTTGACTCGCCTTACACGCGACGACACACCGTTTGTATGGGCTACCGAACAACAGGCTGCTTTTGCCGAGCTACGACAGCGGATGCAATCAGCCCCTGTTCTTGCGCATTTTGACGAAGATGCTGACACAGAGGTGCACACTGACGCCAGTAACATCGGCCTCGGCGCAGTGCTCGTCCAGCATCAACACGGCAAAGAAAGAGTCATAGCTTATGCCAGCCGCTCACTGTCCCGTACCGAGGTGAATTACACGACCACAGAGAAAGAGTGTCTCGCAGTAGTGTGGGCGATCACCAAGTTTCGTCCGTACCTCTATGGTCGTCCATTTAAAGTGGTGACGGATCACCATGCCCTCTGCTGGTTGGTAAACATTCGTGATCCCTCTGGACGACTGGCCCGATGGAGCTTGCGTCTACAGGAATTTGATGTTACCATAGTATATAAGTCTGGACGGAAGCATGAAGACGCTGATACGCTGTCACGTGCACCCATACCTTTAGTCAATCAAGAAGAAGAGGACGATGACGGTTTCCTGGGCGCCCTTAGCTCATCTGACTTGAGCAGACGCCAGCGAGAGGATGAAGAGATTCGACCGCTCATCGACTATCTGGAGGGTCATAGCGCCGTTATACCTCGCCATCTATCTCGCGTCGTGACATCTTTCTGCCTCCGAGATAATGTCCTGTACAAAAAAAACGCCCGTCCTACGAGCCGCGCTTACCTCCTCGTCGTTCCGAAGGACATGCGGGATGAAGTCCTCTCTGCGTGTCATGACGAGCCCACATCTGGTCATCTAGGTTACTCGCGAACGCTCGCCAGAGTAAGTGAGGCGTACTACTGGCCCGGACTTTCTGCAAGCGTGAAGCAGTACGTTAAAAGCTGTCGCGAATGCCAGCGTCGAAAGTCGCCACCAAGCAAGCCGGCTGGATTACTTCAGCCAATTGATCCACCCCACAAGCCATTTGACCAAGTTGGCATGGACATTCTCGGCCCATTTCCTTTATCGTCTGACGGCAACAAATGGGTCATTGTTGCAACTGACTATTTGACCCGCTATGCTGAGACACAGGCGATACCACGAGCCACGGCTTCTGAGGTAGCACAGTTCTTCATGTGCCACATTGTTCTGCGCCACGGTGCTCCATCTACAGTGATAACCGACAGAGGAACAGCGTTCACTGCACAACTTATTGATGAAGTTTTTCGACTAAGTAACACTAGGCATCGAACGACGACTGCTTACCATCCGCAGAGCAATGGCTTAACCGAGCGACTAAATAAGACAGTCACAAACATGATCTCCATGTACATCGACGTCCAACACAAAACATGGGATCGCATTTTGCCTTATGTGACGTTCGCTTATAACACCGCCGTTCAAGAAACAACCCGATTTACACCGTTTCGCCTTCTCTACGGCCGCGAAGTTCAGACGATGCTGGATGCGATGCTTCCTTGTGAAGGCGCCGATCAATTAACAACTGACGCAGAAGAATTTGCAGAGCGTGCCGAGGAAACTCGCCAGCTCGCCCGGCTACACATAGGTCAGCAGCAACAGGTTGATGCACGACGTTACAATATGCGTCACAATGACGTATCTTACAGACCGGGAGACCAAGTTTGGATTTGGACCCCTGTTCGACGCCGTGGCCTCTCCGAAAAGTTACTCAGCAGATACTTCGGTCCGTATAAAGTATTGCGCCGCGTGAGCGACGTAAACTACGAAGTGGTTCCGGACGCTACGTCGTCACGATGGGTACAACGAAAACAACCGACCTCTGACATAGTTCACGTGGTGCGCATGAAGCCCTATTTTGCGCGTTCCTAAAAGACCACTTTTCCTGTGTTTTTTTTTATTTGTGCTCAGACAATTGCCTCATCATTGGTGAACTTATCGCGTCTAACATTTCATTATTGGTGCCTTTTTTTCATTGTTTAAACTACTTTGTTTTGTTTTTTTTCAATAACTTTGCAGCATCGGGACGATGCTCTTTTTTTGTTGTTGAGGGGGAATATTGCCACCTCTTTCTAGTAGTGGGTCGTATGCCAAGGTGAAGGCCCACACCACAGAGAAGAAAGAAGTGCACGCGGGCCCTCGCTCTGGCAAACAAGCCCAACCGACGCGCTTGGTTAGAGCCCTGTTGCTCAGGCTTCAGTAAATCTTGTCGACACCCCCTGGAGTGACGTGACAATATGATGCCCGACAGAATGCAGAAATAAGTAGAGAGTGACAGAAGAGGGCTATGTCCTGTGGAGGACAAAGGGGAGACTGACAATGCACATCACTCGCAAGTTAGGACCGCTATTCTTTTGCTTCCAGGTAGTTTCATCTTTTCCCCCCTATACTCTTGCGCTACAGTTATCAGTATTGTCTAGTGGGTCCTCCCTGTTTAGAGTTAAAATGCTTTTTTCCACAGTGAGTTTCTCATGGAGCGGTGCTGCCCAATACATGTGGATAGCAAATCCTTCTCTGGCATGTTCTTTATCACGCACGCAACCCTTTCTGTTTTGTACATACCATCTCATCACGCTTCTGTTTGCTTCGTGAAATGCTGCAGCCAGTTCAAGAGTACATTTTCAATCGGATATTAGTAGTACAATCGCAGCCTGTTGTATCTCGCAGTGCTGCACGGGATTATACCTTGTCTTCTATGCAGAGCTTCCGGTAGACTGTGTTGGCCCCATAGAGGAATGCATCCCCGTCTTCCGTGATGCAGCCATCCACCATCTGCAATGACGAAAAGCACGAGACTTGAACCAATGAGTTCACGTCGATCTGAGCCAAGCAGCAAAAGTCACTTCACCTAACTACAATGAATATAAGATGAAGAAATCTCGAAAAAAATTTTAAAAAGTGATGAGTTCGGAGTGCACACTTCGCTAAGCTAAATTGCATTTTAATTCATTGCCACTGTCCGTCTTGTACCCAGTTAGAAAGGACTGCAGCAGCAAAACAATAATGCTGAATGCGAAACGAGCTCTGCCGTTGCAAGAGCGCTTCTATTAATGTAAGAATGTTTGTGCAATATTTGTTTATTTTATTTAGACAAACACTTTTGTTGACGATTACCTTCCAACTCGTCAAGGTAGTGATTGCATCACACCAGACATAAAGTGAATATAAAAATGAATTCCTTTAAGAAAGACAGCTGGGTGAGAGACACACCAGTGTACTTACATTAAAATAGGGCTTTATCATAGAGCCAGAACATGGTACCTACTAATAAGAGGTGCCTCAGAGACAGGAGCTGTTTCTCTGTGTGTGTCTATTATAATGGGCTCAACTGAAAAACAAATCAGATGAAGAGTACCAGAAGCAACTTTATTGGTACACAAGCAACTTTGTTGGTACACAAGTGGAAATACACCTGCCCGAGCAAACGCTCAAAAACCACTCTTGCGCGTCCCCAAATGGTGAAACGCCCTTTGCCTAATTTCAGTAATATCACAGATGTAGCATGAAGCCAGAAAAATTTCTTAAGGGAACAATAAAGGCAACTATTAAGTCGACGTTGATTGTTGGAATAGCGGTCCAGAAACCTTGTAGTGTTACTTTCGTGCCAAGGAAGGGCCTATTTTGAAATAAAATCACGTTTTAGTGCTCCGCATCGGGTTAGCGCACTTCAAATTACTCGCCCCAAGAAGCAGACCGACCGGACCGACTCACATCACTGTTGCCGTGCGCATTGTTGCCCATCTTTACTGCGCTAGTAGCAGCAGACCGTAAGCAGCGGCAGCCACAGCAGCAACAACGACCATTGATCAATTTCCCACCACTGGCTCTGAGATTGCAGACGTGTTTTGGTTCAACTGGACCACGCTAAATGGCAGGACCTGTCTAGTTTCACCACGCAAAAATTAAACTTTTGAAACACTCGTGCTATTCCCCGTTAGTAACACACGGTTGTTCTTTTTTCTATTAATCAAACAGAAACAATCAAGCAGCATTTTATTGTGCACCTTGATGTACGGAAGGTTCTTTAATTAGTGTAGCTATATCGATTACTAGTTATTAATTGTAGGCTCTTTGATGTTATCGGGATCATTTTGAGAATGTCCTATTGCGGCACATGTGTTCTCATGGATTTGTATTAATTTCTCGGTAAGTACGGCACTGCTGTTGATAATACTGTCATTTTAGATGTTGTTATACATTGAGCTTTCACTCTGACGTAAATTGTTATTTTACTTTATTGTCCCTTTAAAGTATCGGTATTACTGCGCCAAGACAAACAATGTGATGACGAGCAGCACAGGTGTCAAGGAAAATTTCAGCACTTTGCGTTACCATGACTGGGAACTGCTAGAGTGTGTGTGCTGAAATTTATGCCATTAAAACAATAGATTAGATTAGTGCCATCATCCTGATTGATTTGTGGGGTTTAACGTCCCAAAACCACCATTTGATTATGAGAGACGCCGTAGTGGAGGGCTCCGGAAATTTTGACCACCTGGGGTTCTTTAACGTGCACCCAAATCTGAGTACACGGGCCTACAACATTTCCGCCTCCATCGGAAATGCAGCCGCCGCAGCCGGGAATCGAACCCGCGACCTGCGGGTCAGCAGCCGAGTACCTTAGCCACTAGACCACCGCGGCGGGGCAGTGCCATCATCCTGCAACCATTGAATAATGAATGTAAGATTCTTTCACTAACAATAAAGAACTTTGGTTTATGTGGCATGCCTGACATCAGAAATTTAGAGGCTACAATGTTGAATTGCATTGCCTTCTACATAGATTCTAGTGTCCTTCCAGAAATTTCGTCCACCGTATGCCCGTCTGCCAATTTTACTGCACATTTCTTCTCAGACCCTATGAAAATGCGGTTCAAAACGAGCGTCCTTGGTAAATAGCCATCAATCTTCAGTTCATGCACAAGCTCACGCCTGCAATTTGCTTCAGGAGCATTGTTCTGCGTACGAAAACATGGACAAAAATGATACAAGAACGATAGCTCACCCCGTTCTTGTCCAGAAAGGCACAAGTACCCTCAGCTTCACCTGCGCTCTGTACACACGGGAGACCCAGGGCATCAAGCAGCTCTCTGCACTGCAATGACAACAAAGTAAATGTTAGGTCACTGCATGTTACTGACAGGTCAAAGAAAAAAAATTTAGATGTTTTCTAAATTCTCTGAAAGCAATCAAGCAAGCACAAAGCCAAAGAAAGCATGACAGACATCAGTTGTAGATCCTTTTTATAGAAGAGTAGTTATGAGATTATGACAACTGAAAGGTGGCAGTGGCTGCTACCTTGTTAACACTGTCAGAGTACAATTTTATTAATTAATTGTTAATTAATTAAAAGTACCCTACAAGCCCACATAGCATAGGGGGTTAACAAAATGTCACATAATTTATAGGTATCTCATAGTTATATAACAACAAAACTTAGTTAATTATTTATACAGTGATAAATAAGTGTGATGAAGTTCAAGCATGCAAGAGAATGACTACATAGCAGCAGGCAATAAATGGTAATGTCAGCTTTAAGAAGGCATACAATTATATAAATCATAAAAAGCATCTCACGTTTTTATGCAAGCATATTATGTCAGTGCAATCCATGGAGTGCCAGCCAGCGCCAGTTATGAACGTGGCAGCGAGTATGAAACATTCTTTTCGCCTTGTGGTGTCGGATAGTGTGCACACTTCTTGAGAAGCAGGATGCTGCACGACCACTAGACTATCATGTACGACCTAAGGCGTCACGGCTGCTTGAGTCACGGCCCTCTCTTTGAGATAAACAAGAGGAAAAACTGGTTTGAGGTGCTTGTTTCTTTTCAAATACAGTATGCCCTAAATAGGTGGATTTTATACCGGGGACCCAGCTAGACTTTAACAATGATCATTCCAGCTCAAAATTGTTTGAAAATAGTACTTTTTTCGTTTCCTTATTCACTCCTAGTTGTCACAAGAAACACTGACCAACAACATCAGGTACAGTTGAACCGTTTTGTAAGAGGCACTGACGTAAGGTTACAAAGGACACTAGTGTGCCTACATCGAAATAGAAGCTGATCAGGAAATGTGGAGATGGTACCCTCCTTATAAGAAACACCTCACAAGGGACAAGAACCCCAGTGCACGTCTCTTATAATGATGATAATATTGTTGGTGTTTAACATACCACAACTAGTATATGATTATGAGAGATGCCACAGTAGAGGGCTCCTAATATTTCAACCATCTGAGTTTCTTTAAAGTGCGCCTAAATCTAAGTGCACGGACCTCAAGCATCTTTGCCTCTATCGAAAATGCGGCTGCCGCGGCCGGGATGTCTCTTAGAAAGCGGTTCAACTTGAGAGACATGTTGGTAGCTGTAAAAAAAAGGAAAGAAGGCCACTTTGTACTACTTTCAGTCACAGCACAATTTTCATTCTGGTTCCAGCTTGGCCTACATCTTCGAGCTACTTGCCTGACTCGAAATGGCCTGGAGCCCTCCACGACGTCTCATGAGCAGCCCGCCACTGGAACCTTCAGCCCCACGTGCCTGGTTCCTCTGCGACAGCGTTTCCTCCTTTACTTCTGGAGCTGTGCCCTCGAGCACAAAAACCAGCTTGATCCCATAGCCAAGCAGCTTGTTACAGCGGAAAAACAGGTTTCTTCATGTATCAAAGAAAAACAGAAACAGGCAACATTGTACACACTGGAGGTATAGTCAAGGTGAGCTTCCATGACAAAATCATGCATGATTGGCAGGAGCGTCGAGTCCTCTCAGTCAATATCTATTCCACAAGACCATCAAATCTTCTGGTATCTAATTAATAAGATTCAATTACAGCAAAGGCTGGGCAGAAGTTAGGAAAAAAAAAAACAACAGGCCTGAACAGAAGATGCAGTACATTCACAGCTTAAGATGTGAGAGCAGCTTTCAAAGCCAATAAAAATTCCTATGGGGTGCCTTGTGCAAGTACATTTGCGGAGTACCCACGATGCCATAAAGCATAAAATTTTGTGATGTAGCAATGTGCAACCTACGCATTCATAAAGCAACGTGTGTAGTACCTACCCAGCTGCACACTTGGTTGATGCTGTGGCTGCTGTTGATAACGATGAATTATGCAGGCACTTTTTGTAATGAATGGGCAGCTTTGAACCACCCGTTCATTATAACAATTCAAACGCTGTGATGCCAGACGCCACTGTATGGATTGGCATGCCATATTACTTTTTGCAGTGGGATTTCCCCCCCCCCCCAACATAATGCCTTTATGGGGTCTTTTTCTAAGGAACTTTATGGTACAAATACGTGATTGCCAAGCATATTGCCCGAATTTGATTGCAGCTTGAACCCCGATCTTTTCTCTCGTGTTGCGCGATGGATAACAACAGTGGACGACATTGTGATTCAAAGTGATTGTTGTTGCGAGCTTATAGCAGCTCACGCTGTAAAAAACGAACTGCTCCTTGGTAGCACATTCATTAAAAGCTAAGCTAGTTTCACACAAGAGGTGTCAAGCCTGAACGTCGTGGGGATGATGATGATGAGGCCTGTAACACGGCTCATACCCACTTACGCGGATTGGCCAAGGAGTGATTAAACGATGATGATCTATATGTATCGCTCACACCCACTTAGGGGGATTGGCCAAGCAGTGATTAAATGATAACCCATATGTATGGCTCACACCCACTCAGAGATCAGCCAAGCAGTGTTTAATGATGATCTATATGTATGGCTCACACCTATTCTGGAGGATCGGCTAAGAAACAAAGAATTAGACAGAAGTGAGTAGGACGACTTCCCCTTCAGTGTTCAATGTTGTTGTATTTGTCAGTTTTTTCGTCTTTTTCCCCCATTTATTTCTCCCCCCTACCTTATTTTTTCCAATTTTTATACTGGTGATTATTTAATGTGTTCTGTACTAAGTATCATTGTCAAGGCACTCTAAGAACAAGAGGAAGAAGATATCCTTTTGGCTCAAGAGCGTGCTCAATATGCTACAGATGACTTCTTCCATATGTGCTTCTGCCAGCATTAAGATCATCATCAAGGCTCCCGAAGAACCAGAGGAGGACTTTCTTTGGTGCGAGTGCGTTACAGGATGGCTATGCTATAACCATGATGATGACATACAGCCTGCCCCCCCCCCCCCCCCTAAAGTGCTCTGCACTCAATGTTTTACTATAAACAACGTCTATTCACCTGCTTCTTGAATAAGTTTCATGTGTCTGGAATTTACGCAGTGTCACTATAAGTGACCGAGTTGCAGTGATACACAATTTCCGCTCCGGTTCTGCGTGACTTGGTTATCTACACACATGTAACATATTCCTGGACGAAGTCGGAGCGTAGCCTTCCCTTACATGCCACATGCTAGCAGCTGTCTTGGCCTAGATGGTTAAGAGAACTTGAAGGTGCCAGTTGTGATAAAATGCTTTGTTGAACAAAGCATTTCATAGCAAATGATACCTTTGAATGCTTTTAACAAGAAGTAAACTATACATCTCCTTCACTGGTAACTACATGCAGAAAGTGTGTATCCTGCAATAGAAAACTGTAGCATATAGTTTTTTTTGCAAAAAAGAAAAAGTTGGGTTGATTGGAACCAGCTCCCCTAAACAATGTAGCATTCAAAGACTGATCATATTTCCGCATGACTGTACAATTTTTTTTTGTTACTGTGAGGTACTTGTGTTCTTTATTCACACTGTATTTGCTTTGCTCAGTTCCTTTTTTATAAGCCTTTGTATGTTTTCTCAGTTAATATCCAATTGTATTTCTGGCCACATCGTTGCATTTTGCTGTGCTTGCTTACATAAAAATTTTTGAAAAGTTGCCACCAGTGACACCCACAAGAAATCAGGTTACCATGCTGTGACGTCGAAAACGCCGAGCAACGAGGGGGTGGCAATATGTGCTGCCTCACTAAAATACAGGACGCTGCCAAGCAATCACTGTATTGCTTCTTGTTAGTGACTAATTATACCAAACTGTCACTCTTATCCTTTTGTTAATATGGAATAGCACTTTCAACAAAAAGCAATGCCCAAGTAACACCAGCCATTATGCCGTGCTTTCATACAAAAGACAGGACATGCAGATACGGACACAAGAAAAAAGTCAAGACACCACAGATGCAGACTAACAACTGCAAGAGCGCCCACTTATGGAAAAGAAAAAAAGGAACGAAAACTTATCTGCGCATACCCACGCAATAGGCGAACCTATCAATATGACATGCGTGCGGGTCTACGTGATATAACTGCTAGGCATTAGATTTCTTCCTTATGCAAGTTAATCGACAGTAGACCCGTATGCACTGCCCATTTTATTGATATGCCATGTCTCAATCATCAAACACATTTGTTCATTCCTGTGCCGGTGCAAGACCGCACATTCACCGCACTTCGGCATACACTTACCCTCTTTGCAATGTAAAGAAAGATTAGAAGGAGAGCCTTTGGCTAGTGATCTCTCATGTTTCAATAACGTTTGGTTAATGCAATGGCCCATATGCCCTACGAAGAAGCAGCTACAGCTAAAAGGAATCTTATACACCACACCTGTACACCAATTGGTAAATTTGTTGGAGTGTTTTACTGGAGATATGTTGGTCTGCTTCTTGCCTGCTACTCGCAAATTCATTTTCGGCCGAGCGGCAGGAACCTTATCTGGCTTATTAGCAGCCATAAAAGCAACATCAACACCGCATCTACTTCCCACTTTCTTTGAACTGCAAGATACATAATTACTGTAAAGAAAGAATACCTATGGCACATAATCCTATCGTTTTCTGCAACCGTGCTTGGACCTAACAAAACCGACTTGTTTAAACGTTCAACCATAGTGGCATACTGCAAAGCAAGGATAACCTACATATAAAAGGTGCATAACTTGTGCACGAAAAGTGCACTCATTTCGTGCTCACACGACCTGGCGAGGGAAGACTTAAGGCACGATATAGCTATACCATTTTTTTTTTTTCAAACTTTACACTGCTTAAACAAAGTTTAATAGTGGTTTTAAGAATCTAGCTGAATACCGCCAGTATATGTGGTTTCTCTGAACTGTTAAGGAAATGCCTAGATATTGAATCCCATTCGTTATTTAGTCCATATTTGAATACCCTGTCTTTTAGAATGCTTAAAAATTGGCTCAGCTCTTTGTTATTCTCAGCTTCCACATATTCCTGACCTCGAATATCAGTGTCTGTTGAACAGTCACCACTGAATATACAAAGCTAGTGAATGCACAGTTGTATGATATTGTATATTTTGGTAAAAAAAAGATACCATATCTTTCTTTATTATCAGATAGTGCCATTATCCATAGCTGTAATTTCAGTTCACGGCCATTGCCTTCACAGGAAACAAAATAGTAATTAAACAGGTAAGTAGTGAAAGAAGACGAAGTAGGAATACAAAGCACATAGTCTTTTGAATGAAGATCTAAATGCAAAGCTACTTATTTGTCACTTTTATTTATTGTGTTCAGAAAGCACTGCAGAATATTTACAGCATTTAAAGTACTGCTTTGAAGATAGACTCAGAATGACTGAGTGACTAATTGTAATCAAATGAATAGAACGATAAATTCATGAGACCAGTAATCAAATAAAAGGCAATATCAGCCTTCATTTACAATATACAGTACAACACGGGTAGGCACGGTTCTGCACAATAATATCATTACAAATACATTAAGTACAAATTGCAGTCAATGAAAAACACTTCATACACGATCAAGCATATGCATAAATAAAGTCTTACTTTAGATTCTATTGACAACAGTGTACCCTAACGACTTCTGATGACTGAAATAGCCCACCACACGTACATTGTCCATTTTTAACTGCACTCGTTAAACAGGCACGACAAAAATGATGACCACACGGCACACGGTGAGTGGACTGTGATGTCCTACATGCCCAGCACAGGTCACTGTCTATTTCTTTACCTTCGGGCTTTCTTTGAGCAGTGTTTCTTATCATCTGCAGTGTTTCAGCCAGAGAACTGGACAGGCTGTCAGCAAGACGCTGTTCATGTGTTTTGAGATCACATCGCGGTCGCTTAGTCTCAAGATCTATCACTTCAGATTCAGTCGTTCGTTTCACACTTTCTCCGGACTTTTGCCAAGTACTGCTTGATGATGTGGCCCGCTCGAATGCAGTATGTCGCTTGGTCGACTGTGGTACAGGCATGGCCGTTGGCAACGTTGTGGGTGAAAGAGATGTCACTGAAATCGCACCTCTATCCATCCGAAGTCCCTGAAGCGCTCTCTGATCTACATTGTCCAGAAAAGAATGCCCAGGGACCAAGTTTGAATTGGAAGAAGTTGCCGAGTCAAATTTGCCTGCATGTCTAGTAATACCAGCTGTTGTTCCTTTAGAGTTAAACGTTTTGAACTGGTTCAGGCTATGACTGTTCTGTGATGAACTAGCTACGTCTCTTGTACTAGAAGATGCTGTAGAATCTTTCAAGGCCTGACACGACGATGAACGTTCGTTGGTGGTGAACGACAGCGAAATCAGACCGGAGGGTGCCGCGCCTGCACAGCGACTTTTTCCCAGCGTCCTCGGAATGTTTCCCAGTTTCTCCAAGTTGCGAACCACGAAGTGGTCGATGCGGCTCTTGAGTTCAGGCAGGCTTTTGGGGCGATTGGCACCCGCGAGCGTTATTCCGGTGAAAGGATCAGTGGCAGGTCTACCCCACTTTTCCTCGGTCTCGACGTGCTTATCCAACGTCGACTGGTCCACTACTTGGCCGCTCGGTAGCAGAACCGGCTGCGTCATCAGCTCGAAAGTCAAGGCGTCCTGAAAATCTGTCGGTATGTGAAACTCGGGCGCGGAGCCTTCACCTTCTTGCACACCACCGCTCTTCCCTTGCAGCGACTTCGCCTGCTCAGGAACAGTAGGCGATGAGCGGCACTGGTCTGCGACCGAACGCTCACGGTTGAAGTGGGATACGGTGTCCGTAGTGCTCAAAAACTTGCGAATCAGATCCTCTTGGGCAGCTAGGCTGCAGATGGAAGTCATGGGTTGGCCCCAGACTTGCAAGGAGCCTAGACCGATCGAGGCGCTGCCCATGGCGCAGATAAGTTTCAACTTCAACCGGAAGACGTGTTTGCAGTAGGTAGTCCTAAGTGTTTCACCCGTTCCGCGCGACTCGTACGCGAACGAAGGCGCGCCGCCGTCTCGCATAAGACTCGCGAACGGCCCCCGCGGAACGTAGCACCTGTTGCGCAGTCGAACGACTTCTTCGCCCGTGGCTCCGAATTTTTTGCCGATCAGAACGAAGTCGTCTCGCGCCGTAGCGTCGCCGACACCAGATTGCGACACCCAAATTTCGAACCCGGTCAGTCTGACGGGGCCGCGGGTCAGACCGACAGCTACGCAACTCAGTTCCGTCGGGCAAGGCAGCGTCAACAGTACGCTGACGGGAGGCTTTATGAAGTACTCGGCCATGAAACCGCTACGACGCCTGTCCGCACTGATGAGGTTGCCGACGTCGTAGCCTTCGGCACATATCTGATCGCACTCAATTAAAGTGCCTACATTTTCGTTGCAAAAGTCAATGGCCATCACTTCCAGCGCCAGCTCAGCTCAGTATCAGCTTCGCAACCGAATACAACGTGGTGTCGATGACGATTTGGTAATGGCGCACCGTACAATACCAACAACATTCTGCCACATACGCAGTTAGTACAGCTGGGGATACTCAATGCTGGTTTTACAATTTGAAAAAGCAAACCCCAATAGACCCCGCGTTCACAGTTATATCATGCAAAATAGCACGAGTGCTTACCTAATCGTGGGCTGGCGCATCTTGCCACGTATTTGCTCGCTTTCGACTATCCAACCACTCAAATCGACGGCCAGTCGTTTACCCCGAAGGTCCTCAAGCTGGACCTTGCGGGCGACGGGTGACAGTACCTCCCACAAGTCCTTGACGCCCATGACTCCGGCACGCGTGAGTATATCGCACGAGATTCAGCACGTATTGGCACTTTGGATGGGAGTCACCGCGCCGCCGCACGAAGATTAGAAAGCAGAACTACACCGACTTCACCTTGGAGATAGGGTGCGCTCGCATGAACGATAGGCGAGCGAGTCTTTCATGTCGTTGCCAAGTTTTGTCGGCGAACTACTAGGCCGACTGGACAAGCGCAAACACTACTTTTACTTAAATGCGCCGCAACCGCTACGGCGTGACAACTGCCGCCATTACGTTCAAATCAACAACCGCAGCACGCGAGGTACTATTTGAATTGTTTGTTTCTCTTTCTTTGAGTACTCTAATGATTTTTAAAACTAAGCGCAAAAAATGTTTTTAATGTCAGAAATTAATATATAACTACGTTTAAATAACACGTGCTAATTTTACGAGGCTGTGATACTTTTAGCGCGAACTTTAAACAAATTTGCTGTGACAAAACTCGCGATAAAGTATGACCGCATATCCCACAAACAAATGTCCCGAAAAAAATATGAAATCTTCAAAAGTGACCCTCATTTCATACTTCATTGCTGTTGCTTGGCGGCGCCATTAGTTTAGCCACAGAACACCTAAGCTGCATCGGGCCACTCAGTTTCACGATGTTGCAAGCACTGCAATCGTGACTCAAAAAACCTGTTTGTGGCGTTCAGACACGCCAAAACTCAGCCACATGACAGTTTCACACATGTCATAGACCCATGCATTACTACCATACCATACATGTTTAGGCAGTGGGAGGCACGCGTCGGCATTGAAGACGGGTTAAAGCAGGGCCGAAATGCTCTAGCACTGCTTGACTGGGCCCAGCAAGCCGCTCGTGCAAGCGCAGCTCTGCACAAGAGCTTCGCTGATTATTGGCCTGCAGTACTGTCATGCATGAAATAATTTTGCTTTCATATGTGTATTTGACCGTCTACTTGCTTCATTTTTATTGTAGTTATTGTCACATCATTCCAACTTGGGGGACTGACCTAGAATCGGGTAACCGAGACAAAAATATTTGAAATGTCGAAAAGGGAATACTTAATTCCTTTCGTTGTGTAAAAATATTTTTGACCTTCATTATTATTTGGCAATAAATAAATAGGTTCAATTGATTTATAGCGAGTAAGGAAATAAATTGAAGAATGTAAAAAGAAATAGAACGAGCGCTGCATTGGTTGAAAGAAAAGTTTTAGATCTGTGGTAGCGGTAAAACGATTGCCCACGTACGTTACAAACTGTGGTACAAAGCAACGTTACTAGATTCTTGTACAAAGTGCGCGCTCCTTTTGTGACGTCATGCAACGCTGGTTACCGCAGCGCCACAGCGGTACGTAACGTGTTTTATTTACGGTTAAAAAAGTGAGCTACTAGTTACTTATCGCTAGGTTATAATGAGTCTCTAAAAGAGTTATATTTACGCTTTGCTTTTGCCTCGAGTTAACGCAAATGTTTAAGTAAAACAAACTACAAAAAAGAAAACAAAAGTTTTTGTAGTTGTTGCGTTGCGCCACCTGTGGAATGAAGGCGGAGTTTTAGCCCGAGGGCCAAGCTAAAAGAAAACAACACGCAATACAAAGGGACATAAGCGTCGCGAGAACTTCGGTCTGACAAGTTCTCTTTTTCTTCTCCTTGCGCAAGTGCTCCTGCGTGCCGATTTGCGTGTCTTCCAGGCGACGTGACGAAGGTAGCGCGAAATGACGGAGCGGCAGCTGTGAACCAACTTTTTGAACGGACACTCCGCCGAATCTCACGGGACCGTCCTATTCGGGAATACTGCGTCTGCGGCCGTGACAGCGGCGGCGGAAGCAGGTTTGGCCGTCGCATGCTTCTGACTGCTCTTATACTTTTATTTTCTTTCTATCTCTCGTCGACGCCATGGTTCGGACCTTGGGGAAGGCGGTGCGGACTCCGAAAGATTGCGAGCCGTGACGTTCTGTGCGAGTGTCGTTTGTACCTGACGCGCTAGATCCGTACCATAATTTCTGTGCGACCGCGTAGCGAGAGACGCTATGTCGTCGACCAATGCCGACCAGACCCGTTCGCCTCCAAGCCTGGGGTCGTCGTCGAGCAGCGGAAGCAGCACTCCGCGACCGCTGCTCATATCGGACACAAAGGACTTGCGCGCCGTGATCGGCTGTCAGATGCTCCTCCTGCATGCTCTCCGCAAACGCCGCCGACGGACGCTCCTGGACCGGCGCACGTACGCGGTGCAGAACACGATGCTCCTGCGCCGCGTCCAGAGACGCCAGTCGAGAATCCACTTTCTCATGAGCATCCTGAAGACCGCATTCACGGCCGGCCTGGGTAACGACCTCTTCGCGAACCGAGGAACGGCCAACTCTAATCACGTCTCGTCTTCGGCAGACTTAGTGGATGGCTTCGACGAGGACGATGACGACGTGGACGACAGGTCGCAAGAAGGCAACGACCGCCTTCTCACTCCGGGACTCATCGGGGACGACGTCTGGCTCAACACGTTCAGGGTGGGGAAGGACCTGTACCAGTTCCTGCTGACCGAACTGAAGCCCTTCATGACGATGGGCCAAGCAGCGAACGGTGGGCTCCCGCCGTACGAGCAGCGCGTTGCCATTGCGCTGTGGCGCCTCGGCAAGGTCTGGGACGACCCGGCGCTGCTGAGGGCCTTCGGAGTGACGGGAGACGCCGTGGGCGCCATTGTGCGGGAGTTCTGCTCGGCTGTCGTCAAGGTGCTGATGCCCCGGTTTGTGCAGGTAATAATGAAGTGCCACAGCCGGTTAACTACTACAGCTGGCCCACAATTGGATGAGAAGCACGATCAGTACTGCCAGAGCATGTCGCCTTCGATTTACGAGTGATGTCGCGTAATGCGCAAGCTTGCATGGGCCTTGTCTTGTCTCTAATAATTTGCTATTATCTAGAAACTCCTCAGACTATGGTGGTAACTCCCACAGCGGAAGCCTGCCAAATTTTTATTATATAATGCCGTATCAAAAGCAATTGAATCATCAGGAATGCTTAATGTAGTAATTAAATAACCAATAAAGTTTACCCGAGTTAGACCATTGCTTTTGTTGGCATTGTTATGGTTTGTCTTCGCATGGTTTTAACTAAGAGAGGGATGAAGCCCTCAGATCTCGTCGGTTCTCTTGCCAACTCAAATTTTTTACACTGTGCCTAAAGGTACGTCAGATGTACCCGAATTTACAAAGCTAGAGTTATGTCAGACATACGTGAAACCGGGAGTCTAAAGATATGTCGGCCGTCACGATGTAGTGGGATGCACCAGTCCCAGGGTGGGTCGTGGCTACTGCGGTACGAGCCTTTGTATGAGTCTGCTGACGCAAAAAGCCGACAAAGGACAAGCCAGAGGACCACTGCCTATGACAACGGAAAACTTTAGCCCTCGCGTGGTTGACAAACGGTGTTGCAGTTGGTGGTGCCAGTCTTAGACTTGTGTCAGTCACCGTGTTGTGAGTGCCTCCTTAAGGAAGTACTGTCAGAAAATCGAAGGCATGATAATTTGTTGGATAGATTTGTCTAAGCTATCATATCAATGATATGGCCTAGAACATCTATGAAATCAATTTTAAAGTGTGTATATGTTATCTCCCCACCGCACACGGAATGCGCTTTGTTTTTGTCATGAACGGCCATTATTAAAAGTTAGTCTTAGCTGCCACGATCCTTGTGAGTGTTCCTTCCTAGCAGACCTCTTGAACGGATAGACTTGCACGGAAGTTTGCCTCAGCAGTGCATTTCTTAGTGGGGATCGTAGCAGGCTACCTAGGGCCTTCGCTGCAAAAATTGTCTGTGCGGTAGTTATGTGAACGTGGTTTTGTGTACGCATAGAGCCAGCCGAGTTTGCATGGAAACAATTTTGTGTGCCGCCTCACTCAATGCTCTTTGAAACTGCAACTGTCTCTCAAGAGCTAACTAGCGTGCGTTAGCCCTTTTTTTTCTAATTAAGCGCTATAATGGCTATATATAACCAAGCTTGAGTAGGCAAGAAAGTGCAACGTCCGATGTATCTTCAGACTCCCTGATCTATGCATCCGTGGGTCCACAAGGTCAATTACGCGAATAAATAACGGACAGGCCTGTCAAACTTGGAATCGCTTGAGTGCAAGCTTGTGGGAAAAGCGCGACGTCCAACGTATCTTTAGACTCTCGGTTTCGAGTACCTCAGACAAATCTTTAAACAGTGAATTTTGAACAGCAAGGTACCATGGCCATGGTTAAAAACAGAAACTGTGTTGAATGGCGCCTCCTTCTTTCTGCAAGGCCCGAGTATTGCTTTTCTTTGTTAAAGCAATGGTTTAGTTGTAATTTATTAAATCATAAATATTGTTGTTGAAGCATATAGTATTGTGTTCAATGCCCAGGTGCCCTTTGACGAAGACCTCGATGACATCACCGACCAATTCCGTGAAAAGGCTGGCCTTCCACAGTGCGCTGGTGCCCTCTGCTTTGCTCACATTCCAATCCAACCACCACCGGATGATGACTCTGGAGAATACACCAACCTAGAAGGTTGGAACTCCATCATTGTGCAAGCTGTGGTTGGTGCCGATCGGCGCTTCTGGGATCTCAACATTGGCTGGCCTGGCAGCACTCAGGTGGCCCAGGTGTTGCGCAGCTCCAGCCTCTGGAAGAAGGGCGAGGAAGGCACGCTTTTCGTTGTGCATGACGAGGACAGTCCCCCAGTGGAACGTACCCACAGGGTTCTCGCGGCAGGCACGGGCTACCCTCTCCGCAACTGGATCGTCACGCCGTTTCTGAACCCGGACGAGCGGCAGCTCCGTTTCAATCGTGCCCTCTGTGAGGTCCTTTCAGTCGGCGAGTTAGCCTTCAGACACCTTGAGGCGCGCTTCCCGTACTTGCTGCGCCACAATGGCAGCGGCGTCGACCTGATGCCAAGCATTGTGGCTGCGTGTAGCACCCTGCACAACATGTGCGAGGAGTGGGGCGATGGCGTTGGTGACGGGTGGCTCACTGAGGCTTCTAGGCACGCGTTGCCTCAGCCACATGCTGGCGCTGACCCGGCCCGAGACATGTCACGATGCCTTGAAGCAGAAGCCATTCGGACGACCCTGTTTGCAACTGTAGTAAAATGATGTTTGAGGTTTTAGTAAAGACACTTTCTTTCATTGGGAGCATCGACTGTCACTCAAATTTGTATGCTAACTATCTATATTGGGCTCAGTATTTTGGTAACACAGTTTTGGGAGGATTTACTTAGAGGTAGTTCTTTAAAGCTTTTATGTTACTATGATATGCGCTCTCTTGGCTGCTTCATGAGAATGTACGGGTCACTGTAGAGCGTAGCGGGTGATTTCAGGCCACAGTCTCAACCTAATGCCCTAACAAGCTCTTCCAAGCATCTTCCAGCATCGCTAGATCCAAGTGATTTTGCTTGGCATGCTATTGCGACACTGTACGAATACCGCCATTTGCAAGCATAGCCCACAACGACGTTTACGGTGCATAGATCTGGTTGCTGGTCAACCAAAGCTTTGCTCACTGTTAAGTCACTTTATAATTTAACACTATGCATATCATTCTGGACAATACTGTCATGGAACTTCTATCAAGGTCCAGCTTCGAACTTTTCGTTTGGCTCAGGTTCTCACCGCTTACAACCATGGCCTGCTCAAAACTCGGCCCTCTGTCACTGTAAGCTTCCAAACTCTGTGATAAAATGATTCACAGTGGCCTCTCAATCACAGCCACTCTGTGATGACCTGACTAGCTTCAGTTATATTCATTTGAGTGCACTCATGCCTTTAGTAAAGGCTGCTCCACAATGGTTAACTGTACAAGCTGTACAAGGGTGCTGAGGTTTTTTCAACCAGTTCTTGTCGGACGAGCAAGCCAATGTATCATTTATTATCGTCTTTCATGCCACACCTTTACTGCTTAAGGCACTTGTTGCCATTCTGAGATTACTCGAGGAAAAAAAAAAAATCTTGAACTACTGTCATTGAGCTGCAGTTAAGCCTTCGACAGCAGTATTCTCGTGTGACAACTTGGGGGCACAGTTTTCAGCAGAATTCTCGTGGGCCCCCAAAAAGGTGACTGCACGAGAATACTGCTGTTGAAGGCTTAACTGTACAGCTGAAAACGATGTTCCGCTCTGAATGAAATATTTTTCTTGCCCTTAGAGTTAAAAACTTAGAAGCTAATAAACTTGTGGGTTTGCGGCTGCTACATTCCTAAAGGGGCAGAATGCAAAAGTACTCGCGTACTGTGCTTTCAGTGTGTGGCGAACAACTCCAGATGGCTTTACCAAAGGGCATTGTCGTGTAGCTACGGGAAATGAAGCTATGCCACTTATCTCTTAAAAAGAGACGCTAGAGGAAAACGTTCAGCCATTCTATAATAATAAAATAGTTGTCGAAAATTCTATCGTTTTCTGTATTCCATACATGGCTTTTTTGCATGCTAACAAGTGCTCCCCACTGTGCCCAAGCAAACTAGCAGGTTTATGTTTCTGTCGACTTCCTCCTCCGTCGCACTCTGAATCGGCAAGTGCTGACATTTCATGGCCGCTACCATTTTGGAAACTAGGTGGTGCCTTACACAACTGCTTATGACGAATTAGTGATTTCAGAAGCACGGACCCAAAACGTAGAACTAGTTAATGTTTTCCTATACTGCCTCTGAGCCACAGAGCTGTAAATACATGTTTTACGATGCTGTTGTTTGGAATGGAACCTCTCTGTCACCTGTTTTGCCTAATGCAGTTCTGTGTAGAATCACAATAAGTGCAAAAGCTATGGCACGACAATGCCACCCACACTGGTAAGACCGAACTCTCGTCATGTGTGTGTACTCGTACGTTGCTCAATGTAAAGCACTCCCTCGTTGCATTGTTTGGAAGATGTGGTTAGAGTCGTGGCAACGGAGTTGATCCGGTCACAATTTGTATCGCTCCATGTCATAGGACACTTGTACAGCCTTTCAGAATCTCGTGCGTTTTGTAGGTCACATTTAAGGTTGTCCACTAATACGTAGAGGAGTAAAAGCCATCCTCCATTTCGCTGACGTGCTTCCACATTTTTAGCTAGTTTAGGTTGTCGTACGTGAGTGCCTGTGTGCCTAAATCTGTGGTGTTGCAATATGCTTCTGCTGTGTGTATGTTTTTATTTGTTTAGTAGAGTCGTGTCTCTTGTAACTATCTACTGTGAGTGTTTGCATTCCAGCATTTTGTCATTGAAATGCGTTTTTTTTTTTTCTTTCCTATTCGACAAAAGTGATGTCGATTCCATTTTTACGGGTATTTGTGGATCCCAACAAGCTCGTGCACATTACGTGTGGCTCACAAGCTGCTAAAATCTTCATCAGAAATTTGAAATGCAGCACCCTGGTTGTGGTAATATGGAAGAATGCTTATGTGTGTGTATTTTAGTGGGCGTTAAGACAACCACAGGCACTTGAAATTAAACCTATGTCCAACTGTGCAGTTTTGGTTGAAGATTTTATGCTCTTAGAGTTAAACTTCATGGCTTGATGGCGCAGTTTAATGCCAGTCAATCGGGCAATGCCCCGAGGTGCAGTGGACAAAGTAATGAGTGGCTTTGAAACTTTTCACAAAGGCTGTTATACACAGAACAACCGGCATATTTGTGTTCTAAACTGTAATGTGATTTGCTGCCTTTTGCATTGCACGTTCTTGAACAAAAGGTCCACTTAACATGTATTACTGGGGAATGTTTTTTACTTCATACTTGGGCATCGTTTGAGCATAGATCTGTTGCTTTCCACCTTAGTGTCTTCAATACCTGCAACTTTTCAGTGACTAGGGAATGGTGGTTAGTAGTCATTTCCAGAGTTCCTTTTGGAAAACTTGGAAATGTTCACATATCAGTTTAATTGATCAACATCAAAAAAAAGCTCTTGGACTAACTAAATAGTGACAGCAGAGGATTAGCATGCTGGTACGCATTGCTGTCGTTATTGGTGACGAGAGAAGCCCGGCATAGTATGCCGCTCTGCTGACCATAATTGCATTACTGCTCACATTTAATGTGCCTTATGTTATTCTGTCATCAAGCCACAAATGTTACATTCCAGCAGCTGATAAGCGCGTGAGACTGCTGTGAAAAGGTGCTTCCAAGAAGTTTTGTCTTCCATGCTTCAAGCTGTCAGAAGTGGTAACCCGTCTTCGAATGTGGAACCAAACCCTTTCCACCTTGTGTACTTCATTGCTAGCATCCCATTCTGCATACTACACCAAGAAAAAGCGTACTCGGTGTAGATTCTTTGTATCAAAACCATCGTTTCCTTTGTTGATGAATAGAACTTTGACTCCGAGTAGCAGCGTTAAAGTGGCATTGTGAACATTTGAGTCCACTCGTCGGTTTTATTTCGCGCATCTTAACAGAAAATTTGACTGTTTTTTTTTTCTGAAATCCTGTGGTTTGTATACATTTGCTTATGAATTTGTGTTGCTCATGTGCGTTAGCCTACAAAGGTGAACATTTCGGCAGAAGTCTGCCTGGTTAGGATAGGAATGGGGCATATAGAAAACTATGATCAAAAATTTTATTCAGAAACCCGACGTTTCGAAGCTGTACCGGCTTCTTCGTCGGGGGTGAGAAAGCCAGAGATGTGCAGCACTTATATATGCTTGCTCGATAGGTTTGCCGCGACCCGTCGCAAACCCTGGCAGTAGAGGGAGGGCAACGTCCCAGTGGAGCGGTTGATAGTCGCCGTCGGATCTCCTTTCTTTTTCCAGGATCACTTGGCCTTGCACTTGTATTAGATACTGAGCTTGAAAAGAAACACATGATGCCCGAGTTAACTTTAAGTTGGCATATGTGTTGAAAGCAAATAAAATGCTGTTGCCTAATCAAAACTTCCTGTGGGAACAGTCTTGTAGCATTCAGAAATTCTACAGCACTCGTGCTTATGTAACCGTTGCCCCCCCCCCCTTTCTTTTTTTCTTTGTGGAACAGAGGAAAAATGGGTTTAATTAGGAAAAGTGAATTCTTATTAGTCCATGTTTGATTTTTTTATAAGTATAAATAGGAAACAGCCAACTGTACATAATAAGAAAAAGGGGTTAGAAATATCAAAACTGCCAATGTCATTGAACATATCATTCCAGAGCAGCATTTTTGTGCGCATTTGGCTTTACTGCAGAGAAAGCCATGCAGATTTAAATGTGTGATTTTTGACTACAAGTGCAGGTAGTTCCATGGCCCTGGCTGCTTTTGTATTTGCATTTCAAGGTGTTTTTTGTACAACGTTTTGCGCTACAACATGAATCACTCGAACGAACCTGACTGCAGGTTCAAAGTGCCTTTTTCAAAATACACAAGCTGTACAACATGGCAGTGTGTTGCCAGCGTCCACTGCTTGTGCAACATATCGAGCTGCGTTGGTTCAGAAAACTTCCTGTGACAGCCGTGCAATTTGTTGATGCAGTGGCTGATAGTGAGAAAGGTTTGGCACCCTCCTCGTTTAAGTTAACATGTGCACGCAGAATATGCTTTTCTTGGGCAACTGCTTTCACTTGAATGAAGTTAAATTATACCAAATGTTGGAAGTGGGTTCTTCAATCGTTGCGTCTTGCAGCTAGGACAGTGCAATATCAATTTCATAAATGGCAGACGTTTGTATAGCACAGCAGTTTCTGTATGCGACATACTTGTACGGCAATCACTCAATATTTAATGTCTGTGAACTTTCATCTTGCCTACCTTGTGTGCTTAAAAGGTTTTGTTCAAAGCTGCAGTGCTTATGGTCTAAAGATTTTCGTAACTGCAAATGTGACGGTTGTCTCACAAGTACTCTGTATAAAGAAAATTTGAATTTTAAACTTTCGCCTTTTTAACATTTCATTCAGCAGTCGCTCAACAAATACATTCTTGCATTTGACAAGCTCTAGAGTTTGAATGGGAGGCTGTGTGCTAAACCTTTCTTTTGACTGTTCAATTATAACATGGTTGCCTAGTGAAACACAACGTTGACTGCGAGTGCGCCATGCATACCGTCGGTATTCTCACATTCATGCATAATGCTGCTTTGTGTGTGCGATATTCCTTGCTCATTTCACAAACATGTTTTTTGCTACCAACTACACTTTTATTATTTAAACATTGTCAACAGAACCATGACAAGAAACATAACTTCAGGTGCTATTTTTGTGATGTTGGAAAAGCTTTCTGGCATTGTGAGATACCTTGGGTGCCTTCCCTTTTGGAATGATATATGTATTTTTGATAACCAAGTTTTGCCTCTTTCAGTACATTAAAAAAATATATATATATGAGAGGCAGTTACTTTTGAACACTGTAATAAAATTCCTACACAAATGGTTGTCTATCGAGTCCATTTCAAGGAAGAGAATGCGGTAGAACTAATTACAGCACTTTCGCAGGCAAATCGAGCTTCATTCCAACAAGGAGTTCTAAACTTGCCGCCCCGTATGGGAGACAAGTTGCAGAGAGCTCCGGAATTGACGTCATCCTCAACTAGCCAACTTCAACCTGCATTGCTTGAAGAGGTTGATGGCACTCGCAAAAGAAATGGAAATGCATAATTAACTAAATAAAGTTTCACTGATATGTTTCACCTAATTAGTTTAGGACACATAAAGAAAAAACTTATGGTCTCTCCAGCATTCTAGTCATCATTGTATGTGCAAGAACGCACGAGGCCTGAGTACTTCGATTTAGGCAGGCGATAAGAAATTATAGGTGGTCTAAATTTTCAGAGCCCACCGGTGTGGTGTCCCTCATAATCATATGGTTTCGGGGCATTAAACCCCAACAACAGACATTTTTTTTATTATTGCAAAGCTAGTTTTCCTGCTATGCAGTTTGCTTAACTAATGGCAGCTAGCCACTTACTGCAAACAGCACACTCAAGTGCTTGTGATGTAGATTGCTCTTTTGATTTAAAAGTGTATAAAAGATAAGCCCCAGCATGTGGCATTTGGAACTCGTATCCACTTTAAGCGTGACAGATGCCGTCATAAGGGCAAATAGGCAGTGCAGGAAGGAAAAGCACTTGCGTATTATCAAAATGGTCTATTATTGCAGTTGTTTTGTTATGCATTCACCTAAGACACCTCGGCGAAAGCCATCCTTTTCCTCAGTCGTATTGATTATTCCCTGGCATCCTATGAAAGCTTTCTACAGCTCGGGTGATTTCACACTGCCTCAGTGTGAGGCATTAGTCATAGCAGAGCAAGGCATCAATGATGCAATAAAGCTGCATGATTGGTGATGTCGCCATGTAACATCATGGTATCTGACTTTGAAGCAACATCACAAATTTTTGAAGTCTGTAACGTTATCGTATGATGATTTCTTGCACCATTCTAGTACATGTTACCAATGAAGGCCACCACCGCTGCCTGTCAATTTTCACATTCAGGCAGAGGTATGAAACGTGGCGCGCAAAGCTCTCGTTTGCGAACTCGCGGCCCACTCATGGCTGCCTTTGTCCCACATTCTTTTTTTCTTAATACGCATGTTCGTGAGCGACACAGGTAAAACTGATCTAAAGCATTTTTTTCTGGGGCAGTCCATGTCATCACACGTGTTGGAATGTAACCCTGAAAAAACTACTATAATTCGGAATCTGCATACGAGTTAATCATATGAAATATTGGTAGCGATGTGTTGTTGTATCTCGGCACAAAATCTTTGACATGATCCGTAAATCAGACATCGGAAAGGTTCTTTCAAATGGTTATGTTTGCTGACACTATAATCTGCCTCCCTCCTACATTCTTCCCTTGTCCCGGCCCTTCCGGGACTAAATTGCATGATGACTGGGATGAATTCGAGACCCCCATTCTAAGGCTTTCGCGTTATATGATGAGCTTACATGACTCGAAAGGAGTTCTGAACTAACATTCTTAAAACTGAGTAGTTGAAACCTGCAGAAATATGCATGTTAACAGATATAAGTACAATGGCAACTTACAGGCTCAGATAAGTACAGCTGGACTTCTTGTGCTAGCTGGATTTAAAAGTGAGATAAAAGGTAGAAGCGCCTGTCTTGTCAACTTTCTTCATTTGCACAAAAACTTACTGCAAGCAATAAATGAGCCCCACCAAGCTTATGTGTTGACATTTGAAATTTATTCAGAGGCAGCACATAAATCGTGCACTGTCTGGTAAACTTTGGAAATTCACGCACGCATCGCAAGCCTTGCTTACAGTTTGGACTAGAAGTGTCCCAGACATGACAAAATGGCGCATGGCAGTGATGGTCAAGCGACGAAGGAAGGAAGGTTAACCAGACAGCAGACATTGGCTGCCTTACACAGGAGAAGTACAATAGTCCCAGACCTTCACAAAAGCTTGTAGGCCTTAAAAAATACAATAGCATGCATTGTAACAAAGCATGGCATCATTTGCACTGAACGAGAACATGTGCAAAGTGATCGTGACAAGGCAAACAAGAACAGCTAGTTATAGAGTTTGCTACTCACCACCTTGAAAAATGTCATGCACACTTTGAAACTATGCCTATACTACATTAAAAAGTCCTCGGGTGACTTAATCATGTTGCTATGAAAACACATTTACTACAGTAACATAACTAACAAAGTAGTGGCATGCCACTGAAAGAACAATAGGCACCTATAATATCCCAAAACCTAAAAAAAAATGTTTTCAAAAATATATTCACCAAGCAGGCTTCGTCAAACAGTGAAAAAACATGCTTTAAAAACTTTCTGAAAAATGTCCTCAAACAGGTTTACCGAAAGTGAGAAGTTGCCTCTTCAAACATCATGAGACAGCACATATAACCACAAGTTGAGGGCATGAATGCCAGAACACAGTGCAGTGTAAAATGCTGCTTAAAAACAGTGGCATAAGCACTACCCACTTTTTAACACCAACTTTGTCAAGGAAGATTACATAACATTTAAAGGGGCCTAGCTTCAAGCTCTTCAGAGGGCGTTGTGTTTCACACACTAACATGACTAAATTAATACTTAATGAGGAAAGGTCTCACTAGAAACTGCCAATGATATCCAATTTAATGATAGGAACTTTCATATTGACAGTTGCTTTAACAATATGCCACTCTTTTTCATACGAAAATTATACATTGAAACTTTTTAAACTAATGAGGCAGCTTAGTAGAAAAACAAGTTCTTTTGTAAATCTTGTGAATTAGAAATGCCATAAGAACAAGTAAATTGAGGAATTTCGTTTTACCTAAATCTTATGTTAAATGAAAAGTAGTTGAGCCTTTCGCTTCTAAACATAGCAAATTGCATTCAGACAAATGAAACAAGTTTCCAACGAGAACATAACTATATGTACCAGTCCAGAGGACATATTTGAGGTCCATGTTCCCTTTTAAAAAGACAAAAATATTTACGTCACAAAAAACAGCTCCAAAAAGTGAGCTTGTCAAATGTAAAAACATTTAAAAGTAATGTGACAGCGAAAAAAGGACAAGTTTTGTCCATTATACTTTACATGATCAGTTTGCTTACTGCGCAGAGCTGTACAGCTCACTTTGAACAAAGTTCACATAACTTCCCGAGTTCCACGGTCCGAAGTTATACCCAACTGGGGAAAAAAAAAAAAAGAGGAACAGTGCAGTCATGTTGAAAAGTTGCATCGCAGCCAACCTCGTAGTTTGCATAAAGTAGTCTACATGCTTTGAATGGGTGTACCGTATAAAGAAAAAAATTTGGGAACAGAAGTTCCATAATAAGAAATTAGATGAGTGGCAATCATATATACACAGCATATAGCACAGAACAATACAAACAGGCACACCTCCACCTCGCAGAAGTTTCAGAGATTTCTCCGTGAGCTAATTGACTCACTGCACCACTTGACACCGTCTTCATCAAGGATGACTAAGAACACTGGATGACTAAAAAAAACACCTTCTGAACGTCGGGCTATGCCTCCTTCAGCGCGTAGTTGACGTCGTCAACGCTGACGTTCAGTTGGATCTTGTGGAAGAGATCATTCGTGCCGAGCTCTGACAGCAGTAGTCGGCAGCTTGACAGCCGTGAGCTGACGCTGGAAACCTCGGAAAAAGTTGGGGGCTTCACTCCTACATCGACAAAATGAAACGAATAAGCCGTCATCAAAAATGATCACCAAACGCATGCATTAACAAACAGAATGAGACAACTATCGAAGGATTGTTCGCGATGCGTCGGTTTATTCGTGCATCTTGGCAGAATGGCGACTCGAATGTAAATATCGCGCTAGTGTCGAACCAAAATGAAAACGCCGATAAACTTCAATTCAAAAGAATCCATCAATGAGCTAGTTCACAATTTATATTCCTTCAGAGAACTGGGAGCACAACGGACGAAGAAGAACCACATAACACAAATGTTCTGACATTCTACCTGAAGTCCACTGTCGTCTTGTGGCTAGAAAACCTATAAATGCAGAAATCTAGTGTTTGCATAGGTTCAAGCATGGCACTTGTATTAAAAGGGAAGCTCTTCTTAGAGATGAAAGCACGTGAAAAAATAAATTTTCTGAATACATATGTAGCATTTTTGTAATACTATTTGGGAAATTTCGAACATTTCGAACTGTTGATGTGACAGGAACTGTGCTGTTTTCTTTGACATGGACTTACCTTCGAGCCTGCAGATGGTGATGTGCTGATTGTAGACCTTGGAAAAGGTCGTTTCTTCAACACCCGTACGACGAAACTCTGCAACCACTGCTCGCAGAAAGATCTGCTCCTGTTGCGAGAGGGACCTGCGTAACAGGAGATTTCCCAGTCCACGAAGAAAAGGCATTCGGCAACCAATAATTCAGAAACGTTGCAGCAAACAACGCTCCAATCTCGGTACACACTAAAGCCTCATTATAGCAAAGTTGAACCTAACACGAAAGTAAGTTTGTTATACACGAAAATTCCTTATGAAGGTATATCACTAACCCTAAATTTACTGTGAGACTTTTTTTATTTACGTCGCTATAACCGATATTTCGTTACATACGAGTTTGTTATACCGAGGTTTGAGTTAACGAACCGTTGGTTAAAACAAAGTGACCAACAGCTTTGCCTTAGATACAGTGTTACAAATAATCGTTTATAATGAATTTTTGGATGTAATGAAGTATTTTTGTGGAAGATGTGACTGTTTTTATAATGAGGTTTGACTGTACTCAATGTTGCAGGCTTCAGAGTGAAACAATTACAGAGAACAAAAGCAGAGATTATCCCTCAGAAAATTCTCACATTTGTATCAGTTTTGTCCACTGTACAGAAGGTGTAAGGCAACATCTCATTTTGAATCACCGTTTACCAAATGCTGGCCATTGATTGAGTGACTGGGGAATTTAACATTTTCAATTAAAAGGCTTATGAGCGATGCCATGGTGGACAACTCTACGTACATTTTGACCACTTTGGCCTTCTTAACCATGCACTAGCAGTGCTTTCCATCATGTCACAGTCCAAGAATTCAAACCATGACTGAATTCCGCAGCATAATGATGTAGCCAGTGAGTGAGTCACCATGGCGGGTCGAGCCGATAAATTTCGCCATTTAGTACATTATGCTAGCTCTGTTTTGGGAAGTGTTTGTCGAGCTAAAGTAATAATTATCTAGGGCTACATAGTGTTGCTGGTGTTCACCAGGACAGAAGACAGATTAGGGTTCTAAAACACGAAAGAGGAATCCAACCTTATGGCACGTATCTTGGGTGACGAGAACATCTCCTGAATCGCACAGTCGACGTGGGCCATTCCGACAACGTGGCGCGTCGTTTTCTTGGGACTCTCGTGCAATGAGTGCTCCGCAATTTCGGTGGCACGACGACAGACGTCGAGCGCCCGCCGCGCGTCTCCGGACACTGCTGCCACCTGTTTGGATCACAGCAAAGATAACTCCCACAGTCACAAAGCTGTCAGCTGCTCCTTCCACATATCCTGTGCTTACTACGATTTTGATGAAAACCAAAACAAGTCTCCTGTTTATCTAGTAACCTTAACATGTACAGAAGCTACAGCGTCACAGAGAAATGAACAGAGTAAACACAAACACTCTTTTAAGGTGCTGAAGAGACACAATGGAAAATACACACCATAATTTTTTCTGCATCAGTGACTTAGTTGAATAAAAATGCTACTAAAGTTCGCATCGATCTGAATTGAAAATGAAGTATACCTTTTCAAAACTTAAGCAAAAATGTTGGCTCCGCCCAACAGCACTGATATATTTTCATGACTTCAAGTACTCGTCGACTGTTTCAGATAGCAGACTTTCCATATAATTCGTGTTGCTGGGTCATAAACTTCGTCCTGGTAAATTTGGTTAGGGATTGTAACATCCTCAGCAGAACCTAATGTTTCAGGTAGCAACAACGAATCTTTATCTCGTAATATGCGTAGTATATATACAATAGCCAAAAAAAAAGTACTTGAAGGGGTACTGAACCAAATTTTTGCTGCCAAGATTTTCAGCCAAAGTGAAAGATTAGGTGTTGAAATGGATAGACACAACGTTCGTTTCAGGCAGCAACTAGAGAAATATTACGAATTTAACAAGTTTTTTGCAAAGCATGGCATCTAGCGACCGCACAGTGAACTAGAGGAGGTGATGTTTGGTGGTGTTACACTTGCCGGAAACAGGCATCCCTACAATGCCAGCTGTCGTCCACGTCTCTCAAACCGCTAAACTTCCACTATTCGTCCCGAGATTGAATGGAGTCACCGCCTGGTGTGGATTGCTTCCTGCGTCGTCAGCTATCCACATAAGGCTTGCATGTGCGCGTATTTCATGCTCGTGAATAAAGAGTAGTTTGTCTCATTCTGGCGCAAGTTTAACTGCAGTTGCAGTCAAAACAAGCAACACTAAAGATTGTGACGACTACGTCCTTACCTTTCTTGCGACAAGCTGTACCGCATCGGGGTCAAAAGCTTCCAGACCTTGCATCCGGGACAGCACTATCTCTTGCAGCTGCTTGTGGTTGTAGGGGTGAAAGGTCATCCTGGTCAATCCCTGTAGTAATGTGCAAGGACGTGATAGACTTAAGAAATGCACTGCAGAAGAAACACATGACAATGGGCAAGTTCGTTAGACATGACCAAAACATTTTGTGCATGAACAATACAAAAAGCACAGAAGACAGCGACGAAAATTCAGAAAAAAACGCATCAGCACAAACAACCATTTCATACGTAAATGAACATGACGTATACACAGAAACCATACGTATGTGCAGATCTGTCCAAGCTACGACCACTCCTTGTCCTTGTTTATCGGGTCAATTTCCGTTTGCTATCAACGGCACACTTACACACGCATCCTTTGCTGTTGTTTTTATGGGGAAGGCTTCAACAACTCTTTTTTGCTAGCCTGCTCGACTTTTGTGCAACCTCACTCTACTTTAACACAGAACAACACGCACACCTGCTGTAGTGTGTCGCCAGATGCCATAGAGCTTGCAAAAGGTCGCAGTTGTATCGGTGCTTCTGCAGCCTCTCACTGACACACTTTACACTTTCTCATCTGTTCGACATAATGAGCTCCATAGGACAGTGGGATCCTGTACACGAGGTTCATCGTGCATTTAATCTATTTAAATGTTTGGCCGAGCAAACTGCTTCTTCATTTACGTAGTAGTCGCCATTGACTTTTGTGCCCAATCCTATGGGCCTTTTTCAGCAGTTTTCACTGTGCACACGTACAATGCCGCAAAAAACTTAACTATTAATTAGCTATGCTGCATTGTCCAGCATTAAAATGGCATAAAGTTACGTGGGCAGACAAATATAAAAAACTCACCAGCCGGCTCGACACACGATTCGACATGAGCCTTTCGGGTAAATCCATGGTGTTGGCAATCGTCAGCACAATGAGCCTGGACTTGGGCTTGGTGGGCCAGTCAAACAGGTTGTAGAGGACCTGCTGCTTGCGCGTCCATAGCAGGTCAAGCTCATCGACTAGAAGGACAATCGGATCATGTCGAGGACCGGGCCGTTCAAAACGACGACTTAAGAGCTCTGCCGCCTGCTCCGCCGTTGCATTTTCCCCAGTCAACGCCTGCAAGAGAGGATGAACATAACAGCAGGAGTTGTCATGAACTTGTTCTTTTCGTAAATTTTCCTAAATGTGCCGTTTTAAATGTGAAACATTTCTTAGCCTACATGCACCAAGAGACCAAATATACAAGAAAAATCCCAAAACTGTTTGAATAACTGTATAATTTGTTGTATGTATAACAAAATATCTTTCTGGTACTTATGAACACCTAATAGTACATATAGGAAATGTACACTCAAACCTCGATATAACGAATTGGGATATAATGAATGATTGGTTATATAACAAACTACGTAACCAATAGGTTTGTCATAGGTACAGTGTTATGAATAATTGTTCGTAATAAAATTTTGCATATAACAAGTATTTTCGTGGCAGATGTGACTTTGTTATAGTGAGGTTTGAGTGTACTTCGAATTAGGTAAGAACAAGCAGTGACAGCTGTTGTGCCAACCAAGCAAGTGCTGAAACAAGCACAGCTTTGAGCAAGCACTGTTCGCGCGCCAGTCACCCGAGTGGCGCCACTTCGTTTTTGCGAATTCCGGCGCCTTTTTTCGTTTGTTGTACTGCCCCAGGCAGCAGTAGTGTTGTTGCGGTTGAAACAAAATTTGCTTACGAATGGAAGGGTTCACGAAGGCTTTTAGAGTTTACCACTTCTCGACGCACAGCTGCGACTAAACTGAGTGCAGGCTCCTCAAGAGAGCGGGGAAACGCGCAGCTGCTACTGGTCTTTTCACGTAATGACGCTGTGGCCTGGTCCGACGGTTGGTCCTTGCATCATTTGCTCAACTAGTGCTAGCACTTGCTTTGTGGATTGCTGCTGCCGTGCAGGCAGCCTTTGTGTTCCGCTTCACTTCTTGTTTTCACTCACTAAAGTTTCCGAATTCTACACGATCGTCACGATCTTGCATCGTGCCTGCTGCCAGAAAGGAATCATATATGCCTGCGATTGTTGTTTTATCGAACACACCGGCAGTCGCGCTACATGCATTCGGTAGGCCAGTGAACCGAATCGTTATTGTAAGCTGCGTTACCGTGCTGAAGTGTGCTTCCAATAATGATTATGTCAACTATTTCATCAGCGAAACAGCAAAGACCCTTTTTAAAATTGTGAAGTTAGCTTTCCAGCTAACAGTCTCATGAACTAATGGCGGTTAGTCACTTACTGCAAATAGCCTGTTCAAGCACGGTTTGCTTACGCAATGATGTGGATAGTTTATAGTCGGCTCTCTTGATATAAGCGATAATAATAGGCAAGCACCAGCATGTTCAACTAGGACGGGGTCTCCGCTTGAAGCATGACAGGTGTTGCCATTACTTGGGCCAATACACAGTGCAGAGAAGTGCACTTGTGATTCATGAAAAGGGTCCATTTTGTCGAAGGTGTCAGCGCTTGTATATTCAGCATGCGCCAATGACACATGAGTGCGTAATTTAAATGCCTTGGCAATTGCAACTTGTACATCCAAAACTGGAAAGAACAAGGGATGGAGGGAACAGGAAACATGGCAAAGGATAGAAGCATATAAACAAAGGCTTCTACTGCACACTTGCTTTCATTTTTCCAACCCAAACTAAAGAGGAAGAAACTGTGTGGTTACAGCCTTGAAAAATACAAGACCTCTTGATCAAGCACTGGCTAATGCCCTGTGCTCAAGGATTTTTCATATAACCATATGCATGATGCATATAGTTACATGGGAAGTGCACTTACACGGCATGAGAGGTTTACGTAGGCGACTTTAGAACGAGGAGAAGTCCACAGCCACTTATGCATGCCATTCTGTACACCTAGCCTTTTATTCCACGACAAAACGAGAAGTACACTCATACCTCATCATAACAAAGTTGCATCCTCTATTAAAATAGGTTCGTTATATTCAAAACTTTGTTACAAATGATTATTAAGAACACTATTGCAAAACTATTTTAATTTACTTTGTTAGTACCGGTATTTTGTTATATCGAGGCTGTTCAATAAATCTAGCATGGTCCATTTGACGCGAACCTTCAGGCTCGCAGTTCAGGTTCACGCTGTTTTGTATCAGCAAACGAGATGCCAGCAAGCCGTCACTGGGACAAGTCTCGTGGGCATAAGTGCAACAACTCACCCTCAGTATGTGACTGTAGCACTGTGCAGGGCTGGTGAGCTTCATGCCGTTAACCTCGACGAACTTGAAGGACGGGACGTGGCCGCCGTCGACGGACTCTTGCAGCACCCTGAGGACATCGTGAACGGTGGCCGTCTTGCCAGTGCCAGGCACGCCCGAAATGTACATGCACCTGTGAGGCACAAATGAACAAGGTTGGCTTTGATATTGCTGGTATGACTTTGTTGTGCAGCTATTTCTAGGGGGATGATCCATTCCCAAGTCTTCGAGAGGAGAAACGGAGTGATGCGTAAACTGCTCATTTGGCAAGGTCAGCCACAACAGGTGGAACCACTACATACCGTGCTTTAAACAGACATGAAAAATGTCCTGAACAATGATGCGATATCTGTGTGCTTACCATAATAACGTAAGTCACTGTACATGAAAGAACCAAGAGCTTAGGTAAAAAAATGTTATCCCAGCAGTCACAAGCATATTTCTTTCATTTCACAGATTGAAGACAGTTGCCCATGTTCACCCACGATATTTGTTTTCACTGTCTGTTTATGCTCATGTGCACCCACAATTGTTATATGGTGCACTTGATGTTCATTACTTAGAGATTGCAGTAATGAGAAAGTGACGGCCACGTATGACGGCAGCAAGTGTTTCTAAGGCGTCTCTTGCATTGACGATCTCGTAGGCAGGGTTAAAACATTTGCTTGCACAATGAAATGCTGGAGTAAAAGCCCGCATCTTCACTCATATCCTTGTAAGTAACTAATTAACAGATTCGGATCTCTTTCAGTAGGTTAAAGCGAGAAAGACTTCAGTGACTCACCCTCCTGTGCCATCTTGCAGTTTGCCCTCAACAAATGAATAGATGTCCGCAAACTCTTGCTCCCGGCATGGAAGACAAGTGGGCACAGCGGACACGTGCAGCCTGCAGGTTTGTACGAGGAAAGGAACACCAGGAACGATGTACTAGTTGCAGGCAACGACCCTTTTGAAGGGACGCTAAAGGCAAATACAGGGAAAGCTCGTTAACTTGAACTAGGTTAAATGATAAGGCATTCTTAGCGAACTTGTGCGACTGACAGCGCCTGTCCTTGTGTCGGTCAGTCTCTCTAGCCACCGCATGGGGACTTAATCTGCACCAATATTTGTTTTAATGCACCCCCTCTGCACAATTTGAGAAGTGCTCCTTTGCACCGATTGTCTCGGCTGTTTCGTCCCAAACAGCCGGTGGTCTAACATTCAAGCTGGTGGCTTCATGAGTAAGTAGGACAAGGTTTTTCCACTTTTGAGAGCGATGTACTGGCCTGATTTCGATAAATTTTTACACTTCATTCTGCTCCATACGTATCATAGTACAACAACGGGGTGTTTTATGATTGTATGAAAAATATGGGAGAGCCTACAAAGGAACAAGCAAGGCATTATCGGCCCACATCTTACCGTGACTTGGCTATGTCGAGCGGTGTTCGAGGTCCCTCGATAGCCTGACTCCTCTTTGGAATAGACGGAGTGAGACACAGTGTTGACATTCTTGGGGTCCGTGGAGTCCGTGGTGTCTGCGGAGTCCGTGGCGTCCCAGGGAGCGTTTTCTTCGCAGATGTGCGTAGAGTTCGCATTGCAGATGGCTTCTGATTAACGTTTGGAAAATAAAGTGAAAACAAAGACTTGTAGGACAGATTTTTGTTTAAAATGTTTTCAGCACGATACAATCGCCTATGTAGAGGGCAAAAGTTTCATGTTAAAAGCAGACTCAAGGTGACAGACGTGTAACTTGGATATACTTTATGGCGACAATTTAAAAAAAAAAAGTAGAAAAGAGAAGCACAATGGCCAGAGTTCTAAACTGTTGGCTAGAGTTTTTCAACACTCTAAATGTTGCTGCTAGATATTGGAAGCAACATTCAAGAATCTTGCTGGGCACCTTTTACAATGACGTATTGGTTAGTTGAAATTATCAAGAGCTTTTAGTGCTGCCTTGGTTCTGTTTTTACTCCTATCCAATAGTGGCTCACTTGTACCTCATCTGCATTTTATCACCAACAAATTCAAAGACTGCCAACGTACTCTCTGCAGCTTCTTTGTTGGTGTCTGAAAGTCGTCGTCCTCTTCTTCGCTGGATGATAAACAGCTTGCGAAGACTTCATCAAAGTTTGGGTCCTCGTCATCGCTCGTGTCGCATTCCAGGCCCGTGTTGATCTGCAACTTATTCGGCTTGACATCGAGGTTGAGTTTTCGTCTGCTCCGCGGTGTCTGCTTTTGGTCCGCCTCACTGGATTGCAGTTGAACACAGCTTGAGCAAGAATTTCACACCCACACACACACACAAAAAAGAACAGATACACAGCCAGGATCGACAGTGTCAAGCATAATCATCACATCAGTGGCTGCCTAGAAAAACAACTAACCCCAATTATAACTGATGAGCTCTTACGTCCCAAAACGATCATGTGATTCTGAAGGACACTGTAGTGGAGAACACCAGAAATTTCGACCATCTGGTGTTCTCTAAGTTGCACTTAAATGTAAGTACATGGGCCTTTACCATGTAACCCCCATCCAAATGCAGCTGCAGCGGGTGGGATTCCATCCCACAACTTCTGTGTCAGCAGTTTAGCATTATAACCACTAGACAAGCACAGCATATGACTGTGTAAAATAAAAAAAAAGGACTATGTAACAGTTCCTTCCTTTATGTGTGAATTGAACAACGCATCCTCCTATACTGAATACACATGACCAATCACCAATCTCCTCGGCCAGCATGCTGTAAAATGTAGGTCTGTTTAATTTGGCCGTGGAGCTTAGCGGTAGTTCAGCTTTCCCCTGGATAGGTGTTTTCACGGCTTAGCACCCCTCCACTGCTGTGAAACTACTTTTGTAGAAAGTTATATGCAGACTAATGATGGTTATTGGTTCTTTTCGAGTACTTCAAAATTTTCAACCATTCGAATAAAAGTGAATTCGTTCGAATATTCGAAGCATTGGAATATTCGTACAGGCCTAGGCGATACGAATCTCGGTTGATAAGAATATTTTAGTGACACCACGAGATTTACATCACCGAGGTTTTACGATAAATAGCAGGGCGTAGCACCCCACGAACTATTTGCGGCGCAGTCGAGTCAGAGAGACCGAAATGTACACAACACTCCACAAATTAGTTCTTGTCTTACTGTTATATACACTCAAACCTCATTATTACAAAGTTTCATCTTGCACAAACATTATAACCAAAATTTGTTATAAAGGTTTAATCCTAACACCATATCTATTGGAAGACTATTTTTAAATTTTTCATTTACTTCTTCATGACCAATATTTCATTATATCCGGGTTCGTTACACCAAGGTTTGAGTGCGTTATCTATTGATCTTTACCCTTTATAATAGTAGCATAGGCTTGAAACTCACTGACAAGGACCCAGGAGAGGTAAAAGAAAAAAAAGGGGGAGGGGGGGGGGGCAGAAATGAGCTGTAAGACAAATGTGTGACAAAGAGCTGTGGGAACTGTTGAATGCGTAAAAAGAAAAAGTGGCATTAATGAACAAACCTCGTGAACACTTCGTCATCGGAGCAGGAGATTTCGGTGTAGCGAACACTCCTAACTTTGCGGCCAGACCTAGTCGATGCGGGTCTGCTGGGAGTGAGGGAGCCGGCTTCTGCGTGTCTTCTGGGTTCCGTGTGGGACTTTGTGGCCCGAGGTAGCCGCGAGCCGTCGGCCGTTTTTCTGGGGGGTGGCGTTGCGTAGGACTCTTCAACCACGGACCGTGCCTTTCTTTCACTTTTTGATACTGGGGATGCACACGAAACTCTAGAGATATGTGGAAGTAAAACAAAAATGAATGAAGCAAGAAGTTGGAGTTTTGCTGCAAGGGCGAAGCAATGAATGCGTTAACAAGAAATTGAAATGTCACACAAAGATCGACGAGCAGCTGGATACTTGCAGTGTCCCACTGAAGCACAAAAGACTCTCAGAAAGGACACACAAGTATACAGAGAACAAGCGTGAACTAACGACTTCTACAGGTGTTACTCCTTTGTGTTAGAGTGACGCGCTGCAAGTTTCGACAATGCGGAACCCGACGCTCACCGATATTTTTTTTTTTGCTGTTAAAATGCGCCACGCAGAATGACCCCTCTGCGTTCCCTGCCACGTGATGGCGTCTGACACAGGGTGTGGGCAGCATTTCTTTTTTTCCCGTTCCACGTCACTAGTGGGTACAGAAAGGGGCCCCTTTTTCGAGTGCAATTTAAGGGCAGTTTTCAAGTTGAAAGAAAACGTAGGGCCGTTAAGCGATTGAAAACATGCTCGAGCTCCTGCGAAATCTGCATACCGCCAGTGGTAAATGGTGTATAAATAGCTTGCCATCGAAGCGACTTCGAAAACTGTAATATTCAAAGTGCTCAAATATTCACAGAAGCCTACGTTAACAAGTGTACTTGAAGAAGCAGGCATTCTAGGATAGTTTGAAATGGCCAATCTTATGTGCACAGTCATTCTTTTTCTTGCAACATGCTTGAGGCATCCACTGAGAACCGAAGTCAGGCTAGCAATCGAGAAGGTGATGTGCTCGAGGTCCTATTACACCATCGCGTTCTGCCCTTGTAGGCAAAATTCAAGCGTTCTCAAAGTTCTTATGACAAGTGCGCGCAATAGTGGCCAAGGATACCGGCGGCAGACTGCTATGCCACCAAAACGGGCTTTTGTTGCAACCTCGTAACAGCTTTCGCGGCGAAAAAAGAATTCAAGGACTCACCCAACTTTTGGTGCCTTGTCTGGAATCTCAGAGAAAGCCACGCTCCGACTTTTGCTCCGTGGTGTCCTGGTTGCCTTGGCGCACAGCTCCAGTGTATTCTTCCGAACCCTTCGAGATGAGCGGCTCTTCTCTCTATCAGTAACGACTGCAGCATCGCTTTCCTGCAGTGATGAGCATTTGTGTAGAGCGGCCTTGTCGTCACTCGTGTCAGAATGCTCCTTCTCAGTGGTTACGTCAGCTGCCTTCCCTGATGCCATGTTCATGTCAAGCTTGCGTCTGCTATGAGGTGTCGACGGCTTTTGCAATTGACTGTAAGAAGACAAAAACAGCTCTTCAAAGGGCTCCTAAGTCACCTCGGATATACTTTAAACATTTTCAAGTACAAGCACGAATAAAGTTCAGAATGCCATCACAATTAATAGAGCCAAATGCAGCAGTGCCACAAATCACTTGTGCAGGCAAAAAAAAGTTTAAACCACATGCCCCTTTCTGGGCCTTTCGGTACTCACAGCATTAGTCACAACACCACGAAGTGAATCTGGTGATGTCAACAGCAGAAAGAACCTGTTTCCTGACGAAAAAATACTAGCGCAAACCAACACAAGGACGGACAAGGAACACGGGATAGGCATTACTGCTCTAATTGTCTGTCGTGTTGGTTTTGCACACAATTTTTCCCTCAGAAACCACGAACCTACTAGCCCCGAAAAATATTTTGCAGAACCTGTTTTTATGACTGCAGTATGCACATTGCTTGTTTAACACTGAATGAACACTCGGCCAGAATGAGATACAAGACAACTGAGCGTAACTAAGGAAATACCGGGTTGCATTACGTTCATCCAACGCATGCGAGACCACTATTATAGTACCTTTCCGAGAAATTCTCGCAGCTGCTTGTTAGTTGCAGACTTGCTCACGACCGCAACACCACAACTAAGTTTAAACATTTGGTGGTTTAGGAGTGCTTTAACCTTTTTAGTGCTGTTTTTTTTGGCACTGTTCTACAATTCCTGCAGTTTTTATTTTGCATGTTAGGTAGAAATTTCCAGTGAGCAGTGCAGTGGTATGCTTTTTACGAGATGCAAAGATTCAATTGGAGGTTACTTTATCAAACGAAAGGTAGCACTCATTATGAGCAAATTATTTATTACAAAATAATCACATGCAATAAACAAATTTAAAAATAATTTAATAAGCCATTCATGAGTTGAGCCACTAACTATCCATTTTATTCACAGTCGAAATTCATCAAGAGCTCCTGAACTTCCTCTGTGAAGTAGCACATGCACTCGACACTGGTTCGCCATGGCTGCGCTTCTGAGACAATGGCTCTTCTTGTGTCTAAAATTGCACTACAAGTTATATTTGTTTACGTGTTCTCTCTATAGATTGTGGGACACGCCCACATTACTTTTTTTTTACTTATGTTGTCTCTCAAGTGGCAGAAAGAGGCAAAAAGAGTGCACTCGGAATCTACAGGGCTTGCACGAGTGTCGTTATCCCGAGTCTTCTCGGGACTCTCAGTAAAACGATTAAGCAACAGAGTGCCCTACTCTGAAAAAGTAGGCACTGCTAAACTTCCACCAAAAAAGTGACAAGCCAAATACCCCGCCAAAATATCCACAAGCGAAGAGCGTGGCGACAAGCTCTGCAAAGAAAATGCGTAGCAGAATTTACGCATCTTGGAACATGCACGCATCCTCACTACCCCCGTCCCGACCTTACTGCTGTATGAACCTTATAAAGTCGGAGTAGGATGACTTGGTAATTTTGAACCATCGAGTAAAAACGCTTTAAAGGCACAGGAGCGATGAGACCGAGGGAAGTAAATGCTTTTAATGAAATGCTGGAGATGATAGTGTCATGGGGTGAGAGTAGGCATTCCTTGATGTTAATGATGGCTTGTATCAATAGGCTCGCTATTTTCTCGACATGCAAGTGGTCGGTGACGATCGCGATATTTACACGTTTAAATAACACCGGACACATACATGCAAAGATTACACTGTTTAGAATGTTTCGTTATGGCTCGTGGCTAGCAAGATTGTCAACAGCATTTTTTGTAGCACATAACAGACAGGAGCTGGGATGCCAAAACGTAGCGACACGAAATAAATTTGATTGCATGGACTTCTTTACTACGATGGCCACTGAAATGGAAACTGCAGGGTCAAGAATTAAATGTGCAGCTTCAAGAGCAGCAGCAGAAGGCTGCAAGTCACTTAGCCACCACAACTGATAAAAAGGAATGGAGAATCGGAAGGTACAGGTAACACTCGCTCGTAGATGCATGTTCATTTGGGTTGGTTGTTCAACAGACATGTAGACACTCTGCAAAAGAGTAGGTCATAAGGCAGGCATACTACCATCGCCTGTGCCTTCCATACTTTTACTGCTCGCCATGAATATGTGTAATGTCAAATAATGCAAAGGCCAGATTTTGCCAAAATAGTGCCATGGAAGCGTGATGATATGATGCTTACTGCTGTAAAGGTCAAGTGTGGCCAAAGAGCACTATGACTATGAGTTTCGAGTCGGCAACCACCAATGATAAACAATAAAAAAATGTGACATGGCTGTGAAGATGCACTGCACAAAGCATTCACTTAGCAGGTGGTATTCTGCGCTAATCACTCAACACTCGTTTGTATTGCCTTCATCTGCACGCATGGCATCTCTGGTAAGGAAGTGACGCAAAACTGTCATGACCAACAACCGACCTTGTGGAGTCGTCGTCGGAGTCGATCAAGTGCCGCCAACTTTTCTTCAGCAGGCGCCCCGACCGCGAAAACTTGGGGTCATGCCGTTGCGACGACGACACGCTGTCGCCGCGTGACGCCGCTTTACCGGGTTCCGTGCGCCACTTGCGATGGCGCGTCACAGCTTGCAAGTCTGAGCGGCGTGGCGGTGTTGCGAAAACATCGTCGTGCAAGAGACCGAGGTCCCGGTTGCGGAGCCTAGTTGCTGACGAAAAAGAGCTGGAACACACACACAAAAAAAAGGGCGAAAAGTGGAATAATGAGTCATGGGAAGCAAAGGCACGTAAATATTTTGGTTCAAAGCAACGGTTACCACATTCATTTGAGTCTAGGCTAATAGTAGTGTTTTAAGTACCCGTGTACCCAGCTCTAGGGCCTGCTTGGATTAGAGGACAAAAGGTTGTTTTCATAGCACTAAATTATAATTTCACAATATCGAATACACGACTTTTAATGTGAGGAGACAATTGGCGAGAAAATGCCCGCTCCCGCCCCACTTCCAATATCGAAAGTGCAGGTGACAACACTGTATTGAAGCCCTGCACTATCTCACAGTTACTTCATAGATATTGACGGCACCTGCTAACGCCTGTGCAATCATTTACTGGTAAGAAAAGTTGGCATATAAAGCTGGTATCTCCCACAAAGAAATGACAATAGTCCCTTCGAGAACGTTTTAAATGGAGTCTACTGTAGTTATCATATGATGGCAAAATTAACAACAATAGTTTTGAAAAAATAGTTTATCCGTCTAAGGTGAATTAATGTTTCACTTTACTGCCCCTTCAAAAAAAATGTGCCGAACAAGATGACCTACCTTCTTTCAAGCAATTCTGTCTCAGTGGTGCTTTTCCGTTTCCCAGGGCTCCGTGGTGGAGTCGATTTCTGGAGGCAGTTCCAAGTGTCGCAATCTCTACGCATCTTGATCGGCGACACGAGAAGCAGCTTGTTCGGCGATGACCTCGACTTGACCGGGCTTGGCAAGTCCGTTGGCACGCTTTCAAGAGTGACGGATACGCCTTCTCGTTGCCGTCCCGATGGGGTCGCCTCTTTCAACTGTGCTTGCTTGCCTGTAAGCATGATGTGACAACTCCTTAAAGCTGTGCATGTGGTTTGTTTACTCCTACTGTTAGTCCTCAAAAAGGACATTACAGGAGTAGTAATACAAAATGTAAAACGTACGTACATACAGAGTTGCCCACGTCACTGAGCAACAAGAGAAAATTATTTAAGAACAAGAAGGCCCCCAAAAATGGCATGACTTGCAAAGCAGCGCGAAAGATGCAGTAGTTTATGATATATGTTGATGTAATGTCATTACCCGCGTCATCCGTTGCTGCCCAGCTTCTAGCGCATTTATCAGAGCATTTGAAGTGCATGATAAACTCCTCTTGTTTCTGACAGATTAGAAAATTTTTGCAGCAATCAATTTGTAATGCAATAAAGTATGATAATGACGTCGTTCAATGGTTACTTGGAAGACCCGTTTCACGACCCATTCCAGAACAGTGGTTAAAAGGAAACCCACCGATTGGTGTTGAGACGCTACGACGTGGTGTGTTGGTCAGGGACTGCTCTCGAGAAAACGAAGAAGTTCTGCCCTTGGACGGTAGCTTTCTGCTAGGGGTTAGCGATGGAGACCCAAGTGCAGGGGTGATGCCATGGCCGTCAAAATTCCACCGGCAGAAAAACAGTGGGTTTCCGTTGCTATCAACCATCTCAAAGATGTTTTTGGACGACACGCCAGCAGGCACCGTCAGCACCTGCGACAGCCAAGGGCAATTCTAGGCTAAAGTCGTGCCAACAGACACCAAGGGCGTTGAATGCTGCTGAAAGTTCTGTTTTGCTACGAAGTTGAGAACAGTTGCGTTGGCATAACTTCCCTCGCAAAAAAAGCCGACCTCTCTATATTATTTGTACACTCTGAATGTGTAAAAGGCAGCTACACTTCTTTTGATGCAGAAGTACGTCCATTCTCTACCGTATGTGTATAGGTCAAAAGTAGAGCTGTGCAAATAGCATAATTACCTTGGGTGCCATTTGAAATGGATACTTTTCGACACCTTGAAGTAAAATTACAGAAAATAAACTGATGGAGAGGATTACTAAGCATGTAGTTACGAGACAGCAACATGAAAGTTTTCTTTTGACAAGGCTGGTCGGGAGTTCAAGCCCAGAGTTCCAAATTCACAGATGTCAACGTATAAGGACATATCGAATCTCGCAAGCTCAAAATATTTGGCAATCAAATTTGTGAAATTTCTGCCCAAATTTCAGGTCCAACAGAGCATTATTTGAACCCCTACCTGAACACCCCTAGTCAAAAAGCCAACATGAGCGTGGCCACCCAAGATGAAAATACTCATACCGTGGTTGGTCGGGGCATCCTACAGGTTGAAATTACAAATTCGAGAGGCTACAAGTGAACGACGGTAGAAAGCAGGCAAAACTCACCGAGCACTTTCCGAAAATCGTTTCGGCGTCAACTGTGTCGGACCAGAGCTTGCGTTGGTCGAGCAACACTTCGCGAAAATAGTCGGCGTCCACGATCTTGGCTTGCTGCGAAGGTGGAAGTTCAATTGCCCGTATGTACCAGGCCACCGTGACGAACCGGTGGTCTCCATCCGTTTCACCTAAACAGGAAGGGTAGGTGGTAATTGAGTAAAGAATGAATGAAATGAAACAGGCCATGCAAAGTGACCACTTGTTTGTGCCCGCTTTAAAAGATCATGACAGCAACCATGGAAGGAGGGAGAACGCAACGAAGGATTCTCGCATGCCAAGCAGTGTTGCTGTAGTCGGTAATATCTCCTTTCGGAGAGTTATTATGGACAGTCTGTAAATGTGTCAAAAGTCGCAGCACACAATCGCAGGCACTCTATGTTACATTCTAATAAAGAAAATAAAGCAATACAGTTACAACTCAATTTAACTAAATTGAGGTGAGCTGCAGAGGGAATATGTTTGTTCGCTTATTTGTCCTTCATCAAGGTAGCTGTGAAATCGGGTTTCGTTAAATTGAAGTTCAACTGTATGTTCTTTGGTGGGAGGGTTTGTGATTAAATGTAATATAAGCATGTCGTCGAATGTTTTGTTCCTCTAATCGTTTAGATGCTGGTGGCAAGTGCCCCTTTTGCACCCCCTGCCGACGCCCTTGATCAAGTACAAAGCACGAAGGACTAAAACTTGTCGTAGCTCTTTTGTAATTAGACATTTGTGCATTTCGCTCAGCGAAACTACACTAGCAGGATCCATCATGCGACCAGCACGACGGCCTCACCGGTGTCGAAGGCGCTCTTGATACGGCCAACGTAGCAGTTGCGAAGCGCTTCAGGGTCCATGCTGTCGTCATCGCGGATCAAAACGTAGTCGCCGACGGCGTAGGTCTTTCCCGAGAGCTTGAACTTGCTGCACGGTAAAACATGAGACGGGTGAATAACTTGCTGCACGGTAAAACATGAGACGAGTGAATAGACATCTCCAACGGGTCGCGCGAACAACCAAACTGTAGTTCATCAGCGTACCGGAACAAGGAGTCAACACTTCGAAAGTAAAAGGTATCGGCGACGCTACACCTTAAAGCGGGCAAACACTCTCCCACGCAGCACTTTAAAGAGCCAAGGTCACGGACCTTTAAATGTTTAAAAGAACGACATGCCGGCGGAGGCTCCTTCGGCGAATAGGACTTACGTGTACGATCTGTGCTTGCTTCTGCGGTTTCGCACTTCGTAATCGCCAATCCATTCGAATCCTGCGTCGTCGCCCTGTTTTCTAGCGACGTCCGGCATGTTTCCACGTTTTGCACTATGTGATCAAAGCCTACAGTGAAGCCGCAGTATCACCAGAGCATTGACCGGTGATGTCACACGCCAGCACACGATCGCGCGCCAAAAATTGTTATTTGGCGGGAAAACGAGGACCGACTCTTTTCTGAGCCTGACACGTCTGTGAAGAAAGCGCTGCCATCGCTAGTGTTGTTATAGAGGCGCGTCAGTGTCATAGAGAAACTCTATGATCAGCGCGTCTTTGCTGTCTAGTTTTGGTTACTGTTTTCTAATACATTTTTTGATAATTTACTATACAACGCTGCAAAAGGTTATCTAGGGAACAAATTAAAAGCGCAAATTTTTTTGCTATAACTTTTTGTTAAAGTGTTAAAGAAATATAGGCTTCAAGTAAACTAGTTTGCACACTTTGTAAAAGTTATTAAGTCTATTTTAGTTAAACTTAGTTAAACACACGTGCTATTATTCTTCCATCGTGGTAGTCACTGTAGTCACAGCTGTTTCTAGCGCCAAGTGGCTGCTGGCTACACGCGCTGCGCGCCGTTTTTGAAAAGTAACCGGTCTGCCTCGGATAAAGTGAGCTAGGATAGGGTAGTGGGCTTGCTGGGGTCCCCTGCTTGACGCCGGGTATGTCACACTTGTGGTGGTGCCACCAGCGTCTTCAATGTAGGGCACTGTCTGACGGAGGCGTCGGTGCGCAACTAAAATCATGCTTTTTGTGCGCTGTTATCCCATGCACTGGACGGAAATGCACGCGAATTTCGGCAGTGTAAACGGTGATGCTGATGTCGCTAAGACAATAAAACTGAAGAAAGAAAACTATCGTGGAGCTAGGTGCGTAGGCCGTTGGCCTACGTGTGCGCGTAGGTAACCATCTAGAACACTGTAGCATGGTGTATGCAGCTTTACTGTTAGCTCGTTATTTGATGTTGAATGAAACACACCGAATACCGTCAGTACTCGTGCGAATAAAGCTGTAGAAAACATTCTTTTCATGAACTCCATCGGCGTAACTCGCGCGATTAAACGGCATGCAGAACTCGATGCATGCAAGGGATGCTGTGAAAACATGAGATGCATTTAAATTTTCTTACAGGTGATAAGCAGCGATGGCGAACTTTTCAAAGCTTACGTTGCGCGGCTATCAATTGTAAACTGGATTCTTTGCATTTCTCCGGCCCTACTTTCGTCACGCAAGCCTTTTACGAGCGTGGGAAATTATTACCGATGCTGACCTTGGCACACATTCGGGAAGTAACCACGAGTTTTTAATGTTATAGAGTTCAAAGCATTTAAAAATTTTCAGCTGCTCATTCTCTCTGCAGATCTCCACTATCTTGGCTCTGTAATTTGGCTATTTCTCCACTGAATATTCATATGCAAAGACTGTAAAAATCCACAGATAAGAAAAACCGGAAGCCACTCTCCCCAAGTACTGGGCACAAGAACATGAAAATTTATTCATCACATATATGTTGGGCACAGTTGCTCACTGGATATTTCTTCTTCAGGAGCAGCGGCTCAACTTTAGATGCTTTGCCTTTTCCCGCTTCTTGGTTCTATCAGAATTATTGCCTTTCACAAAACCGCGTAACAATATAAAAGCTGATTACGTCTTTTGAGAGGCCAGGGGCATGTTGTGCGCACCCAACTTCTTGGGAAAACTATTCTTTCACGATTGTCAATACACCCAGAATGCTGTCAGAATGCAACTTGTGGCAAGAAAAGCACTTTGTAAACATGTTTTCTAGCTTGCTCACAAAACTGTACAGGTGGCTAGATGGATACAACAGTCCACCTTTATTACGAAAGGTGGTTAAACGAGCGAGTTGAAAATCTTCTCCTTGAACTGGCATCGTGAGTAGTGTTATGCAAACTTCGCAGTTTGTTTTAATGACACACTTTCGCGCAATATAGCCAGCAACATAAAAGATCAGCCTGGAATCACTTCTAGCAATATGCTGGTTGTGGTCAATGTGCTGGCACAAAACTAGGCTCATTCACAGTGCTTGCACTGCCAACTGAATCGTCTTGTGGTGGTGTGTCAGTAGCAGCATTCACCTCCAGCAATGAAGCTAGCGCGCCTTGGTCACAATTCCACTGGCTAACTGTTTTTCACGAGACCATAGAATGACAGACAAGTAATGGTTAGCAAAAACTGAGTTGGCGTGGGGTGGTCGTTGCTGCCGGATGACTGACGTATAATACCAAATAAATTTTCTAATGGGTCTTGGCTGGTCTTTGATGTCAATATGTATTTAAATGCTACCTTTCCTGTGAAATAAGAAAGCATTTCTAGCACACTGGTTATAGTCACACGCAGTCCAGCCACGTAGATTATATGCACGTAGTCCAGTAGCGCATACTTCGGTTGAAAATGAAGGTCACACACGGCAGATGTGTCATCCAGGGCTTTGTCCGCTCGATGCAAATTTCTTTCCCATTGCTTCTTCGGGGCTGCATCCTTCAGAACGCCGAACAAAGACGGCTTCTTGCTGCCCTTCACGTGGACGTAACTTAACCTGGCGCAAAACAGTGGTTTTGCCACCGCGGAAGCATTTTAACCTCGTTTGAGGATCACTGCTTGTCAGGCCACATCACTGTTCGCCGAAGAACCTAAGGGATGGAGGATTCAAAGCGCGACTAGTTCTCAAAGTAACAAAACTCGCACACACCGACCGCCACTTCAAACAGGCAGCAACTGTCCCAGCGCCAACGCTCGCTATATTTAATGCGGCGGTGGTGCCGCGCCACGGAGGCACGCCGAAGCACGTTTGTGTGACATTGGCGGCGTCACCGCAATGCATGGCGCCGGCCGGCGAGTGAGCCCACTACCCTATTCTAGCTCACTTTACCTCGGACGTCAGCTGTGAAGTGCGCCATCTTGGGTGGCATCGCAGCTGCTAGGTAGGTCAGTCTTGGCAGGTGTTCTGTGGTCTTGCAGGGTCCATTTTCGCCACTATTTATAACTAGAGGTTTGCGCCGAGGCGGTTTCAACCTGAAGCGGCGCATTGCCCATTTTCGTCATCGGCGGCGTGGAAACAGAAACTACAAGTTAAAAAAAAAAAAAAGCCAGGCCTGCGCTACAGTGTATTAGAAGTGCACTGTGCGGAAGGCACAGCACAGTCACAGCGAAAGCTAGACGAGCGGCCTTTTAGAGCCTTTTAGGGTAATTAACTGCTGCAAGTACATTTTCTGGGAATCCACTACACATTGATAATATTGATTTCTGGGTAGTAGGCCGACAGTCGCTATGCTATACATCGTCATTCTTCTCAGAAACATGGCATCCGTTAAACACTTTCGGGCCGATGGGCTCTTATCAGTGATGCCAACCCAAGAGACGTTTTATCCCTAAATTGACCCTCAAAAAATCACAAAATTTCAAGAAAAATCTATAGAATATATTTTAAACGTGATTATTCAGCCTAATCGACTCTTAAAAAGTATTAGAATAATGTACTCTGTCGCCAAGTTCATCTGAAACTGTTTAAAACTAAAACTCACCATTAACAATTTTTTTTATTTTTCCCTACAGGGCTGTGGAGTTGCATAGAAAGTGCTTGTAAATGGAACTTGTTGCCACCGAAGTAGATTTGCATGTCAAATTCACTTTGCACGCAAATTGAAGACACAGATTTGATCATTCGGGTCGACTGCAAGTCTGCAGTGGCTTTCTTGTACTTGCGCAGCTTGACAGCTAGTGGTCCGGTCTTAACGTTCCACATTCGCAATCACCGTTGCAATATTTTCATTAGTAAGTGGGCGCTCTAGCTACGCCTTTCCTCTGTACTTTCGATCAGCTCCCCGTTTGTCAATTTTTTGCTATTGTGTAAGAGGCATGACGAAAAGACTGGAACACACGAAGAACCTTCCTGTCTCTTTTTGTCACTCCGTTTCCGCAATATTGAAACCGTACCACCTTAGCGAATCTTCATTCCTACTTTCTCTCTGTTATTTCTGGTCATTTCGCATGGAGACTTTGCTAGGTGCAGGCTCGCAGCGAACGTACTTTTGACATGTGTTCATGTGTACTACAAGACAAAATCATCTTTGTTTCACAATTCAGCAATCACTCGGGGAGCTCACAATATGTGCGTGGTTCTTTCTGACAACTGCAGACTTTAATTTGCCCCAGTATTCAAACTATATAGTTATCTCGCGTTACAAAACTTCTATCCCCTTCACGCGGTTCACCAGATCACTACGAGTGTCCTAAATAGAAAAAAAATAAAAAGGCGAAATAGCCTACATTAGCGTGTTTACAGCCTTTCTAGTTGAAAGAGTGTGATCACTTAGTAAGACCTTTAATCAGGCCGCGTAACGTCACACTTCCAAGCCTTATGAAAATCCCTAGATTCAACAAAGAAGGCGCCAGATCCCTAAATAAGATCGAAAATCCTTAGATCTAGGGATACATCTCTAGGGTTGGCATCACTGGCCCTTATCGGCATGACGATAGTTATAGCGCGAGAAGAAAACGACGACACAGAGACAAGAAGGACACGAAGGACGTCGTCGTTTTGTTCTCGCGCTATAACTATCGTGATGCCATACCAACTAGCCCAAGCTGCCACACTCCTTATCTGCAGCTGCAACATGCACGGTGAAAGAAGGGAGAGGAGAGCACATGCGCATTGCACATGCGCAGGACGAGCGTGAGCACCCGAAAAAGGCGGAGGGGGCGGAAAAGCGGCAGGGGATAAGGAAGGTGCGGATACGATCACCGGGGGCTTTTCGGTGGCAGACGAGCAATCGGATGCGGTGCCGGTTGCGTGATGGGCAATGGGTTTTTCTACCCGGTTCTTGGCCAATCCCACAGCGTGGGTGTGTGCCACAGTTTCCAGGCCCTTCCTTCCTCCGTGCGTGCTACAGAGCTGAGGCCACGCGGGTTCAGGCGTCCGGTCCGCTAAGGCGAGTCGATGGATCGTATTCCACGGCGTGTTACGTGTCAGTTTGCTTTCCTTCTGTTATGCTTCGCACTGGTTTTCCTGCCGTTATGTTCCGCGCCGTATGGTTCCATTGACCGCCTGTCTGCGGGGTTTGTTCGTTCCGGGTTTTTGGCCCTCCTGTGTACGCTTGTGTTGTGCCGGTCCGGAAGGCCGGTTGTAATTTTTTTGAGCCGTAAACTAAAGGCGGTTCTTGTTCTCAGCGTTGCTGGCTCGTGTCCTGCGAATTTCGGCTGACTGACACCCCCCCTCCCCCAAAAGCGGAGGTGGGGCCTTCAACACTTGCGAGGAATTTTTGGCCAATTGTTCATGCAGTGACTGACGACGATGAGGAATTTATCGATGGAAATCTACATACCAGACATGACAGAATTGATGACGTCGTGCAGATGGTTGATGTCCTGTTGCATGTTTTGAACATACATAGTTCGAGCTCGAGTGTGCGTCTGAAGCGTCAAGTATGTATACAAACAACTATAGCCCCTACTCTGGCGCCTCTAGATAGATAGATAGATGAATAGATAGATAGAATAAAGTACTTTTGGTTAACAAAAAATAGTTCTCATTTATTAAAGTATACTGCTAATTTACACTTCAGGAACGCTCGTTTCGTTGATAGCCTACGTATGGTAAGACAGCGTTGTTTTCGATGCTTGGTTTGGCGCACTATCATATATAACGAAGGTTTCCTTGCATATATGTAAACATTTGTCTGACTTCGTCCGAATCATTTATGTTAAATCTGTTGTAGCACAATTTATTTTCCTAAAACTTGTTTTAGATGCGGAGCATCTAATACTCGAGGCTTGTAGTGCGGCGCCGTCCGCAAGCTTCCTTCTTCCACCATCTGTGCATCCCTTCCTCCTCTACACACCGCACGCGCTTCACTCCTCCACCATCTGTGCACCCTTCCTCCTCTACACACCGCGTGCGCTTCTCCTCTTCACGAACATTCGCTAGCTGTATAATGTAGCACGCATGCGCCGTCACGCTTCGAGAACATCGGCAGCTGACGCGCGCGCATGCGCCGTCGCGCTTCGAGAACATCGGCAGCTGACGCGCGCGCATGCGCCGTTGCGCTTCTCCCCCTTCTCGAACATTCGACAGCTGACAGTGCATGCGCCGTCGCGCTGTATATATACTCAAGGTCGGCGCTCGCTCGCTCAGTTGCCGCTCGTCGGTTGGTTTGTACGGCGCGTCGACGTCCAAGGTCGCGGTGAAATGAATTCCAACGAATCCACAAACACAATGATCGACGTCCCTTCGACCAGCGCCGCCCTTTCGCATACGTGTGTACGTGTTCACTCATTTAACACCCCCTCCTACAACCACGTTAACCAATTTAGCCATCGACCCAAGTAAGTCGCAATTTAACACCCCATTTCACAACCACGTTAACCAATTTAGCCATCGACCCAAGTAAGTCGCACTTTAACACCCCGTTAACCAATTATATGCTCCGCATCCTCCTCAGTGTTCCCCCGAGGGAAGCTGCGGGCAATTTTTTTATGCTTGAATTGTTCTGAAACCAGTAACAGCGTCCGGTGTAACGAGCGCGGCTAAATACTTTGTCGAGCCAGTCAGGTTGCTGTCCTTTGACAACTCGCAACTAATTGGCGCAGTGAAGTTTAGCACTTAGTGGAGTTTCATTGTCTTACACTATAGTAATACTAAAGCTAACAGCTTTACGCTATTTTAGCGTACGTAACATGCTACCGCCAATGCAGCCGTATTACGCAATGCTGTAACACTTTTATTGCGGATGACAGCGGCACCTGTCCGCGCCACGGGATGATGGAATGTTGAGTGAGATTTCGTGCTCTTAGCGTGAAAAAAAAGGAGAAAACAAGCTCAGTGCTATAGCATCTAAAGTAAATTTATTCGAAACTGCAACATATAGAAAACACACCTTCGCATTGCGTCGGAGCGTCTTTGCCGTTGCCAGGCCTAACCGGTATCTTATGTCCGTTTAATCTATACGCCCGACGTTAGAACTCCAGGACTATGGCAGGGGCTCGTCTTTCGTGGACGCTCATCCTGGGATGGAAGCGAAATATTCTCTCGTTGCCCTGTGGGTCCCGGAATACGATGGTTCTGTGAATATGCAAATGGAGGCAGGTTAAGAAACATTGTTAAAGAGATCATCTTCGTTACAAGGCATATAGCTGCCGTCACTGTATTGACTGCTTATTTTCGCTACCGCGAGTGTCAACTGCATACCGACTGACATAGACCGCAACTTTTCGTTTGAGGCCTGGTGCACATTTGAAAGCTGTTTTTGCTATCTGGTATTCCCCAGTGACCTTAATCAGAGGAGGTGCTATTCTGTACACTCTAAATTTAGTCGTGTTGTAAAATTTAGCAATGGCGGAATTTTAAGCGAATCGCAGAGGTCTTATAGCAGCCCCATTGGACCAATCGTAGTTGACGAATGGCGGAGTTAGACAATGTCCCAATCAGCACCCACAAGCATGGCGTCGTTGGAAGTGCCATCTATATAGAATAAACTCCACCATACCTATACGTATCTGCACTTTCCCACTATTATGTTTTTAGATGCAAAGCAGCCTATGGCGGGAGCTTTGGCCCTCCCTCCATCCCGCGGCGTCTACGCCCCCATTGCGCATGCGCATCTCCCTCCTCTCTCTCTATCCTCTCCTGCGCTTCCCTCCCTTTCCCTACTCGGCGGCGAAGGCAACGAAACACTTTCTCAGTACACACGATCACTTGGTGGCTGTTGATCGTCGATATTGCGGTGATCCACGTTTCCGTGAGACAGCATGTCGGCTTTGGTTAGCACGGGATTACGTTCGATGTCTATGGTGCGTGCGTTGATGGATAATTAACTGGTCATGGCCACGATCGATGTCTCTGGCGCGTGCGTTGAGGGGTCGGCTATTTAGCAGTGCTATAGTCATAGTCACCGGCAGCATTAGTCAGGTAGTGGTTCTGTATTTGGTACACCGGCTCAAGGCGACGCAGACGAGTTGAAGTGAGTGCCGTTCACAATATCCTCGCTGTTTCGCATCTACACGTGGTTCTCTTTAGCGGAAGATGGCATAATTTATTTCTGGAACATTAGCTTGTTTAGCGTAGTTCCATTTGCAGGGCTGTTTCAAACTTAGCACATGATATGATATATCTGGAGCCGGGTGATATGAATTAATGATTATACTGTATAAGGATTTGTGCACACCCCTCCCGGCCACCATAGTCGTGCTCACGAGGGGGCAGGGCTGCCCCCTCTACTCACCTAGGAGCGGTGGGGGAGCACAATCTGTTCTTTATATTGACTTATAGGGAGGGGGATGCTGCGATCAACCTTCGCCCCCGTGAAGGATAACCCTGAGCACGCATATATGCCGGCCAGCTTGCTTTTTCCGGTCGGAAAAACGCTTTTAATTGTCTTCAGCGAAAACAGCGTCGTATAACCGCTGATTTTCTCTATACGGGGAGCTCGATGATGCACTGAGCGCGCAGGCGCGAAGTTTCCGGTAGTCACCAGCCTTGCAATGTCAGCCAGCGCGCGACCACTCAATTATCATTGATAGGCCAGCATTCCTTTTTTTTCAACAATGCCTACCTGTATGACTGCAAATTAATGGTAGAAGCTGACCAGTTTCAGGATGTTTCACGCAAGAGTACCCGGAAACCGTATTATGTTTTGTTCGTTTTTATGGTAGCGAGGTATGATCACTTGGGGGGGGGGGTGGGAATCACCATGTTTCTTAGCTCTTTTAAAGAAACAAAAAAAAAACGAAAATTAGCTGATGTCTTGCTTCTTTCAATAGTTTAAATTTGGTCCCAGGATTTCTGCCAGTAAATACGGAAAGTAAACCGTTCCTGGAATGATTTTGACCGTCATTCTGTCAATCAATCAATCAATCGATCAATCAATTAATCATTCTTTCTTTCTTTTCACGCTGAAAAAGAGGAGACATGACTAAAAGCTAATACAGATTGACAGAAAGCTGTTTCTTGGGCACGGTTACAACCCAGCCTTTTAAACTATGACGGGACTCTTCCGATTGAGTAAATGTATGGGAGAGGACTTTGCACCCCATTCCCTTGATGATTAAGTAGAACGCCCTCCTTGCACCCTTCCTCTTCTTCCCCAATACGCACTCATATGCGCGCGCACGTGTTGTTGGCGGTATACCCCAATGGCGATTAGTATATACACCTCAGCGACTAGCATGCAACCTTAGTCGGTAGACAGCCACACGCCTACCTGAGTTCGTAGTCGTCCTTGTCGTCTTTTTTGGGAAGGCAGAGCAAGCAGCAGCAGCAGCACGTACAGAAGGCGCCGACGAGTGCGAGAAAAAGATAGATGGCGTTCAGGACATCCAGAAGAGACGGAAATCCCGCGCTGTGGAGATCTCCCTCGCGCCTTCCCTGCCCGCTTCTGCAGAGAGAATGCCGTCTCTCGTTACGTCCTTCATCGTCACGCACCAGAACGCACATTTTTGTGTGTGTGTGTCTCGAGTTCCAAGCTTCGAATAATAGGGATGTATAGGGGCCCCGATCGTTCTGGGGCCCCGTATAATAGCGTCGAGGCCACTGCGCATGCGCGAGACCTATACTGGGCTTAGCCTTTCCGTTGTGGGACGCTATTTCTCGAATTTAGCCGGAGCCTCAACGCCTGCCCCACAGGCTTTGCGCGTCAGACAAACGTGATGGCACTCACTGAAGTGACGGCTCTTATGTAATTTCTTAAGGGAAAAGAAAAGTGAGCCCAGTAACTGTATGCATCAGAGTGCGACACCTCAACAGTAGCTCACAAGGAATGGGGTAAGGAGGGATTAACATGATACGATCAAAAGGTAAATAGATATAGGAAGGAGAGAGTGAGGCGCAGGGACAGCGATCGACGGAAGTAAAGAGGAGATAGGACAGATGGACACGGTCACAGGAGTCCGAGGACGGGGCACCATTCGGCGAGAGTTCTTGTCGGTGTCAGGAGATGGTGTAGGGGGGGGGGGGGCAGTCGGCCAGAGCTGCGCTGTCGCCGGAGATCGCGGGGGCACAACCGGTCGGCACTAAATCCAGTGAGCGAGTCGACGGCTCCTAGCCGAGACTGAGTGATCTAGAGTGGGGAGTGTCCAAATCGCCGCATACCCTACTCGAAAACTGTTCGTTCTTGCTTTACCCCAAAAGTGCATGCTTACAAAGGTACCCAGGGGCCTATTCGAAAACTTCCCGATAGCTCAGCCATATGATATGTTTACTGCTTGAAATGCGTGCTATAAGTTGGTCTCGTGAGCTATAAAATCATAGTGTCTCTATAGGCTATGGGAACTTAAGAAACTTTCAATGCCCACGAAAATGTTGGGTGTATATTGGAATATTAGCAGATACGGAAATATGCTGGTGGATCCATACCATCAGCAAACGACGTGAAATGCCAACGCTTTTCGCCTCCCTGGAATATTAAATGTGATGTATCTGCAAGAGTTACTGCATTCGTGCTTGGTCTCGACGTTCGTCACCTTGCCGTGTTTCGTCCCAATTTCGAGAAGGTAGGTGACGTATCTTTCACAAAATGGGCGTTTTATAATTTTTGAAGTAAACAGGAACGAAATAAATAAGCATGCGCGTAAATACGTCACAAGGGGGTCGACCTGTGTTTCGACCACGGAATGCGTAGGGCTGGTACAAACTTAACGGCTAGTTCGTATTCTCCCACATGAGACATAAGCCCCGCCGCGTTGGTCTAGTGGCTAAGGTACTCGGCTCCTGACCCGCAGGTCGCGGGATCGAATCCCGGCTTCGGCGGCTGCATTTCCGATGGAGGCGGAAATGTTGTAGGCCCGTGTGCTCAGATTTGGGTGCACGTTGAAGAACCCCAGGTGGTCGAAAATTCCGGAGCCTTCCACTACGGCGTCTCTCATAATCATATGGTGGTTTTGGGACGTTAAACCCCACATATCAATCAATCACTTGAGACATGAGGCGATAGCGCTCAAATAGACGATTTTGAGTCATGATCTGTCCATCACGCCGTCAGTTTGTCAATATCTAATTGTGGTACTTGCTAGATGAAGGTTAGCGCGCGTCCTGTTTATGATTATTTTTTTTTTTGCCTGGCGCGTGCTCTTTCTGTGCGCTATATCTATATGCATGTCTCAAGTGCTGTCTCTGTGCATTTATCTAATTGGCACACCCGGTTTCTTTTGTTCTTTGACACCAGAACTGCTTAGGACGAGGATATTCCAAGAGGCGCTAGCAAAGTCTATGCATATGTGCGCCATTGAAAGCGTATATGTCCTAAGCACCTGCTATAGCATAGCGATTGAGGGGATGGAAAAGATTGGTGAAAATGTGGCTTGGTGTTAGGGTGAGCACAAAGTCCCCAGATTTTCCCCGTTCTTTCCTGTGGGCTGATATACTTGGACGCGCGTGGCCTTGCAAATCTTGCAAGTTAGGAAGAAAATGGCGGCAGGCGCCGGCTGCGCGTGGAAGAAGGCCAGGAGAGAAGGCAGTTGTCGGTAACTAAGTAAAAGGGGAAAATTTAAGGACTTTAGGTGAGAGATTTGAGGATGACTGACGTAAGACTGAGGAGGGAAAGGAAGAGGGAGAGATGGTAAAATATAGTTTAGCCATGGATGCAGAGCATAGTGTAGCAAAGGCTCGAAAAAGGGTTGTGAGGGTGAGCAGGAGAGATGTGAGGGTGAAGAGGGAAAAAAGGGGAAGGAAGAGGGTGAAAAATAGGATTGCCTCATATATCAAAGCATATATCGCCGAAGTGAGAAAGGAAATTGAGGTTGGATAGGGGTGATGACATAGGCAGCAAGAAAAAAAGGAGAGGCGAATGCCACCAGCTCGGCTGTTTCCTCAGTCTTCGCACTAATGCGTATAGTTGCTCCTAGTGTTTTTTTATGTCCCGAATTTACCTTCAAAATACACTCTAATAAACGCGCATGTTTTATGGGCGCTTTGAAATCCTTTTTAAGGTCAATGCCTCAATACCTAGCTGATTGCGAAGACGTCATTTGTTGTGAACGCGAACTCCATATTTGCATTCCATATATGACAAACTAAAATGTTGTAAGTGTATAACTTACATGCCGATGGATGAGCCACTGTCCTTTCCTACTTTCAGATAGTAGTCGGGCTGGAGAGGTGCACAAGATGTTATATATTTGTCAGGTAATAAAAATAACAGAACATAACAAAACAGAGCGAGAACAAGCAGTGGAACTAAATGCTTGTAGCGCCGCGCAAAAACAGAGCCATGGAGGGGCTGATCATGCGTATATATATATATATATATATATATATATATATATATATATATATATATATATATATATATATATATATATATATATATATATATATATTACTCTTGTAGTGGAGCATACGCACTAACGTGTATGCGCCTTCCAAAGAGAAGGAAAAAACCCCGTGCTCTGATTGCACGAGAACCTGGGCCGCCTTTGCCAGACTTGTCGTACGGCCATTTTTCGTTGCGACATCGTTGCGACTTCTCCGGTTCAATAAACGTCATCACATTTGGTGGAGGCTGCTGAGATCCCCAAGCAGACCAGGAGCTCCTCTCTCGCAAGTTGCCCGAGAGACCACTGCAAAACATGACTGACGCAGTCGCCAACCAGCCCATCCCAGCCCAGCCAGCACCACCGGCTGTCCCGTCTACCTGCCCCGGCGCTACTCGCCAACGGGACCCACCAATCTTCAGCGGCAGTGGTGAGCAAGACGTCGAAGACTGGCTCTCCTTGTACGAACGCGTAAGCGCCAGCAACAAGTGGGACAACGACTCTAAGCTCGCCTACGTTATCGTTTACTTGGCAGACTAGCTAAACTTTGGTTTACGAACCGCGAAACCGCCATCGCCAACTGGTCCTCCTTTAAGACACTCGTGACTGAAGCGTTCGGCCGACCAGAGGTCCGCAAGCTCCGCGCTGACCAGCGCCTGCGCCACCGAGCCCAGCAGCCTGGCGAGACGTTTACTAGTTACATAGAGGACGTGCTCGACCTCTGCAGGCGTGTGAATCCATCTATGCCCGAAGAAGAGAAAATTCGGCAGATTCTCAAGGGCATCGAGGATGGCGCATTCCAGATGTTGCTAGCGAAAAGCCCGAACACGGTGGCTATCCTCGTAAGCCTCTGCCAGAGCTTTGATGAATTGCGCCGTCAGCGTTCCATCACCCGACAGAGTGTCCCACCGCCGGATTCGATCTCGGCCGTCGCACTCGCAAATGCCAACGTTCGTCAAGAAAGTCTGTCCAACCAGATCAAAGACTTCATCAGGGAGGAAGTCGCCCGACAGCTCTCCCTGCTGCCGCATAGCGACGCGCCCACCGCAAGCCTGCCTTCGACACTGCAGCAGGCCATACGCACTGAAATTTGTGATGTCCTCCCTACAGTGCAGGCCCCTTATACGCATGCACTTCAGTAGCACCTAATATCTCAGCTGTCGGCTACGCACCACCTGCACTACCTTCACCTCTCAGCTACGCAGCTGTGGTCGCGCGGCCCCCACCGCATCCAGTCGCCTTATCGGCTCCACCTCCTCCGGCCTCGCCTGCAGTTTACTGGCCCTCACCTCGCTTCTTCTGTCGATCTAATGAGTGGCGCACCCAAGACAATCGTCCTATCGGCTTCGCCTGTGGCATCGCTGGCCACATTGCACGCTTCTGCCGCCGTCTCCCCACACCTGCAAATGCATACTTCGGAACTCCTACCTACGCGCCGCAGCAGGCCCCCGCATCTGCATATGAACAGAGGCACTCAGACTCGGATTGCCGCCCATCGACTGCTCGTTTCCCATCCCCTCGTCGCCGATCGCCATCGCCTATGCGTCGTCGACCACCTCCTGAGGAGGGAAACTAATCAGTGCAGTTCCGGAGGCAAGAACTGCAACTTGTGCGCAATTCCCAAGGCCTCCGTTTTCGCCGCAAAATGTTGTTGATGTCGATGTTGAGGGAGTCGCCACATTAGCGTTAATTGATACCGGGGCCGCCGTTTCTGTGATGGACGCCAAATTTTGTTGGAAACTGAAGAAAGTGACCACATCTCTCTGTGGCATGGTGCTGTCCACGGCTAGCGCGCAGGCATTCACCCCTCGGCTCTGTGTACGGCGCGCGTCGTCATTCAAGACGTTTTGTACGTCGTGCAGTTTTTTGTTCTGCCATCTTGCTCTCATGACCTTATCCTTGGTTGGGATTTCTTATCACGTCATGAAGCTATCATCGATTGTTCCCGTGCCGAAGTGTCCTGCCAACATATGAATTTCCACCACCCGACCGGTCTCCTCGGCTCTGCAAACTCATCGCAGACGACGACATCACCTTGCCCCCGGAAGCTTCGGTCCCTATAAGCCTTTCATCACACTCTGTACAGTTGCCCTTGACATGAGTTGAAACAGGCTGCCTGTACTCAAAATGGCACCGAGACTTCAAAGTGGCACCGATATATATATAAAAAGGTGAATTGAATGAATTGAATTCTTTCAATTAGTGGTGCTGTCTGAACCAATTTGACGTTTGTTAGTGCGCGTCACTGTTCAGGCTTGCATTGGGTCACTTTAACCACAGCCAGCGTGTTGCAACTCGTATTGAGTGCGACTGTACTCTCTGATAGGCATCAAGGCTTATCGCATTGCAGAGTTAGCAAGAGTGCGTTGTTAGAATGTTGAAGTCATCTGAATATTATCGGGTCACCACCCACGTGTACCTTTCCTTGTTCGGAGGACCTTATGGAGGCAATGTTTTGGCTGGTTGTTGATGTGATTGAAGCACGTTTAGCGTAACTGTGACTATACGGTGCGATGATGTCATCGCACCCGCCATACTGTCTTACCACTATACGTTAAGAAGAGAAGTTTTTGACGTCAGTTGCAACCGATCAATGAGAGATGACTAAGTGACACAGGGCGTGACTCGGCGGTTGGCGGCAAGGATCACCTCCAAGTCGTCGTGGTGGTGGCTCACCCGGTTGTAGCCTTCAACGACCGATGGCTTATCTCGGCATCCCGCGCTGCCACCTCGGCAATTCAGCTGCGGTGCCTGATGTGACCGGCGGCTGTTTGCGTGATGTCCGCGAGGCAAGGGGAGAACGTCGCCGTCCGTCGCGTTGTCGCCTGCGAAAGCTAGCGCCCAGGACAATATTTCGTACGTTTCACGGTAGCAGTAGAGAAATGAGATAATATTCGGAGATTGAGGTCCAAGCACCACGATATGATTATGACGCACGACGTAGCAGTGGGGTCGCCCGGATGTGGCACACCGCTTCCGTGCCCCTCCCGAAATTTCTTTCTGCCATGGAACATGGAGCATACAGAGCACACATTCCGACCCACTTGCCTGCGTGCTCATGTCGTGTGCTCTGACGTGCTCCAACATCACCCATTACCTGGGCCTTTATTTGGCATTTCGCATCCATCGAAAATCGATGGCCATGGCCGGAACGGAACCGAATACCGCAGGGTTGGCAGCCGAGCAGCGCCACCAGAACACCAACGCGGTGAACAGCGGCATGCGGCGTACGCGAGAAAGATATGGGACATTAAAAAAAAATCTACGTAACCCACTCCTTCCATCAACACTCACTTGCGGAATATTTCAGACAAAACAAAATGAATGAACGAACGAACGAACGAACTACCACCAACGTCTTTGTGACGAACAGTGCTGCACTGATCATTGTGCAACTCTATATGCAATGTGCGCACTTGCGTGAACTACGATTATAGTTTATATTCGCCATCTATACTGCAGGTATACCACATGCATGCGCAGCCAGATAGGTAAAGAATATACAATGTGCAGGTTCAACTCCCTCCCCGGAATTCTTAAAAAACAAAACAAAACAAAACTGTTATGTGCATGACAGCAAGGAGACATAGAAACGCACGGAAATACAAATAAAGGGGTAGGACCACTCCCCAATCAACATCCTGCCCACCGTGATAGAGCAGTGGCTAGGGTGCTCGGCTGCTGACCCAAATGTCGTGGGTGCGATCCCGGCTATGGCGGTCGCATTTCGTTGGAGGCCCGTGTCCTGTGCGCTGTCGGTACACGTTAAAGAACACTAGATGGTCAAAATTTCCGGAGCCCTCTGCTACGGCGTCTCTCATAATGATATGATGGCTCTGGGACGTCAACTCTGAGATATCATTACACTGATTAACATCCCGCATACACCCCTGGAAGGGTATTTAGTCGGTATAGTAACAGCAGGCTAGTCTCTTCCAATTTTTTCTAACATCGCCGTGTTCACATATAGGTGTGCCGACTACCAGAAGTTGCAACCTTATACTTTATGTTATACTTCATGCGCAAGGCGCATGCAGCGGATCAATGAAGCGAAAGGCCGAAAACAGTATTACAAGCTGGAACTCTTATGAGGATAACCGTCTTCTTTTCCATCATATATTCACCAAGCGATTTTCTATACAATAACTAAACCTCTTTGAATCTAGCGTCATATAACAGCTAATCGAGATGAATAAAGCTTTGAGGCAAGAATACTGGAGTAGAAAGGAAGGTAGGCTTACCTGATAAACAGCTCGAGAAGTGAGCAAACACGCAAAGCAGAATGCCGCCTGCGACCGGGTAGCTCATGCTTACAGGTGGCGAGATGACGGCGTTCAGTAGATTTCGACTCGGCGAGTCTGTGTAGTTAAACGCGATCGGATGAGTTATCAAATCATGTTTGCTGTAGGGTTTGTCAGTGATCTATCTACCTGTATAACGTCGTACTTCACCTGCAACGTAAACGCACCAGCCTCTTCTTGTCTTCCTCGTCTTCTTCTGCCCAGTGATGTAGTTTGTACCGCGATGCAGTGGATTGGTCGAAGCTGTGAATCGGATCTTGATGTGCGCAAGAAATTACGCGAAACAAGTAATAATAAAATAACACGCCTGTTTTTTTCGTTTCGTTTTGTTTCATAGTCATACATAGTACTTATAATATACCTAGGAAGTTTGGGTATCCTCATGATATCGATGATATTGAAGGCATGTGATGCGGAGTACTCGCATTGAATCAACACAGTTTAGACGCAGCAAGAGGGCCACTGTTTCTAGCAGGAATACAATCAAAATTTATCGCCAACTCATTCTCGTGGCAGCCACGTCATTTGCACTTTATGAGAACCTACTTTTGCCAGTGAAGCCTGAGAGGTTCCCGTCGTACAGCGTTTAGTATAAATTATCGGCTCAGTTCTATCAGTATAGCGATGAAATCCACGCACAGTCCTTGTGAGTAGCATGGTTCCAGAAAATTCGGCCAGCTCGCGCCGAAGTTGTAGATGACGCGGGTCAACAGTCTGTCCTCGATCGCCTGCGCTTGTGCGAGCTCTCACCGCCGCCAACGCTCGCAACATGGCGATGGCCTGCGCCTCGTGTTTTCCCTTTAGTGTGAAACAGCGTGCATGTTATCGGAGCTTGTGTTCCGTTCCGGGTTCACTTTGGAGGTCGCCAGATGGCAGAAGCAAAGAAGTCAAAGAAAAAACTCTGACATACCATTTCGCAGAACCCTCTTGGTCACGGAAACAACAGAAGTTCGGCCGTCTGTTCTTATATGGGGTAAACTTTCTGAGATTACACTATATTTCACATTGAAGCTTTTTTCCTTGTGCAGTACACAACGGCCCGTATAAGCGCCAGTGGTTAGGAGCCTCAAAATGCGCACTATTTCCGTGCCCACTAAAAGACAAAATGACGCTCATTGAGTGATCTATAAAGTGACTGTGGTTGAGGCCGATGCGACTGGAAGCCCGATAATGAGCACGTCAGTCGCAATGAAAGTGCAGAAAATTTCTTCGTCAGACCATCCATCTGAGATTTGCGGGAGTGCTGGTACAGTGGGAAGATCCGGTCGAGCAAACGGGTATACCTTTGATCATAACCAGGCAGTCATGATCGGCAGAAGATACCGCGTGGTAACAAGCCGGCGCTCAAGAGCTGCGCTGTGTGCATGCGCCGTTTCCGTGCCATAGGCGATGACATTGAAGTTCGCAGTGCACTGCTGCTCCCGTGTTCGCTGGCGACAGATACAGCTTTTTATAAGCATAGCCGAGGCCGCATACATAGTGCGCGAGTGGCTGAACAGGGCCACTCGTTTAGCTAGAGCTGCCTCGGCAGCAAAGGCCTCGTACCCGCAACCTGTGCTTCATTAGCATGCCACGTCTGGCGCGAACATGTTTGACTTGCGCGACTCGACCTAAAACGCCAGATGGTTCTTCATCATTCGTCGTCCTAGCATTCGCCGATGAGTGGTGCCGAGGACAGGCCAAAGACGGTGCCTATAACCTATAGGCGGAGGCACGCCGATGCTGTCGGCGTCGACGAGAACAGCAGTGATGACGTCGGCTGACAAGTGATGTTTCAGCCAACGCAGCAGGAGCAGCTGTCGACTGGCAAAGAGTTGAGCTCGCGCAAGCGGAGCATGATCCTGGTAGTAGGCAACACTGGGTGATCCTTAAGCAGCAGCGAAGAAGCCTGCTGTTCAACCCTGCGCACGTCTGCGCAGCTGAAAATACTGGCGATGCTGTCAGCCGAGCTTGAAGGGCTCATCATTGCTCACAACGGGCGGGGTAAGACAGTGAGTTCACTGTTGTTGCTTACAAGGACCGAGGTGGAGAAGCCGTTTTCGTGTGACTTCCCATATAGTCACTCGGCCGACTCCAGCTACAACCACCGCAACACACGAGTCGATTCCACACGCCATACGTCTGGCACGGACACTTCCGCCTCCATACCGCAGACGATACTTTCAGTTGTCCTTCTCAGATTCGGGTGCACGTTAAAGAACCCCAGGTGGTCTAAATTTCCGGAGCCCTTCACTACGGCGTCTCTCATAATCAAATGGTGGTTTTGAGACGTTAAACCCGACAAATAAATCAATCAATCAGTTGTCCTTCACCTCACGAGCCACAAACGGTGCCTCGACTGAGCTACACGCCACCACAATCGCCCATCGACATGCCCGGCTCGGAGAGGTGGTATACGCTTATACGTGCGCTCAAGACGGAGAAAATTGAGCTGGAATACTCCACAATCATTTTATGCCACGAGGGGCACCGGTTCTCTGAAGAGGTGACACTTATGGGAGGTCTGTAGGATGTGATGCTGTCATATACGTGCCCTGGCAATGGTTGGCGACTTTCTTGTGTGAGACTTCTACGCGCGTGCAGCATGCACACACCTGCATGAACTGGTCTTGAGTCTCTTCAGTCCTGTGATTATAGTAAACTTATCTATAGTTCACTGTACCTGTGATCAATACCGCAACCATCACGGGCCAACTAGCATGGACTGCTCTCGAATCTCAACAACCTTGTGATCACTTCTACAACCACCATAAACATCCTCTGAAAAGGTTGATTTGCATGTGCAACGGACGAGTTAATAATTTTATCTGCATTGCCACGCTTTCAGTTTTTTTTGTGATAGCAATTATATGGACAGTATCGGCTGTTTTTTTGCCATCGCCGCCGCCGTTATTCACCGTATATGTAATCGTATCTATACATAAGAACACTAAAAAAAGAAAAAAAAAAAGCTGCCGACGCTCGGCGTCCAGCTCGGCGTTCGCTCGTCCCGATGCGCTGACGCGCGCTTATCTCCCACGCGTACTTCCCTCCGCAAATGAAAGTGGGCAGAGAAGGGGGAGGGGGTATAGATGCTTGTGCGGGCGCACTTATCCTTTGGTGGGGAGACTCGTGTACCTTCGGCTTGCACCAGAACTATTTCGTTAGTTGCCGGGCCCACAAAGGTCACTTCGGTCGCTGCACAGGCCCCGTTTGCGAAAAGAGCGCGCTTTTCATGTACAGCGAGGTACAAGAACTGGGAACACTAGTTAGTTTGCACTCATCTGTACCTGTGATTATGTTTCGTGCGTCGTTTTTTATTTAAACAGCGCGTTCCGGGTCGAGCGGTAAACGTTGTTTGCTAGCTCTCGTCCTGTGTGTGTTTTAGTGCGCCATTTGTGCGTGAGTAGCGCGCTGTACGTTTCGATCTGATCGGCGTTCTCAGCTTTACATTCAAAGTTGTTGCTATGGCATTCATTGCTTCGCCCTTGCGGCAAAACTGTCTCTTTCTGGAGAAGAAAAAGTGGTTTAATGAAACCGTGTTTCTATGAAGTTTGGGTTCCAATCCTGTTATTGTTTGTCTTGCTGAACTACAGCAGTGGCTGCTGTATGTCTGATCATGGCACCTGTCCGCGCTTGGGGAGCTTCTCTAAGATATTTTTATCTATACACCCATTGCTCCCGTATTTCACTAGGCAACTTTACAGTCTATACAGTCCTCAGGAATTTTTACCTTCGTCGAAAATGCCTCCGCCGCGACCGGGATTCGACCCCGCGACCTGCGGGGCCGCGCTCATTACCGCAAGACCCACGAGCAGGCAACATTGCCGTATCTAAATGAATGATTATATCGAATCTGTTGCTCGCGCTTCAGCTCATGCACGGACGGCACAAGTGGCACGTTATCTATGGCGATGCGCGAGTGACTAAGCACTATAACTGTTAGAAGGACGTTTAACGGTGTTGCTTTCACTTTTTCGGGGGGTTTGTGGAGAGGCTTCTCACGTTTTTTGAAGTTATTTCTGACACGGAGGAAGCGGCTGTGCCCATTTGCGGCTGCCTGCGCTCGAGCACTCTGCGCCTGAGTTTGTAATACATCTCACTACGGCAACTGCGCCGTCTGAAGGCGCGTATGAAAGCCGGGAATTTATCTGTCTCATTGTTATTTCTTCCCGGTTTTACCGAAACCAACCCTACACAAGCGTGCAGGCGTACACATTGCGTGGTGGTCTGCTGGTTGCTCCGGGCAAGGAGTCTGGAGTGACCCTTGCTCCTTCCACCGCGCACAATTAGTGTTGCATTTGTTTCTCTAACCAACTTTCTTTGAGTAAGCTAAAGGAAATCTCGTAAATTTTGTTTACTGGTGCACAAGCGATCGCGTAAAGCCCGTGATTTGCGAGTGTCCAACCTTGTACCGTGATAGTTGTGCCGTGAGAGCCTAGTTTTGAGCCATTGTACTTTGATTGATAGAGCGAAAGATGCTCGGTAAAAGCACCTCCTCCGGCCTCGAGTAGCAAACTGGGTGCTAGCAGATTAACCTCTCTGCCTTACCTTTACCCTTCTCTCTTTTAGTCTTCGATAAAATAATAATCGCAATTTTTTGCGGATGGTCCTCGGCCGGGCGTGGTCACTGGTCGAAGACCTCTTGCGCTTCTCCGGCTCCTGAGCTCCTCCCATCAGCGTTTTCCTTTCGCGCTGTGAGACATCTTCCTCTCGAAACACGACAATGACGCACAAAGTGAACATTGGAAGTACACAATAAACAGTACTCTGTTTTTATTATTCGCCTTTTTTTTCTTAAAAGGTCAATGACTCCGCGGAAACGTCGTCGACAAGCACAGTCAGCCGCGACAAAACAGTGAATAGAACATCTTCACATATCTCTCATCCAAAAATCACTTTCCCATCTTTGGCAGAGAGTTACTTTTTTTTTACTGCACGCTTAACTACGATACGATCAACCTGTGGAAGAGAAGCAGGTCATTCTTTTTTTTTCAGGCTACATGCAACGCTGTGCACGTGTGGTCAAGACATTACCTACAAGATTTAAAAAAATGCACCACAAAAAAAAAAAGACAGTGCATGTCAACTACACAGTGCTTGTGGTTCGTATACCCAGTGCACGTGTGACGTGTGCAAAATCAAAATCACACCGTAAATATATGTATGTATAAAGCCCGTCTGGTGGCAGATACGGTCGAGCAAATGGCGACTCTTGTTTGAAGGACGTCCGCTCAGAATGACGTCATCGCTCACATGACGTCATATGAAACGGCGACAGGAACATGACTGCCTCAGCTCGTTGTCCAAAGAAGACGCGTCCTGAGATTTTTTTTTTGTTGATAAACACATTTCGCCACATTGGACTCCGCGACGTGTTTGCCGCGTGTCACCTGTCAGCGCACAGCGCGAGTTGCTACTGGGCCTACGAACAGGGCGTTCAACGGACGCCAATAAAGGTAGATGCGTAATCGTTGATTAACTAAACAGAGAAGAAAAACCAACAGGTCGACCGCCGTTAAGAGACGGTCGTTTTGCGTTGTGGCCCCTAACGCGTTTCACTAGCTCGAGTTGATCTAATCTTGTGATCTGTAAGAGGAACGTTTGGTCGGTCAAATGAACTTCATTCTGTACACGACTGCTTCTACCTAGCTATAGGACCTCTTCGTCGCCGAAGGTTTGCTGCATTCGCCGGAGTCGCTTATCGGCGCTTGGAGGGCTACACACTAAGTACACCTGAAAGAGCTGATGAAGCTCGACAAATAGATAAGATTACTCAGCTGTTGAAAATATCAAGCTCGCAATGGGACAGAGAGGAGTTATACCACTGGGACCACTTCACTGCAATTGTACGTACGTGCACAACACCGTTATCGATACTGCTGTTTATACTGCGAGCTCTATACAAAAATAGCGACTGTGCGACTCTCGACTCCGAAGAAGTTGGTTAACGCCTGCGCTTACTGTTTTCTTCGTCTAAGATCTCTTTGTACTGCTATTTATTAGCTACACGTGTTTCACAACCCGAACCTCTAAATAGACTTGTGAAAGCGTTTGTGGCCTTTAAACGTAACACTCGATCTTAAATTGCGCTGCTTCGGGAATCAGGCCTTTGAAAGCTCCCGCACGTCGCACTTGTCTCTGGGCGCGGCACGCATGTCACCCGCAGATCGGGAAAGTTACTATCATTTTTCGAATATAAGTAACGCACTTCGATAAAACGGACATGTTAGCTGGAGGCGACTAGGAAGTCCATCATAGCAGTCGTCATTCAGAAAGACATATGGTGTTAAAGGGGGGCCCTGAAACACTTTTTGAGCTAGTCAGTATAACGCTGCCGATCGGTAGTAGAGGCGCCCGACAACATCGCGGAGCCAGATATTATAGCGAGCACGCGCCTGGAATTCACAATAAATTATAATCAGTCAGCTAAAAATTGCTTTCTCCTCTCCGACAAACACGCAATATGCCAAAAAATGACACAATCGCAAGCTCATCAATCAGCCATTGGCTGATTTGAACGTGGCGCGCTCGCTCGTTACGAGATCAGCCGCGGGAGGCCGCGACTTGTCCACGCTGGCGCGCGCGATCACACTGAACCGCGCATTCGAAGAAAAAAAAAAAAGTGCTCAAGGACATGAGGCGCGTGTGACGTTTTTCGTTTGCCCCTCCCATCCCTCCTGCTTAGCTTCCAGCGCTTTCGGCGGCACGAGAAAAAGAGAGAATGTGATTGCAGCGTGTGACAGCAGCGTGTAACATATCTTTGTAAACTCCGCTCGTACTGGACGGATTCCTAAAGTTTTTGCGTCACTGAATTAGTAGGCAAGAACGTTTTTCAGGGAATCAATTCATGGTTACTCAAAAAAGTGTTTGAGGGCCCCTTTAAGCGCAAAGCTTTGTGCTTGTTACAATTGCGAGGTAGGCGCATGCTAATCGCTAAAACGTGAAATCCGTGAGAGCTTGAAGTGCAGCAAGCTGGGAAAACACAATTTGCCAATGTTCCAGCGAGAAGTGTCGCGCGACGTTATCGATGAATTTTGAATAGGGAATTTCGATTGCTAGAGCAAGCTCCGCGAGGAGAATATTTCAAATAAAATGAAATCGTAGTTCATTTCAATATAAAGCTGATGTTGGGGACCGTGGATAGAAAGATAGTAGGTCTTAACGGGGTCCACGGCCCCGTTTACAAGTATAGCAACAAAACAACGAGGGTTGGGCAATCTGAACAACAACTCAAGCATGTACACTCTGTGCTATGAAATGCTTGTAGACATTCTTCTTTTGTTGGCAAAAGGAAGTGTTATCGTTGACAAGCTACAGCTTGTCCAAAGGTTTTAGCTTCCTCAGCAACGTAAGTACACAGCTTAAATAAAAAAGAAACGAAAAAAAACAGCACTCTCTGAAACTTCTTTTTGTTCGCGAAATGTATATAAAAATTGGATGCCTCACTGTCACGATCTTTCAGTGCGTGACAGTCAAAAAACCAAGGCTCACAAGGGAGCCATTAACATGGAAAGTGTGGAAATGTATACTAAAAACAAAACAAAAACCGCAAGCTTAGGTGTAGATCAAACAGTGAAAATATTGGAATACAAACACAAGCCATTATATACATCAACCGTCATTCAAACAACTCGGGGACATGAAAAGAAGGAAAAAAAATACTAAAACGAAGAAAAAGGAGGATAATAGAAAGTACTATTTTGTTTTATAAATTCTGATTGATTGATATGTAGGTTTAACGTCTAAAACTACCATATGATTATGAGAGACGCCATAGTGAAGGGCTCCGGAAATTTTGACTCGGCATTATAAATACCTGAGGTACGACTGTTTTTTACATTTACGGAGGTCGGTGAAAAACAACACTTAAAGTCGCAGAAAGAAAGCACCGATTATTATTCTTTTAGCTCATACTCTATCTGCAGTGATGCCGAGGACCAGAAATTTTATAGTACAGTTCATGTGAAAGACAGTTATTACAAATGTTTTTTATTACGGACGGATCACTGACGTAGTGCAATATTAGTGTCATGAATCAAAATAACAAAATTTCGGAAGCAAGAAACAGCTAATTTCTATTTTGTTGCGATCGCCTATTTCGGATTATTGAGGTGAAACTATCTCTGCTACACATGATGATTTCTGTTTTTATATAAAAAAACCAAATGTATTTTTTCGGCTAGAAAATGTCTTAGATTTCAGCCATTGGTTCAGCGAGGAAAAACAACACAGACAAACCAGAGAAGCAGCAGCGACAAACTTGAACAGCAATACACTAATACGGAAAAGTTTTTATTAACAGCTCAATATTTGACGAAACATGCTTTTTTGTTAATGTACGTTACTGGCATTCCCGACTGACGTTGATTTGTTCTCGGTTTACATCGATCGTATATATTCCGTACGATATTTTCACACCTATTCTGTGTTATTTGCGCAGTTAATCGCGTCGTCCCAGTGAATGATCGAAACAACTAACATCGATCAAGTTGCCGGGAAAAGTGTAACGTCGAACCATGCACGAGAGCTCCCGAACTATGATATGTGCGGTGCGTGTCAGACAGGTGTCCCTTTTACCTTCACGAACGTTTAACGGTGACGCAGTGCGCGTTACGATAAAACAGTCCGTAAGGGCCGTTCCACGTCGCTTTCCGCACAGCCGCAACGCACGTGCCGGGACCCCCTAACCGCAATGCAAGCGGGGGACAAATAAGCCAATTGGCGACGCTGCGGAGGGTGAAAGAGCGTCGCCCAATTGGCTTATTTGTCCCCTCAGCGTCAGCCAATTGCTTATTGTCCCCCGCTTGCGTGCGGTATAGGGGTCCTGGTCCGTGCGTTGCGGCTGTGCGGGAAGCGCGTGGAATGGCCCGAACTAAGCTCGGGTAAATAGCCGTGTCTCCGCAGCGTTACAAGTTCAAACGATGTCGCGTGCGTCACCAACGGTTTTCTCGAGTCTCACTAAGTTCAGTGCGTGGTGCGTCAATGTTAGAAGAAAAAAATGGCGGTGCAGCGAAATGTACAAGATATTTACAATCTGGCAAGGCCGGCATGGGCTGCTTGTGGCAGTCAGCTTGGTTTCCAGCTCAAAAGTGACAAGCGGTAAGATTATTTTCATGCCTTCATATCTTCTATGTCTCAGTGAGAACAGGTGCACGCATTTTTTTTTCAGTAATACAATAAGACAGTAATGCCAGTTTAGACATCCAACTTCATATGCAAAGCTTGCAGATGTCAAACGCCAATTTCTTGACATGTGTGTAAAACTCGGTCTTTTGTCAGTCATTAAGACCAAAAACAAGTATCTACATTTTCGCTTCCTAAGTTAAGTAAGTTGATGGAAAACAAAGTTGCCAGAAAAAGTTTTAATTTATGTGCAATGTGCAAGGTTTGGTAACATTGCAATGCCCGTACTGAGTTGTAACACGAAATGTACCATTTTTATAACTTGTTTCATTTTAATGCCATTACTGTAGTCAATACTTATTAAACCTTTTATTCTACTAGCATACTGACAAGCTATCGTGCATACTTACACATTTTTTTACTTGTTTAGACTGTACATGCTATTGCAACTGGTGTTGATCTCAACTATTGTTCATGCTTTAAACATTAGTAACATCTGTACTTGTCTACGTAAAATAGTAATTTGTGCGTATTCTTATGACCACATACTACGGTCTCGTGATGAGACTTCTAGTATCGTAAGTAAATTGAATTTGTATGCCGGAGTTCATGAAAAAACTTGGCGGCTGTTTTTTCTCACAATTCTTTCTCTTTTTTTTCTTCTCGGATACTTTTTTTTAAAAAGTGAGTGAACGGTGCTTCTTGCATACGTGAAGCGAAACGAACTCCTAACTCACGTGAACCCGTAGAGTTCCGACCGAAAAACTGCGTGTATATTTACCACCGCCCCAGCCCCCACTTAGGAGCTCAAGTGTGCAGTCAAACCAACTTATCAACACATTCAGCCCAATATCGCACCTCGGAGCCGCCCCACTTATCGGGTGCAAGCAGCCTATGCCAGCCTTGAGCTCATTTGTTATAGTATACGTAATATGGTTCACAACAAGAACAACCTCCGAAAAAAACCGTCTTCAACAGCCTTATATACCCTCACCACTCGTCGAACTAGCTTACATGCTCGGTGCAGTATCTTTCTTATGTATATAGGGTAACATCAATTTATACAGCGCAACAAGAAACGGTACCATAGTGCAAAACGACTGATTTACTCTCTTAAAGTATTTAGTGACTGTATACGTCGGGCAGAGGGACGTGACGCTTTGGCCGGATTTAA
>WOVY01003098.1:0-57500 GCA_013436015.1 Rhipicephalus annulatus
TTTTACAAACTCTCTAATCCATGCTGTTATATATTTGGCAAAGCGATAGTCTTGCATCTGCTGGATTAGAATATGAATACTCCACTTTGTCGTACGCTTTAGCTAAGTCTAGAGTGACTAGTGCACAGTATTCGCGGCGATTCCGAGCCAGCTGTATGCGGCTTTCCGAATCCACATGTGCACACCAAATGAAGTATCCCGATCTAAAGCCAATTTGTTCTGGGGTTTAGTATTGTATGTTCATTGATATAGTTTGTTATGCGGACATTAAGACTCTCTCTACAAGCTTGACCAGGTTAGACGTCAATGAAATAGGCCTTTTGTTGTCCAGAGTGAACTGCATTCCCTGTTTCTTAAGTATCGGAATTATTCTGGAAAGCTTCCACTCAGCCGGAACCCAAGAATTTTTCAGTGAATAACTCACGTTGTCTTTCTCCGCGCCTATCTAACTGCTTTTGTTTTTTGTTGGGACATGTCTCATAACTATATATATATATATATTTATATAATATATATATATATATATATATAATATATATATATATATATATATATAAACAATGGAGTGCTAACATAGAACCCGGAAGTAATAGTTCAAAAAATCAAGCACGTAGGAAAATTGTTTTGTAAAGACTGACGTTCGGCCGCGGCACCGGCCTTCGTCGGAGTATATATAATAATATATATATATATATATATATATATATACAACAGTTTTCATACATACATGCGATTAGGCATAGATAAAAAAAGAGACAAAAACATGAATTTGATATCCGCAAATAATGTTTATAGTAATGAACCCTTACTTAGGAGGTTTGATTTTAACGCCTTTTTTGTAAGAATGTTCAACCCGGTTTTGAGGAATACAACATATTTAATACTTAAGGCACTTGGTAGTGCATCGACATGACCCGTAATTTGTTCTTGAAAATGGCAAAACCACAATTATTTTATTTTCTGAATTCACATAATGGTTCCTGTGATACAATTAAGTTACACAAGTCTATAAATATTGCATTGTTGCACCGGAAATACTTCTTTATTTCCAAAACAAGGTTGTATTCGTAAAAGTGTTTAATAGGCAGTACATTGAGAGTGCGGAATATTTCGTTGGTATGTGCATCAAATGGAGCTGTGGCAACATGCCGAAAAGTTTTCGTTCGTAAAGTTTGTAAGCTATGATTGTTTGTTTTTGATGTTGTGCCCCACACTATATAACAGTAACTGACATGCGATAGGAACAGACTGTTATACAACATAAGTTTTATTCTGGTAGGAAGCATGTATCTCAATCGGCAGATAACGTCACATGCTCTAGCTAGTTTAGACGCAATACGTTCAACATGTGCATCCCAGCTTAAATGATTGTTAAAGATAACGGCCTAATGTTTTTACGTTGCCAACTAATTCTATCCTGTCTGCACCTAGGTAAAGAGCACTGCTGCAGTTCACATGTTTTTGTGGTGGTGTGAACAAGACCGGACTTCTAGAAGACCTGCCATTGCAGCCTTGAAAAGAAGCGGACTTGTAACACTTCTTTGGGGTACACCTCTGCTCATGTTTAAGCGATCACTGTCCGCGTTATAGGTTGAAATGTACATTTGTGTGTTACTCAGGAAGTTGGCGATCCATTGAAGGGTACGACCATGAACTCCTAGTGAGGTAAGCCCGTGCAGCACAGAAAGGTGGCTCACAGATTCGAACGCCTTCTTAATATCTATGAACGCCACAGCAGCCATGTTTCCACAGCTCGTCTCATGCTCTAAAAATGTAACGAGGTCGAAGACAGAGTCCATGGTGCATCGCCGTCGTCTGAAGCCAGCCCTCTGTTCTGGAAGAGAGTTGTTAGCTTCAATCCACCACTGTAATCTTCTGTCAACCATTTTTTTCCATGACTTTAGACACACAGCGAGTGAGGCTCACTGGTCGGAATGAGTCGAGCGAAAGCGGTGATTTACCGGGCTTGAGCAGTGGAACAATTCTAGCGACCTTCCAACATATTAGAAGGTACGTATTCGTCCACATGTCGTTATATAGCCGTAAAAGAACTGACATGCCGTCGGGTCCTAGCTTTTTCAGAACACTGCACGATATGTTGTCGGAACCAACTGCCGTTCTTACGCGGGTTAGTGAGAGAGCAGCACGCAAGTCTAGTAGAGAATACGTGTTATCCAGTCGAGCATGTGATAAAGCGTATGCATCTTGGACTTTCTGCTCTACAGAATGAGGCAGTGCAGTATTGTTGTGAACCAATTGCCCTGTTCCAGTCAGCAGTGCGCAAAACTTATTAGAAACACCACGTTTGGATAATCTAAGAGATATGGCCAATGCTCTGAATAGGTTTCGTTGGGATACTGGATGACTTAAAGCAGTGATTGTTGGCCAGATTTTCGGAAGTGGAGTAAATAAGCTCAATGAATTATAGAAATCGTGCCATTTTTTTCGACCTAATTTTTGCATGTGTCGGTTAGATTAGATGTGTGTGGCCTGACTCTTCCTGTAATTTTCTAGCCTCCCAGTGCGGTGATAGCGACGTTCTGCTCGTCTTCTAATTGCTCATAAGCACTCACAGTCTGCATCTACACTAGAGTGGCCTGCTGGGAAAGCTGTAAACCTTGTCGCACGGGAGTAACTGCTTTTAATGCAGTACATAAAGGTATCCAGTTCATTAACTCCCATCACGTCACGTCCAGTATGTTCACGAAATAGTTTCCAGTCAGGTAGCTTTGAAATCAATGTGGACGTTTGCACTTGCATTCTTTGGTGTTGCATGAGAACTGGGTAATGGTCACTCTTTCGTGTTTTGAGGTCTGTACACCAGTTCATATCTCGTGCAATGTCAATGGAGTCTATACCAAATTTAGACAGCTGGCATAATTATAACATCTTAAAAGCGTTACTGATCTATAATTCAGTACAACAAGACCACTTCGATCAATTGCTTTTTCAAGTGTTCTCCCACGTGAATCGGTATGAGTACTGCCCCACGTGGTATTGTGCGCATTAAAATCTCCACAGATGAGGGCAGGTTCCTGGGCTTTACCCAATAAATGAACCAGGGATGATTCGGAGATGCGTGTCGATGGTTGGAAATAAACACAAACACGGTGATGGTAAGTTTCTAGAATTGAATTTTGCACCCTACAAATTCTAGAACGTCCGCGTCCGACAGGTATAAAACAATTGTGGGTATGTCACGCCGTACGCATAACAGTGCTCAAGCCTGGATTTCATCTTGATACATATGGGACATAATTAAAATATTAAATTCAGGGCCAACATTGGTTTCATTTAGACACAGAACGGGGAAGGTATACTGAGCAACCAGCTTCCTCAAGTCAGCGCTTTTGGACCTAAGGCCATTGGCATTCCATTGAAACACACCTGTGTTGCGGAAACAGTTGTTCATTTGTAGAGCCATTTTGCTATACAGAAATTTTTTGTTGAACTGCTAGACGCTCTAATAAAAGGACTGCGCTCACTCATGGTAGGTCATTGGCCTGTGGAAATACACGCTGGATTGCCTACAAAGGAAGGAAGAGCATCGACATAACCATATCTACATCACTTGTTTTAGGTACACGTTGCTCTATTGCCTTGGGCTTTGACGAGGTGAAAGGTGTAGAAGCTTAATTATCCCGAGTTGATGACGGTTTCGGTGTCCAGCTGTCGCTTGTCTGCCTTTGAACGCTAGGTGATCGTCCTCTGTGGTCTGTTTTGGTTGCACTTTTGGTTTTCTGAGCTGAAGCACGCTTGGCTACCGTCGCATACGATAGTGGTGATGCACTCTTCTGTAATTTTGAAGGCTTAGGGAGTGGATGTACAGTTTCGGGATTCGGGCACGGTGATCCGTTTTTTTTTTTTTTGGAGCGATTCTAAGCGAAATTTCTTGTCGCTTTAGTTGAGTAGCCGCCTGGTGTTTCGGACAACCAGCATATGATGCTACGTGGTGTCGATTGCAATTGGTACATTTGGCATGATTCCTCGATGTACATTTTTTGTAATCGTGTGCTCTTGCACATATTTTGCAGCGAAGTTGTCCATGGCACGATTTTGGAAACATATTCATATTGTTGGCAGTTGTAACATCGTGTAGCGGGCTGTAGGTACTTTTTCACAGGATGACTTGTGAAGCCTAGGAGAATACGAGGCAGCAGTGGCTTGTTGGTGGAGAACTCAAAAATTACATTGCTGAGTAAATGTGGCTCTGCTGAACCATCTTCACGACGGAACCATTTAGTCTGTATCCTGACTGAAATTTCACCGCTGTCTCTTAAATATTCAAGCAGTTGATCTTCATTGTATTGCACTGGTACTAGTCTAATTTTTCCTAGGTTCCTCCCATACGACTGCGGTATATACGGTGCCACTTCAAGACCAGCAACATGTGTTAACTCAAGAAGTCTGGAGGATGCAGTAACTGTAGAGACACTTACGGAGAAGTTGCCATCTCTGTTGACACGGAACGACTGCACTTTATATTTAGCAGCAGATACTACTTCACTGGCCAGTTTGTTTGGATTGACTTTCCAGAAGTGAGGCGCTAAAGTCTGTCAGCTTGAAAATTACGGGTATCCCCGCTGGTCGGGCTTTCTTGTACGTGACTGTTTTGAAAGGCTTGTCTTCTGCTTCTATATTACAGTTCATTTCCGCCGAGTCGATGATCGTTGCATCACTGCAATCCTCTTGGTTATCAGTTCGCGCCTTCTTCGGAGTAACACACTCATTGTTGGCGTTGGGTGTCGTGGAGGGGCTGCCACAGGCCTCCTCGGATCCGCGAAACACGGAATTGTCTTGCTGTTTGGACGCATTGTTCAGTTCGTCTTCATCTGATAAGCGCTGAGAAGAAAGGCCACCACCAGCAGCCGAAGTTTTCGGACATCGTGTCAGCCTAACATAAGGCCTCGGCGCCTTGGAGACGTGGCGTCTGGTGCACCGCGAAGGGGGTGGCCGAATCTTGGCAGTGAGATACAGAAGACGAGTTTCTGTGTTGTCGTTTTGTTCTCGCGCTATACCCATCGTTATCTAGCACTTAATTTGGGACAACCCAATATTTCACAGCGAGAAATCTATGCCGCTGCCCCAAACTCAGAGCTCGACGTGGGCTAAACAGAGAGTGAAGTTCGCTGTGCAATTCACGAACTCAACAACAACTCTGCAGCCGGCCCCGATGGCGTCACTAATTGGGCTCTCTGGAATTGAGAGGATCATCCCGTCACCTTCTTAACTGAACAAATCATCGAAGCCCGGAAAGGGGCCGTTTACTTGTAGAATGGAAGTATGCAAATACGGTTCTTATCCCAAAACATGGAAAGCCGCTGGGTCTAAGAATCCTGAGGCCGGTCTCACGAACATCCTGCATAACAAAAGTAGCCGTACATGTCATTCTGAACTGTCGAAGAAAAGAAATGCTTCCCCTGCACTATGATCGGATATAGGTTGGGTTTATCAACGCAAGACACCGTGCTGAGAATTAAAATAAAATCTACTCGATCACCCCACACGAGATACCAATGCGCTGCTGGTTCTCGACGTGGAGCAAGCTTTTGACAACATCCTACATAAAGCCATTCAACCCGCTGTATCTGATCACAATTTTGGCACACGCGTCTATCAGTACGTCAATGCTTTTCCGGAGAATCGAATGGCCTTTCTACGAATAGGCGAGCACGGCTCTAAAAGCTTTCAGCTGGGCGATAAGAGAACACCGCAAGCCTCATTATTTTCGCCCTTCTTAATCAATCTGGCTATGACAAAACTCTCTCACTCTCTGGGAAGAATGGCAGATGCGGAGCATACCACCTACGTAGACGATATTGTTACGTAAAAATGACACGAGGCGTGTCTATTTAAAATCTATATTGAAACTGATGCGTATGGCGTCGACTAAGATGGAAGACAGCACGCACAACCGACAGACCACTTCCTCGTTGTCGTCTTCTGACCGCTGATATGTCAGCTACGTAGCATTAGACCCCCGGTGGTAAAAGCGCCGTCTCGGTGCACATTAACTATGGTCTTCAAAAGGCGGGTGGTAAGGTTTTAGCCTGCTGACGTGCACAACATCACTGGGTGTGGTTGCAGGCAGGCTTGTGATCTCAGATGCAGGAATGATCTTATAGGTGACGTCGGTTACCTGGCGGATGATACGGTAAGGACCCATGTAGCGAGACAACAACTTCTCTGATAAGCCAACTCGACGAACTAGGCACCACAGGAGAACAAGAGAACCGGGTGAGAAGTGAACGTCAGCGTGCCGGCTGTCGTAGATGGCTTTCTGGGTGGCTTGCGAAGCCAAAAGTTTAGAGCGGGTGATCTGACGTGCGTGGTCGGCACGAGCAATAGCGTCGCGTGCATATTCGGTTGACGGCGTTGTAGTGGTTGGAAGTAGGGTGTCGAGTGGTAACTTCGGATCACGGCCATAAAGCAAATAAAAGGGTGAATAACCAGCAGTGTCGTGGCGCGAAGAATTGTACGCGAAGGTCACGTGAGGTAGCGCCAGGTCCCAGTCATGGTGGTCGGAGGACACATACATCGCGAGCATGTCCGTGAGGGTCTGATTTAGCCGTTCGGTAAGGCCATTTCTTTGGGGATGGTAGGAAGTGGTCAGCTTATGGTGCGTCGAGGAAGAGCGCAGAAGATCGTCGATTACACAGGACAAAAATGCGCGGCCGCGATCTGTGAGTAATTGGTGAGGAGCGCCATGGTGTACGATGACGTTGTGGAGCAAAAAGTCCGCAACGTCAGTAGCGGTGCTGGTGGGGAGCGCTTGAGTGATGGCATACCTAGTCGCGTAGTCTATAGCAACGGCGACCCACTTGTTGCTGTACATCTCTCTATACCAACACGGAAGAAAGGTTTGGTTGGGATGGAGATCGGTTGAAGAAGTCCAGCCGGGGGCGCAGTAGGTCGCTTCCTACGTTGGCATTTATCGCAGGAGGACACGTAACGGCGAACGGACCGGGCGAGACCGCGCCAAAAGAAGCGGCGACGCACGCGGTCGTACGTCTGAGATACACCCAGATGACCAGCAGTTGGTTCATCGTGAAGCTCGTGCAGCACGGTTGAACGCAAATTTTTCGGCACGACCAGAAGGAGCTCAGGGCCATCTGGCTGGAGGCTACGACGGTACAGCGTACCATTGAGGAGGACGTACATGCGAAATGGCATGTCGTTTGGAGAAGATTCGAGACGGTCAATAAGTTGTCGCAGAAAAGCGTCACGACGTTGTTCATCGCCAATATGAAGAAACTGGGACATTGACATGACGCTGAGGCTAGGCTCGATGTCTGGTTCGTCGGGCTGATCAACAGGGTAGCGGGATAAGCAATCGGCGTCCAGATGGAGACGTCCAGACTTATAAGCAGCCGAGTAGGAATACTCCTGTAGGCGTAATGCCCAACGACCAAGTCGTCCAGTGGGGTCCTTCAGAGAAGAAAGCCAACACAGCGCGTGATGATCTGTGATGACACGGAAAGGGCGGCTATACAAGTAAGGACGGAATTTCGAAACCGCCCAAACAAGAGCGAGACATTCCCGTTCTGTTATAGAATAATTGCGTACAGACTTAGAACGCAGACGGCTTGCGTACGCGATTACACGGTCGTTGCCCCGCTGAATTTGCGCCAAAACTGCACCAATTCCGTGACCACTCGCACCTGTTCGCACTTCTGTAGGAGCATCGGGGTCCAAATGTGCAAGAATAGGAGGTGTCGTTAGAGCGGTGATTAGCTGAGAGATGGCGTCAGCCTGAGGAGGGCCCCAAGAAAATGGGACGTCTTGTTTGAGAAGGTCGGTGAGTGGCCATGTGAGTGCCGCAAAGTTTTTCACAAACCAGCGATTGTAGGAGCAGAGGCCCCCAAAACTGCGAACATCATGGACAGAGAGTGGGACTGGGAAGTTTGTTACAGCGCGTACTTTCGCCGGGTCTGGCCGTACGCCGGCAGCGTCAACAAGGTGACCCAATACGGTGATCTGACGAAGACCGAAGTGGCACTTGGAGGAATTGAGCTGCAGGCCGGCCCGTCGAAATATGGATGGAATGGTCGAAAGGCGTTCAAGGTGAGTTGCAAAGGTAGGTGAGAAAATGATCACGTCGTCCAGGTAACACAAACATGTCGACCATTTAAATCCTTGTAGGAGCGTGTCCATCATTCTCTCGAAGGTCGCTGGAGCGTTGCAGAGCCCGAATGGCATGACTTTGAATTGGTAAAGACCATCAGGGGAACGAAGGTGGTCTTTCCTCGGTCAATGTCATCTACAGCAATTTGACAGTAGCCAGATCGGAGGTCGAGAGATGGAAAGAAGGTGGCGCCATGGAGGCAATCAAGCGCATCGTCAATGAGTGGTAGAGGGTACACGTCTTTTCTGGTAATTTTGTTGAGGTGGCGAAAATCAACGCAGAAAACGCCATGAGCCGTCTTTCTTTTTTACTTATACCACGGGAGATGCCCAAGGGCTCGTCGATGGTTCGATTACGTTTTTCGTAAGCATTTTGGCCACTTCTTTCTGAATCACTTCTCGCTCGGACGCTGACACGTGGTACGGCCGACGGTGAATGGGCGCAGAGTCACCAGTGTTGATTCGGTGAGTGACAATTTTAGTCTGGCCCAAGGGACGATCGCCAGTGTCGAAAAATGTCACTGTATTAGGCCAAAACTTTGCAGTGAGCGTCGGCCTGGTGAAGCAACAGCTCCGATCCAATCACATGTTTCGAAAAATACCATCGTCTGAGCTTGGGTGACCGTGAGACTGCGCTTCGATCAAGAGCAGATACAGTGACAACACTGACATCGTCCTCTGTTATGGCAGTTAGCTGGGCTAGAGGCATCTGGCAGGGCAACACTTGAGGGGTGAAACCAAAGTTAAGGAGCTGAAGTAACACACAGTTATCCGCTATGGTCGCGATGGTATAGGGCACAGTAACACCGCGCGTCAGCCGAACGTCAGTAATTGGCGTAACGATATAATCACCGTCAGGAACGGGAGGGGTCGATGACAAAGGCACGTACGTGACGCATTGAGGTGGCAGGCGAACGAAAGTGGTTGGGCTCAAGCGGCTGGTGGGCTTTGCAGAGTAGTCGGCGAAGATTGGTAGATCAAGGCTGAGGGTACCAGACGAACAATCAATTAAGGCAGAGTGTGTCGAAAGGAAATCAAGGCCAAGTATGAGGACATGAGGGCAGCAGGCTAGCATGGCAAAAAGGACCACGGCGTGACGACCGGCAATGCTGACACGAGCAGTGCACATTCCAATTACTGGTACAGTACCGCCATCGGCAACACGTATTGCCTGCGTCGTAGATGGCGCCATAATCTTGTGTAAGTGGCAGCGTAGAGAAGCGCTCATAGTAGACAGGTGTGCACCTGTGTCAATGAGGGCGGTCACAGGAACATGGTCGACTTGTACTTCAAGCAGGCTATGGTGCGTGGGAAGCGTCAGTAGAGGATTTTCGGCCGTCATTGGTATCGCAGCTTCACCTCTATAAGCTGCAATATCTAGTTTTCCTGCTGCGGTCGTCAAGAGAAGCTCGGTGAGAAAAAGCGCCGAGGTGGCGGAGAGCGGGATTGGCGACGTAGCGGCGACGGGGAGCGAGAACTGCGGCGACCGGGCAAAGGGGCGTCAGTGGAAGGCTCGTAAGTTGACGACGAATAGAAATTGAAGGGTGCGGCGACTGAACGTCGAGGGGTCGTCGGATGCATGAGCGCCGAGGTAGAGAAAGTCTGACGTGGTTGGTTTGACCAACGGCGGCGGCAATAGCGAGAAACGTGCCCAGGCTGGTGGGAAGACAAACAGATAGGCCGGTCGTCGGGTGTTCGCCATTCCGAAGGGTTACGGAAGGGCATTGTTGGAGGTGAACGGCGAGTGTGTCCTCGGGAGTAGGACGGGACTTCAGGGCGAGTCAAGGGACATGCTGATGGAAGGCCGAGGTTCGCAAACTCCTGCCTCACCACAGCTTTTATTAACGCCACTGACGGCTGTTGTTGCTCAGAGGCGAGCGTTGCGAAAACGAGTGGCTGAAGAGGAGCCGGACAGGCGGCTTCGATTTCTCGACGAACAACGCGTGTGACGTTGTCATACGTGGGGGACTGGCGGGCGGCTTCACACGATGAGGTTGCGGCCGTGTTGGGCAGCCGGGTGAATCGCTGAGTAATACGGCGGCTCTTGGCTTCTTCGAACCGCCGGCACTCTTTAATGATGGCGTCGACGGTGGCAACGTTGTCGTAAACTAGAAGATTAAATGCGTCGTCTGCTATGCCTTTCAGCACATGGGCCACTTTCTGACTCACTCATGTGCTCGTCAATCTGGCGGCATAGGGCGATGACGTCGTGAATGTACGCGACGTACGACTCCGTCGACGTCTGGGCGCGAGCCGCCAGTTGATTCCGCGCTGCGATCTGCCGCCCAACAGTGTCGCCAAAAAGGTCATGGATCTTCTCTTTAAAGGAGTCCCAGCTCGTAATCTACGCTTCGTGCGTCTCGAACCACACTCGCGGTGGGCCATAGAGGTAAAAAAGCACATTAGCAAGCATAATAGTCGGGTCCCACCTATAGCTTGCGCTGACCCGTTCGTACCGGTTGATCCATTTGTCGACGTCAACGCCATCCTGACCGAAAAATACACCGGGACCACGAGCAGGAGGTAGAACGACGTATGTAGAAGTCAGGGTAGGGGCAGGTGGTGAAGACGATGGTTGTTCAACCTGTGACATGGTTGGACCTATGATGATGCGGCCGTTGCGGAGCTTCGTGATGAAGACGAGGAAGTACCCCGCACGTCCACCACAAAGGTGCTACGTAAACATGACACGAGGCGTGTCTATTTAAAATCTATATTCAAACTGATGCGTATGGCGTCGACTAAGATGGAAGACAGCATGCACAACCGACATGCCACTTCCTCGTTGTCGTCTTCTGACCGCTGTTATGTCAGCTACGTAGCAATATCATCATTCGGAGCACTGATGGCAGTGATGCGGAGTTTAGAAGCCCGCATGCAAGACGCAATCTCAGTCACCGAAGCATATCTCACCCCAACGGGACTTCGCTGCTCTTACAGAAAATCCGAGCTGCTTATCTACCGTCTTCCCAGACGAGGGTGCCCATAAAAATACTGGCGTAGACCCGTCCCTCCAAGCATAGAGTTGGGATCCGGACGGCAACCGCATTCCTTCGGCCGACGAAATTCGCATCATTGGATTCATCATCCAATATAATAACTTCAACTTGGTCATGCTAGACAGCATCACATTCAACATTGGGAACGCGCTTCGAATTTTTCAGCGCATCATGAATCGGCAATAGAGGACTGGGAAAGAATAACGCCATCAGAATGGTCCACGCTTTTGTCCTCTGTTACATCACATACGTGGCTGCAATGCTGTACTGGAAAAAAGTAGGATGTCAAAATCTCGAAGTACACATACGACGCGCTTCTAAAATAACGTTGGGGCTCCCGGATAATGCCTCCACCGCTCTTCTCTTAAATCTAGGAGTGAATAATCCTTTTGCCGAAATCATGGAGGCCCAGCACTCAGCACAAATCGCACGCCTGTCCAGCACCAAAGCAGGCAGATATTATCGTCAAGCTTGGTTTGCACACTATAGCGGAAAGGGACAACGTTCAGAAGTCACCCAAAGTCATGCTAAAATCAATTACAGTACTCTCCTCCCCAAGAAACGTACACCCGGTTCACAACCATGGAAGAAGACTCGCCTGCGCCAGAGCCCTCTCGGCAGACGCCGCAAGATTTCCCGAGCTGAGAGCTTTCGTGGGTGCAGCGGACATATCGGGAAAGCACGCCTACTCGGTCGTAGTAATTGATGGACGCGGACGAACGCGCAACTCACTCACTCTTTACACCAAGAGGCCGGATGTAGCCGAGCGAGCGGCGATAGCTCTAGCTCTCACAGACTCGCATTTCACAACAACATACAGTGACTCGAGTAGCCACTCGATATTTCGCAAAAGGCGGGTCAGAAAAGATTACACTGTGAATATTAGGCACACACAACATCACCGAACACCCCACCATGAATGGTTCCCGGCACACACGGGCAGCTTAGGGGGCAACCTGCGGAATTTAAAGGAGATCGAACACGAGGTAGCGCGAGGACCGCGTCAATCCAGTTTCCCTCTCTACATTGCACATAGATTACAGGGATCAGTTATTCACTTTCAACGAAATTACGCAGCACTTTTATCTAGGCAGGCGAGAGTTCCCCTTCCCGGATAAGAAATGAACGCGCAGCCAGTCAGTCACGTTACGCTTGCTCCAAACTAACCCATACCCCAGCCCCTGGCGCATGAAGCATATCGACCCAGACTACGACGGACAACATGTGTGTGAACAGTGTTGTGAGCGTGTAGATTTGAACCATATGCTGTGAGGTTGACGCGCTATTGTGCAGATTTGTACCACTTATTTTCATGTCAGTTCTCTTTTTCCTTTTCTTTCTTTTTCTTTCTTTTATTTTTTCCCCATGTGATGAATCGTATTCATCTATTTGCATATACCCCCTGCTGTAATGCCTTGTTGGCGCTGCAGGTAAAATGGATAAATAAATAAATACGCCAAGAACAAAGAACAGTAGGCCAAGGTGCTAAGAAGTGCCTCACTAGCAGGCCAACTTCGGGCTGTCCAGGAGGCCCGCGAGGCGGCGGAGAGCTTCGAGTTCTCTGTCCCGGCGTGGCAGATGCCTTCTACACCTGGCGTGAAGCCGAGGGTCCTTAACGACCCCTTTTTAGGTAATAAAGTTTCACCCCCACCACCTCCAAACTCTAGGCACTGGGCATTCTAGGGTCGCCATGTGTTTAGGGGGGGGGGGAGGGGGAGGATTGGCGCTTCGGTTATGAACATTTCGCCTTCAATATATGGGGTGTGATCACTGGGAACAAGCGCGGATGGGTTCCGTGTCCGAGCTCCCACTTTCCACGCGAGATGAAGACTTCTTCTCCAGCAAGACATGGCAGTAGTGTGTTATGATGCAGTCATTCTCACACTGAACGTCATAGTCTTTACGTTTGGAAGTGAGCTTTCTATCTTTGCGACGCAAAGTTTGGTACCACCTTCTGCTTTGTGCCGGATTTCTTCGGTGGTCTTTCACGGTCAACATTATTTAGTTTATACCCCAGTCAAGACTAAATGATGGCATGCAGTTGATTCACTATACTACGCCTGATTTAAAAGTTTTACTATAGTAACACGATTTTAAATTGTTTCGATCGTTTGGTCCATTTGCTGGTTATTTTTGTTGGAGGTTAGGGCTACATTTACGTATGTGCTTAAAACAGGCTCTCAAAAGAGGTTGTAGGATAATTTACTTTACATATATATCTATTCTTACATTAATAGTATTCATCTCCATGTATTACTTGAACATAATAGATTTAACGAGCTTGTTTCATAGAAATTCCACAGCTGGCGTCACTGTCAGCGTCTCCAGATCCAATACGGCCACTCCCATCCAAATCACCCAGTGGAATTGTCGGGGCTTTAAGGCTCACACTAAGCGCGCCAACCTCCGGCTTTTCCTCGCAGCATTTCAAAACCTTCCTGCTGTGGTAGCCCTCCAGGAGCCAGGGAGTGCTGCCACACTCACAAACTATACTACGTTTCAGCAGGACCCTTTATCTTGCATCTGCGTGCACAAAAATTATACGGCCAACCTAGTTGATCTCGACCTTAAGCCAGCTTTCTCGTACGTGATGGTGACACTCCTTCCGCTGCGTAAACAGGACCCGCCACTGCACGTGCTAAACATTTATTGCTCACCGAAACTAAGCAACATTACATTCGCAGACCTTTTTAGCCGCGCTTTAAAGGCTGCGGGCAGGGACCCTCTGGTGATTGTGGGTGATTTCAATGCCCCCAGCACACTCTGGGGGTATGCACGTGAAGAGAAACGTGGACGTAAATTGGCGGAACTTATGTCCACGCTGGGCCTAACTCTTCACACCGACCCTGCCTACCCAACTCGCGTGGGTAACTCCGTGACCCGGGACACATGTCCGGACCTTACCCTCACAAAAAACATTCAGTATGCGGATTGGGTCAACACTGAAGAGACCCTCGGCAGCGACCACTGCATACTCAACACCACCATTCGCACCTACCCTTTGGCAAGACCCTACGGAGAGGCAAAATTACCCGATTACACGAAGTTTCGGCAAATATACGCCAATTCGACACCCATTGAGGAGCAAGGATACCATGCTTGGTCCCAGCAACTGGTTTCCTCATTGCGCTCCACAGAAACACAAATTAAACTCTCCGAGGCGACTCCGGCGGTGGATAACCATCTCCTTCACCTCTGGGAGGCCCGGCGCAGCCTCGTCCGCCGATGGCGCCGGCAAAAACACAACCGAAAGCTCAAAATTCGCATCGCTGAGCTCACCCAGCGAGCAGCAGAGTACGCGGCCCAGCTCGCTGACTCTAACTGGGTGGACCGTTGCAACACGGCCGCTCGACAAATGTCCAGCCGGAGTACCTGGCGCCTCTTCCGCGCCTTGATTGATCCGACCCAAACTCGAACAGAGACACAAAAGCATCTGCAACGAGCATTTCACAGCTTCGACGGAGACACAGCCAAATTGGCATGTAAACTCCGAGACCAATATCTATGCACTCAGCAGGACTCCCAAGGGCCGGCGTACTCGTATGCAGGTACCGAGAACGCGGAGCTGGATCAACTGTTCCAGTTACACGACCTGAAGGCAGCCCTAGCAAAATGAGGCGAGGAACGGCGCCGGGAAGGGATAAAATTACCGTGAAATTACTTGCCAATCTTCCTGACTCGGCCTACACCATGCTCCTTGCCTACATCAATTCCATTTGGATCGGGAAAACAAGCCTACCAATTGAGTGGAAGACCGCCCTGGTCACCTTCATACCCAAAGCGGGCAAAGCCATTAACGCGGACAACCTCCGCCCCATCTCCCTTACTTCTTGTGTGGGAAAATTAATGGAGACGATGGTGCGCGACAGGTTGTCCGCGTTCCTGGAGAGCAAAAATGCATTTGCAGACACCATGTTCGGGTTCCGCCCACACCGGTCCGCGCAAGATGTCTTGCTTCAGCTCGACCATGAGATCCTCGATCCAGTCGAGTATCCCCTGAATGACAAAGTTGTGCTCGCTTTGGATCTGAAGGGGGCCTTTGATAACGTGACCCACGAAATTATTCTAACACATCTCTCACAGGTGGATTGCGGCCAAAACACTTTCAACTATATTAAACAATTCCTCACTGACCGACAATCATACATTCGGATTCAGGACATTGAACACGGCCCTTACCGATTAGGCACGAGAGGGACTCCGCAGGGAGCGGTCCTCTCGCCCCTCCTATTCAATGTGGCAATGATGAGACTCCCCGCTCAGCTGGCGAAAGTCGAAGGCATACAGCATGCGCTGTACGCCGACGACATCACCATATGGGCGTCACACGGCTCGGCAGGAGACATGGAGGCAAGCCTGCAGCAAGCGGCGGACATCGTGGATGACTATGCCCGTCGCTGCGGCCTTCAGTGCTCCCCGTCCAAATCGGAATTCGTGCACATACGCCCCTCACCAAAGTGCACCGCAAAGATCGACCTCTCCCTTCACAGCGGACCAATACCCGAACGCGATGAGATTAGAGTACTGGGGCTTTTTATACACAAAAATCGCAGAGCAGACACAACATTGGCCAAATTGCGTAAGGTGGGGGACCAGGTGGGCCGGATGGTCCGCCGGGTTTCCAACAAGCGCGGGGGGTTACGATGCAAAGATGCCTTGCGGCTGGCGCATGCATTCGTAACCAGCCGAGTCCTGTACTCGGCTCCATACCTCCACCTACGCAAATCCGACGAGAATGCACTCGAAGTCATTCTCCGCAAAATCTATAAGCGCGCCCTCGACCTTCCTGTCAGCACCTCTAACCAGCGCCTTTTGGGCTTGGGAATGGTGAACACCTTCAAGGAGCTGAGAGAGGCGCACTTGACAAACCAATATACTAGACTCTCTAAAACACCGTCGGGTCGCCGCCTCCTTGCCCGGCTACACATCAATCACTCAATACACACGGAAGAGCGCGTACGGATTCCAGAAGTTTGGCGATACTCCTTGCACGTGCGCCCTCTTCCGGCTAACATGACCCGAGACGACTACACTGGCCGACGCCTCGCGCGGGCGGAAGCCTTGGCTCGACACTACGGCCACAAATTCGGGGTATTCTACGTGGACGCCTCCGGCCCGCACCACGGTGGTTGGTATACGGCTGCGGTCGTCCACGAAAACACCGTTGTAAACGGACTCACATTCCGTGCACATAACATTACGCACGCGGAGGAGATCGCCATCGCACTAGCCGCCGCAGATCAGGACTCGAGGGTCATCATCACCGACTCAAGGGGTGCCTGTCGCAATATTGAACAGGGATACATTCCGTACCGTGCTTATAAAATACTGCAGAACAGCAGCTACCTAGGTGCCCCCCGCGCACCGAACGATCATGTGGGCTCCGGCTCACACGGGCCTCGATGGTAATGAGACGGCCGATGCCGCTGCCCGCGCGCTCACTCTCCGGGCACCATCCTCGTCCCCTACCGACCCGGAACTCGAACCCAATCCTGCCTACACCTTTAAGGAGATCACACAATTTTATCAATCCGGCCATAACGTCTATCCTAAACCCTGTAAGGGCCTCACGAAGGCGGAGGAGCGAATCCTCCTTCGCCTTTATACTAAAACTCTATTGTGCCCGGCAATCATAAAACACTTTGACCCCGCTTGCACGGGGAAGTGCCCGCATTGTGAGGAAAGTTCCTCTGACATTTTCCACATGGTGTGGGCATGCCAAAAAAACCCCAAATCTTACCCCACTACCCAACCCTTCGCGGGAGGACTGGGAGGCAGCCCTGCTCGGCTGCTCTGACCTGACGGCCCAACGGGCCCTGGTCGAGCGTGCCCGGGCCGCGGCCAACGCCAATGGGCTCCCGTAAGAGGGAGCCCACCTAGTGTTTGTACGGGGCGGCCCCTTAAGGACCGTTCCCACCCTCCCTGTAAATAACATCTGTAAATAAATGTTTTTCAGCAGCAGCAGCGTCTCCACTTGTGTGAGAGAAGACATCATCTTGGCCGTGACAAAAAAAAATCAAGAAACCTGTCAATAAGAAAAAAAACCAGTACGAGTGACAATGGATCCAGGCTCTCTGCATGACAATCACCTGTTATACCCCAGAGGCACGGCAATATTCGAAACTGATTCGGAAAAAAAAGTAATATGAATTTCATGTAGTAGATGTTCTCATTATTATTGTGCCAGTCAAAAAAGCGAGGCCTTATGTGTACACTTCTCTTGCTCATGTAGTAGAAGAAATTTCTTGAATCTACGCAATATTAAGTGGTAGAAGCGTAGAATTGGGCCAGGTGTCTAAACATGTGAAATGCGCAACGAGTGGGTGATAGAAAAGCCCCTTCATCACAGGTGCTCAAACTTGTGTTCGTGTGTTGCTTTACGCACACTCGTAAAGGCCCCTTTGCTGATTCAGGTAAAAAACAATTACGGTGCAGTGAGCACTTCACAACTGCATTTGCAGCAGATATTCTTCGATAGTTTGAAACGGCCAGCGTTGCAACTTTCACGCACAGTCGTTCGTTGCCATACGGCACGGTTGAGGCTTACACCAAGACCGAAATTAAGGTGATTCGCACAGGGCCCGGTTACGCTATTGCGGTCTTCTCTTGAAGGCGAAGCTCAAGCGTTCTCCAACTTTTGTAAATGTTGTGTTTGTGAATGTTGTGTAATTTTTGTCACACAATATACATATTACTCTGCGGGCGTCACCTCTGCAATATCCGCCGATTGCTACCGCATGCAATAATAATAATAATAATAATAATATAATAATAATAATAATAATAATAATAATAATAATAATAATAATAATAATATAATAATAATAATAATAATATAATAATAATAATAATAATAATAGTAATAATAATAATAATAATAATAATAAATTCAGAAACCACCTGCGTGGGAATCGACGTTATGCGAAGCATGGGGAGGGAACGAGGCTTAGTTGCAGTTTTTTTCATTGGGCGACACGTCAGGAAATGACGCTAAATATAAGTACAAATGTTGCACGCACAAACATATGTTGAGAGTGTCATATCTCCCCGCCGCGGTGGTCCAGTGGCTAAGGTACTCGGCTGCTGACCCGCAGGTCGCAAGATCGAATCCCGGCTGCGGCGGCTGCATTTCCGATGGAGGCGGAAATGTTGTAGGCCTGTGGGCTCAGATTTAAGTGCACGTTAAAGAACCCCAGGTGGTCAAAATTTCCGGAGCCCTCCACTACGGCGTCTCTCATAATCATATGGTAGTTTGGGGACGTTAGACCCCACATATCAATCAGTTGCGTATGTTTATATAATCCGTCGTTTGCACATGTGCAACCATGTCAACTGGAACATGTGTATTAGTAACACCAGAAACTGATATGAAATGCTGATGCTCGCGAAGATGCTGGACCTGGACACTGCAAGATAAATCAACTTCAGTGCACGGCACCTAACCACAATTGACGTTAACCCGACGTGACGGCTGTATCAAAGGAGTGCATATGTAAATTTTATAAAATCAGGTAAGCAGCACTGCAACTACTATTGATGTTTCACGAAAATTAGCGTCTATTTGAAAAGTAGTTCCGAGACCTGGCGTAGCTCTGTGGTGGAATGCTTGACTGCCACGCAGAATGCTTGGGCTCGATTCCTGCTTGGACCCTGAAATTCATTATTTGCATTCACCGGGGGGGGGGGGGGGTTAACGCTGCCTATGTCAAGTTTTTCTTAACACTGACATTTATTCTATGCCATCGTTGGGTCAACGCTACCGATGTCGGGTATTTCTTGAAGCTTATACGTGTTAAATTTGTCCATGTGTGTTCTCATCGTTCCTAGGTAGATATTAAGTGTTAATCACTTGTGGCACATACCCGCTACCAGCGGCACATACCCGCCCGTGGTATATGTGCCGCTGTCTGACGGGAAGTGTTTGACGACGTACGCGACTGGATTGTGAGACCAGCGTGTCATTTTTGTCAAACCATTTTACCCTCCCATGCTACATTTGGTTCACGCCAAGTTAAGGGGGTGACCACGAGAACACCCAAACGTAAGCGGATAGATAGATAGATAGATAGATAGATAGATAGATAGATAGATAGATAGATAGATAGATAGATAGATAGATAGACAGATAGATAGATAGATAGATAGATAGATAGATAGATAGATAGATAGATAAGCTCAATGTCACCGACGTTCGCTAAGAAATGCTTTGTATTTAATAATAATAATAATAATAATAATAATAAATTTTTATTTCCACTACTATATGAATGCCGTCGGGTAACGTGCAAGGCTGGACAGCAAATTTGCTTACGATCGTTCATCTGCTAGCCCGTGTTACGCCTGAGAGTCCATACCGAACGTCATTGCTTCTGCAAAGGCAATCTGTGTCAAGGCCATCGAGTGAGCCCGCCTGACGTTATCATCTCAACGACGTCATCTAACCAGGCGGCGTCGGTGTGTCTTATGCAACGCACGGCGAGCTCACTGAACCTGCGCGCCCGATAGCAGCTCGATGATGCAATCGGCGCCATCCAGCCTGGTTGTGGTGGTAAAAACATTTTAATACAGAAAATCTACCAGAGAGTTGTGGCATATCGCATAATTGAGTGGCGGGACCCTATTCCGGGATGCCAATGGAGTTGGCTGCTGCTCGAGCGCATCTCACCAAGGACCCGACTGCAACGCCTACTTGGGCTGATCGGGTCACCGGTAAAGGTGAGACTTGCGGTTACGCGCGGTCGGGTAACTTGCCACAGCATGAAAACGATGAGATTCGTGAGCTCAAACGTGAGCTAGCGTTGCTGCGAAAAGAAAACGAAGAATTAAAGCAGTCACTAGAAACATGCAGCAGCCGAGTGAACGCGCTGTCGAGACGCCGACGCCCGCCGCTCCGGCTGTTGAACGCGCTTCCACTAACTCGTCGAATGTTAATCGCGCTGCGAAGCGTCGCGCGGCCGACGATCCCCCGGACGAGCCCGTTACTATGTCTAATGTCATGGAGGCACTTGCCCGCCTACGCGCAGACATTGCGGCGGACCGCGTTGCCGATATGACACCACACGCCCTCCAGCTCACCGAACTTCACGCCCGGTTACAAATACTAGAACAGCACGCGGCGGTTCGTGCGACAACCCCTATGCAGTAATCATGGCTAACACAAGCAATCTTGTAATTTGGCAGTGGAATTGCTTTAGCTTTCCTAAGCGGAAGGCAGCCTTGCAACAATTCATTCGATCTAGTGCCAATCGGGCCTGCCGTAATTCTATTACAAGAAACGCTGACCGCCAAGCCCGTTTTGCGTACCTATCACACCGAAGCGGACCATCGAGCGGGGACGCGTGATATAGCGACGCTCATCTCCAAAAAGTACGCATATGTTCGCCATGAGGTCCGCCCCGATCTCAAAGACGAACACATTATGATAGAGTTAATTCCAAACTCAATGCTTAAACAGTCAGTCGTTATTCTCAACGTATATAGTACACCCAAAAACAAACAAACTACATTTCAGGGCCTCTTTCAGCGAGCGAGCAAAATTGCAGGAGACCATATTTTAATAATCGCTCGAGACTTTAATGCCCCGCATCCCGACTTTGGGTACCCCGGCTCTTCCCGTGAGGGAAATGCCCTGGTAGCGCAAATGCACGCATATAGACTCACTCTCTTAACCGATCCCATTTCCGCTACATGGGTAGGTAACTCGGTTACGCGCATAGCACCCCGTACCTTACTATAGTTAGGTGCGCGGGACAACCAACGTGGACTAACCTGGGTGAGAATCTCGGAAGTGACCATTATATTATACAGACGATCATAAACGTATATACACACAAACTGCGGCAGTTTAGCATAACAGACTGGGATCGCTTTCGAGAGCTTCGGAAACGCGACGCCCCTCAGTACGAAACCCTATCAGAACTCCTTGCACAAATAAAAGAGGATGTTGCAAGTTCGATTAAAGACGTTGAAACCGAACTGGAGGTCGAGCGCATGGATAGCCGGCTATCTCCCCTACTCGAAGCTAAGAAATCACTACACGCAGAATGGTGCACGCAAAAGCTCAATCGCAACCTTCGTAAAAAGATAGCGGAGCGTAATCGTCAAACCGAGGTGCATTGCCATAACCTCGAGCGTCAGCAATGGGACAAAGTGTGTAACTCGGTTGATGGTCAAATGCGAAACGGGGCCAATGGAACCTGTTGAAATACCTACTAGGCGACAAACCGTCGAAAGCGTCTCAACAATTCACGATAGACAGACTAATACACAGACTCAAAGTCTCGGGTAAGACCGACACTCAAATCACCGACGAGCTACCTATGTACCGAACCCAGCTCCCCATCCGATTACCCGCCTGCCCCGGATGATACGGAGGGGGATCCCTTCGCATTCCTCTTCACTTGCGCCGAGGTTCGGGCTGTCATCTCCGAACTCAAATGCCACTCAGCCCATGGCCCGGATCGCATGATGAATAAGCTTCTCAAAAAAAATTCCGCCATATCCACGAAGTGAATGATGATGAGTGGGCGAAGCTCCGGAGGTAAACCTGGTAAACCATGAATCCTCTGTACATTTTGCCCACTCGATTTTATTACATCACTCCCCCTAGCGTACGTCGCCGCACTAAATCGAACAATTGCCTTCAACCAATGACACGCGCCATATGTGACATCATTCCTATTTTATAATATCTCGCGTCTTTCATCAACTACAAGTACCGCTTTCTAGTTTATAACATCTTGCATCTTTTCATCATCAGCTACAAGTACCACCATCTAGTAAACACTACAAGAACTAAGCGAGAGGTGGCTACATACAGGAGACGGTACCGCCATCTAGTGAACAGTGCAAGAACTAAACTAGAGGTGGCTACATACAGGGGACGGTACCGCCATCTAGTGAACACTGCAAGAACTAAACTAGAGGTGGCTACATACAGGGGACGCACAGCCCACGCCCTATGGAGCTTCGCCCCTAAAATTTTGCAGAGGAGGACATAAAAGTTCTCATCGAGCACATTAACATAATGTGGGAGACTGGCAACGTTCCGCCTGAATGGCGCGAGACAACCCTACTTATCCCTAAGCCGGGTAAACCGTTAGCGCTAGGTTCACTTCGTCCCATCTCACTCACGTCCTGCGTGGGTAAGGTGGCCGAACACGTCATACTCAATCGAGTCACAAAGTTTGTTGAGGAGCGCCAGGTTCTACCGATCAACCAAATTGGCTTCGTTCGTCCCTCTCCACGCAAGATGTTATGCTGATGCTCAACTATGAGTTCATGGATAAGGTCACCAGAGACACTAGAGCCATTCTAGCACTCGACCTCGAGAAGGCATTCGACCACGTCAAGCGCTCTCCTATCCTCGACTCGATTCGCGAAGCAGGATTAGGTACGCGTTTCAACAACTATGTTAGATTGTTCTTGCGCGACAGGACGGCTACAATCAAACTCGGCTCGATGGGCTCGAAGAAATTCAACCTGGGACCGAGGGGCCTATCCCAAGGGGCCGTGATCTCTCCGTTTCTGTTCAACCTCTCCATGCGCGCTCTGTCGCAACAACTCTCACAGATCGATGGCATCAGTCACGCCTTCTACGCAGACTACATCACCGTCTGGTGTACTAGCGGCAGTGACGGCCATATCGAGGAGCGACTGCAAGATGCGGTAACATGATACAAATATTCTTACGGCAGGCCGGTCTTTCGCAATCAGCAGAGAAATCAGAATTACTTCTATACCGCCCGAAACACAAGGCGCGCAGAGACACATACGCGGGGATCAATGTCCTGACGGCGGATGGTACACCCATCCCCATGGTGGACCAAGTTCGCATGCTAGGCATGGTAATTCAGGCCAACGGCCATAATGACGTCCGTATTTCTCATATTTCCAGGAAGGCCGAAGCAATGGCTAAATTAATTAACAGAGTAGCTAACAGGCGTGGTGTACTATCTGAGGAGAATATCCGCAGACTGTTTCACGCTTTCCTCATGAGCCACATCTACTATGTGGCTCCCGCACACCTGTGGCAAACAGGAGACATACGCCGTCTCGACGTGATCATGTGCTGGTCCGTTGAACAGGTGCTCGGGTTACCTGGCAGCACCCGTACGGTCAAGCTCAATGAGCTAGGCATTCATAACACATTCAACGAAATCGTAGAAGCTCAAAAAGTATCTCAAATTGTAAGGCTGCCTTCCACTGCAGCTGGGCAATGGTTACTAGCCCACCTCGGGCTCAAAACTCCCGTATCCCAAGAATGTCCGCAGCAGCTCCCCGAAGACCTGCGCGCAAAATTAACAGTGTCCCCGATACCCCGTAACATGCATCCCACACATAACGTTGGGAGACGTCAGGCACGGGCGCGATGCCTATTCAGTACCGCAGCCGCTATGGAGGATAACGTGGCCTTCGTAGACGCAGCGAAGTACAGCTCTACGGACCACTTTGTCTCGGTGGCTGCAACATTCAAAGGCGAACACTTGTCGTCTGTGACTTTATTAAATTCAAACGCTGATCGCGCCGAGCTGGTCGCTGTGGCACTAACTCTCGCTGCCACCGATCATACCGCCATTTACACGGATTCGCGCGCAGCCGCACGGGCCTTCATGACGGGCTCAGTTTGTCGGGAAGCCACGCGCGTTCTCTCTGCTGCCAATTGGTCAGGCACAAAGCACATAATCTGGTTCCCGGCACACGTTGGCCGACACGTACACAGAACCATCCTTAATGCCAACGAGTTGGCTCACTCCCGGGCGCGAGGTCTCACATTCTACGCCTGGGAGAACCTCTCGAAGGCTGAGGACGTCACTTGTTTCTTCAGAGACCCGTTGCTAAATTTTAATGAAATTTCTAAACACTACCAGTTGGAGCGGCGGAAATACTACTCCCACGCCGACACTTAACAAGACCTCAATCCATAACTCTAAGACCCTTACAAACGGAGGCGTATGCATCGCCTCTAACTTGCTCTAAATACACAGATGGCATAGATCCGGGGTGCCCGCGCTGGGATATCCCAAATGTACTCTCCAACACATGCTGTGGCAATGCCCTGTGTTGCGCGAGAGCAGCGAGTTTCCCTCCACGGAGGCGGACTGGACTTGTCTCCTCACAAGCCACGACAAAGAAGACCAGCTTAGGGCCATCCAGAGAGCCCACGACATAGCCGTGGAGTTTAACCACCCCGTCCCGTCGTGGGAGTGGCCCACCAGTGTTGCCCCCTGAAATAGATTGAGCGCCGCCTCCGGATATTAATAAAGTTCTTTGCCTGCCTGCATGTCCAAAGCGCAAGCGTCGCGCATGAAACGCGCGTGCGACGCGCGCTCTCGGTGCACCCCGCCACGCGGATAGCATGGTCCCTAAGGGTGTCGCCGTCAGGTGGTCTCCGCAGGAAGGCATCATCGGCAGTGCCAGTGTCTCTCTTTGGAAACGCTCGGCGGTCGGCACACTAGTAACATTATTCTAGGCACTATAGCGGGAGAATAGATGAATGAGCCTGGTGAGCGCAGGAGCGTGGTACAGATTAGTTTTGTTGTCCCAGTTTTGAGGAGCCGCCAAAAATGAAACAAGACGAAAGGCACGTGATGACCAACGCTGCCGATACTTACATTCGAACAATTGCCAACTATCTCGCTGCCTTAAAAGCAGTGGATATTTTGCTTTAATGTATATTTCCATCAATAACAAAAACTAACGTATGTAAGTGATTGTGTTTTCCCAGTGACCGGGTTTTGTTACATTTCCATCATATTACAGCAATAGATATTTTTCTCAATCACAGTGTTCTCATTTCTGAACCTTAGAGCAGGTAACGATGGCTCATGTCGCTGTCACTTCTCGATGCAGCGAAGTGCACCAGGAAGTAACCCACCACGAGTGTACTGCATCTGCGGGTGCCTACGTAAAATTGAATAAGTGACAACGGGCAAAAAAGGGCCTCTGGCATCTCGCACAAGTACTCCTGGAGCAGGTGTGCCCAAACCGAACGAAAGTGCACTCATTCAGATGACGTGTTTTCACGAAGGCTGCTTAGATCATCCCTTACACGGCCTCTTTTCACACAAACGCAGTTGAGAAAGCTGTCGAGAGGCTTTTCATTGAAACCCCCTGGTTAACGACCTCGTTTTAACTGTACGTGCTTGAAATGTTGGAGTGGTTGCCCCTGCAGCTTTCGTGCTATACCGCTCATCATGAGAACGTGATAGTTTTGTTTTATATTGTTCGTGAATATTCATTTTTCTTCTTTTTTGCAATAAAACCAATCAGAAGCTTTCAAAAACGGTGGAAAATGTGAGAAACGAGGTGAAGTTGCAGTAACATTTTGCACTCTGCTCTCGATTAGTGGCTGTCGCGAAGACTTGTCTTATGAACAGTGTGAAGCACGGGTTCTGTTTCTTAAAGGAAGTCCTTTATTTTTATAACTTATAGAAGACATGAGTACTGTTTTTATAGAGCATTTTTGTATTTTAGTAAGTAAACTTTTTTGAGGCTTTTGCAGACGTTTTGGGCCATTTTTCGTCTAGGCAAGATGACAGTTATCAAAATGCTAGGGGTCGCCATAAAATTTGTACGCTGAAAAGGCTCATTCACGTAGAATTTCCCGTAATCTGAGGTTAAACCGAATGCAGACAGCGCAAATATAGACAGGACATTTCTTAGCCAACTAGCAATAAGCAACACTTCCGGGCCAATCGATACAGGAGACCTTGTCAAGTCCACAAATGCGACGCGTGAATGTTGACTGGAAGCGCATAATAAATGGTAAAGTTCAATAACAGTACAACTGAGAAGCCAGAGCGAGGAACAGCGCAGCGAACCGCCCAAGTACGCCATCGCAGCAGACGATGCGCCGAGAGTAGTGCAAAATTAGAGTTGCTGTATATGCTGCCTTTAAGTAGCATATATACCATAGCACCACGTACCTTCCTCAAATTTCGATATGAGCCCGTTACACTGTACGTAATTACCAGCGCAAAATGCACATGAACTGTTCGGGAAGCTTCGGGACTGCAGTAGATAGTTTTGTAAAAATTACGCCTACGTCGTGAGCAATACAGATTATTCTGGAACCTACGTTGCCGCTAGCGATATCGCTAGAATGTTCGATGGCAAGTCTATAAATGCCGACACGCTTCGCCGCTTGTCAGTTTATCGCCGGCCGACGCTCTGTTCCCCCGCTACCAGTGCCCGTGTGTTGCTGTAATCTGTCTTTCAGTTTGCTAGCCACAGATTCGGCCCAAATAAACAGCCATATATTCGAAGTGCTGTCTGCTCCCTTCGGCCACGTAGCGACCCCGTGACATCTGGTGGATGTACTGGGTATCAATCCTGGCCAGTACCTCTCGCAGTACCTGCGCAAGATGCTACCTTCGGCGCAGTCTCAAGTGAATTTGATCGCCGGCACTGTGCCAGAAGTTCAGCAATCACTTTGAATTCCCCAAGCACCACTGCCCGAGCCAGAAGCTATGAGCAACGCCGCGGCAGTGCAACGCTCCTCCCCCTTACGTCAGGACGCTGCCCCACCGCCATCATTGACGTCCTATCGACTTCCCGTAGGCCAGCGCTACGCATAAAAAACCGACTTATTTATTTATTTATTTATTTATCTATTTATTTATTTATTTATTTATTTATCGATAGTGCAGGCTAATATACTGGCCCATGCAGGAGGGGCAAATACAATAATAAAATGACAAGGCATTCACAAAAAGACTAACAATGCAAGAAGAAAAACGTACAGTGCAAGACGCATGATATTCACGGCACAATTGCAAGAAATGTTTAAACACTAAATAATAAGAGAAGTGGTTTTAACCATTCTTTTGTAAAGGTTTCCGATTGTATGACACGAACAGGCAAAGAGTTCCATTCTTTTATGATGCGCGGAAAAAAACTGTTTATGTGAAATTTGGTTTTGGGGAATATAGGCGTGAGAGAAAAGCTGTGTCTGTGTCTAGTCGACCGTGTGTTTAGAGGCACTCAAAAATGAGGCTTTTAAAGGCCAATTTTCTCATTTATTATGTTTGTGCAGGAACTGTAGGCGACTAAGTTTACAGCGATGTTCTAGTGAACTTATTTATTAGTAAGCATTAGAAGTGAAGGAAATGTTCGCTTTTGTATTTTCCAAAAATAAATCTAACAGCCTTCCTCTGCACACGCTCCAAATTCATGATGTCTTTTTTGGTGTGAGGATCCCATACAACCGCTGCATATTAAGTTTTGAGCACACAATTGCGTTGTATGCCAAAAGCTTTGTACTCGCCAGAGCTTTGCCAAGCTTTCTTTTCAAAAACCACAGTTAGCGCAAGGCTGAAGAGCATGTAAGAGATACACGATATGACCAAGTAAGTTTGTTATTCAACGTGGCGCCTAAGTATTTATACTGGTCAAACTCGGTTATTATGGTCTCGTTCTGAACGTAAGAAAATATGCAAGGTTCTTTTTTCTTGTTACTCGCATCAAAACTGTTTTTTGTACATTTATTTCCATTCACCAAAGTCTACACCACTCTGAAATTGCTGTAAATAATTGCTGCAAGCTTTGGTGATCATTCTGCAAGATAGTTTTTTTAAATATGACACAGTCATCCGCAAATAAATTTACATGCACGTCACTAGGGATTTTTTCCGAGATATCATTTATATAGATCAGGAATAGGAGTGGTCCCAGTACGCTGCCTTGCGGCACACCCGAGGTTACATGACACGCAACGGACGAGCATCGCTTAATTTCTACGAAATGTTGCCTGTGCCGTAGGTATGCCTGGATCCATGATATTGCCGCGACATAGTGCCTGCATTCAAACAACGCGCCCATCGCCGCGCGCACAGGGACATACATGCGCGCCGTCTAGTGTTGCACAGAGACGATGATGATAGCACGAGAACCCAGCGGGCTCCTGCTGATGTGCGCCACGCGCTTGGGACTCTTCTTGAAGAAGTAGAAGAAGGCAGACATCTTTGGTGTTCTGCTGTAACGTGCTACGACCATAGTCCCTTTGAGTTGTGGGCACAGGTTCGCCCTTCAATAAATACGTTTTATTACACCCCGAGGCCTTCAACATCGTTACAATATAATGCTTGAAGGGAGATCAATGCACTCGAGCTTGTAGATTATTTTCCGTGAGGCACCCTATCGAAGGCTTTACTGAAATTGAAATATAGCCTGTCAACTTGTCCGGACGAGTCAAGTACCTCAGAAATATCATGAACAACTGACACAAGCTGAGTTGTAGTCGATAACCCCTTTCGAAATCCATGCTGTTGTTGAGAGAGGACCTTGTGATCACTCAAATACTTGCGAATAAAACCTGCTACAATGTGTTCTTATAATTTACTACAAGTACTTGTTATAGAAACTAGTCGATAATTAGAAACTGCAAGATAGTCTCCCTTTTTATAAATTGGAATAACTCTGGCTTTCCGCCAATTGGATGAAATATTCTTTAAACGTAAACATAACTTGAAAAATTCTCTTAAAGAGACACAAATCTGTTGCGCGTACCGTCGTAAAAAACATTCGGTATCCCGTCAGGGCCTGTAGATTTACGTACATCAAGATTAAGAAGGATTTCCAAAACACCTTCTCGAGAAATTGTAATATTGTGCACTACAGGTCTTGCATTGCTTAGTTCATAACCGTGTAATTCAGAAAACACACCCTAGAAGTAATCATTGAAACGTTCTGCAATTTCATGGGGTTCTTCTATAATTTTACCATTATTGTTTACTTTTTGTGCGGCTTTTTAGATGCGGAAGCATCTTATACTCGCACCTTGTAGTGCGCCGTCCGCACCGCTTCTCGAACATTCGACAGCTGACGCGCGCGCATGCGCCGTCGCGCCGTCGCCCACCATCTGTGCCGCACGCGCTTCTCCTTCAAGAACATTCGACAGCTGACAGCGCATGCGCCGTCGCGCTGTATATATACTCAAGGTCGGCGCTCGCTCGCTCAGTTGCCGCTCGTCGGTTGGTTTGTACGGCGCGTCGGCGTCCAAGGTCGTGGTGAAATGAATTCCAACGAATCCACAAACACAATGATCGACGTCCCTTCGACCAGCGCCGCCCTTTCGCATACGTGTGTACGTGTTCACTCATTTAACACCCCCTCCTACAACCACGTTAACCAATTTAGCCATCGACCCAAGTAAGTCGCAATTTAACACCCCATTTCACAACCACGTTAACCAATTTAGCCATCGACCCAAGTAAGTCGCACTTTAACACCCCGTTAACCAATTATATGCTCCGCATCCTCCTCAGTGTTCCCCTGAGGGAAGCTGCGGGCAATTTTTTTGACTGGCCTAGGTAGCACCAAAACTTTTGGGGAGAGTTTATAATAAAATCAGGAAGGCTATGATTGAAAAATCTATCTCGCACCTTTTCGACTTTAGCCAGCAAATTATTTTTTAGTTCTATCACCATTGGACTGTTGGATTTAGGTTTCTTTTTCATTCTCTTGAGTCTACACATAGTTTGGATAATGTCTATGCTTAACCGAGGGTTGGACAAGGGTTTCTTAACGTTCTTCAAAAGAATGAATTTGTCAATACAATAAGTAATGGTGCTCGTAAACACTTGCCAAGAAAGCTCTACATCGCTCTAAACAATATTTAGGTGCAAGTCTAAATTATCAAAAACAAATTCATCATCCGCTTTACGATAATCTCTAACTTCCGTTTTTTCACAGGGTAACCGTACATTACTCACACTCTTTGATACCGTGAAGGAAATCAACTGATGATCAGAAATGCCATTCTCAATCTCAACAACTCCTTCGCTGAAAACGTCACAAACAAATAACAAGTCGAGGATATTGCCACTTCGGGTAGGTGCATGTACAACTTGATCGAAATTCATGTTTACCAGAATATCAACGAGTAAGTCACAGGACAGGCTACGTCCATATCTCCAATGATACCAATCTATTTGTGGGAGATTAAAATCACCAGTAATTATTAGGTTTTTTCCTTTAAACTTCAAAATGTGATCATTTAGGGCTCGATACACAGAACATAATATAAATTGCACGCTTGGAACAGTGACACTCAAAAATAAACTTTCATGTTTGTCAATCTGATCTGGTACTCTTACATCAACACTGTTTTTGGCAATGGCTGCAACACCACCACCTCAGGAACATCTATCTTTTCTGAACAATTGATAGTTCGATGAAACAATTTCATCATCACGCACCCCGTCGTGCAGCCAAGTTTCAAAAATAACGCACACTTGAGGATCGTATGCCAGCAAGGTATCATGCAGTTTTTCTATTTTGTTGACAATACTTTTGGCATTTAGCGAAAGCAGTCGCAACTGCCAATACTGTGACTGCTATTCTGTATTACGCGTTGGTGTCTCAGAGCTTTCCTTTTTCTTTGGAATTTCTTTCCGTATATTGCGTGCGTCATCCCAAAAGTAGAGAGCACCGTCAATGCGTATCTTATCATGAACAAGCTTGACTATCTTACCGCTTGCTCTTTCGTCTTGTGTACTGCTCCACAGAAGTCGGCGCCTGCGCAATGTATTCTAGGAGAACTTGTTGTTGGGCTAGTTGGTAGAGCATTTCGAAAAGTTAATTTGAGCGCGAAAACTTGACACGATCACTCACACATGCTCACACCAATGCATCAAACACACAGCGCTCACTTCCAACTGATTGCCCCGCCACGGTGGTCTAGTGGCTAAGGTACTCGGCTGCTGACCCGCAGGTCGCGGGTTCAAATCCCGGCTGCGGCGGCTGCATTTCCGATGGAGGCGGAAATGTCGTAGGCCCGTGTGCTCAGATTTGGGTGCACGTTAAAGAACGCCAGGTGGTCAAAATTTCCGGAGTCCTCCACTACGGCGTCTCTCATAATCATATGGTGGTTTTGGGACGTTAAACCTCACAAATCAATCAATCAATCAAATCACTTCCAACTGATTTATTCATAGCTCGAAGGCTTCAATATATACAGAACACATTGTGCGCACACACACCAAAGAAGGCCAACAGCATACATTATCAAAACGTACAGCTAATCAATATCATAGCCTTAGAGCGATAAACTGAAACAATAGTCATTTTGCAATGATACACTTGTTTCCTTTAGCTTGCATGCGTTATTTAGCAGTACTTCTTTTTCAGAGTAACTCTGAATGAGCGCAATGACCTGCATTCCTGGGTGTGCTTGTACAATTCGGTGAACTCGCGCTACGGAAACACAATTTATCCCTAGTTCGTCACGAAAGACGTTGTGAACAATCTTATCTCGTAGCGTCACCTCTGTTTCATTTGGCTCGTCTGGAATTCTAAAAACAATCAAATTCGAACGGTGACTGCGGTTTTCTGGATCGACAGGTTTCCTGTTGAACTTTGAGTAATTTTTGCACTGCATCCACAGCCGCATTTACTCCCTCGTGTTCGCAATTTCTCGCTTTTAATTTAACCATGCTACACTCCATGTTGCATGGACGCTTTTCAAAGCCTTGTACAGCATTCTCTGTGGAGTAAAGTCTCTCTTTCAAGGAAGCAATGTCTTCTCTAATTGCCTGTTGGCCAATTACTAACGATTGGAACGTTTCCTCGACAGAGAGGCCCGGATTCTCTTCGACATCACCACAAAGTAAAAGCTTGCATGAAAATAAGCAATCATAAGCAATACTCAAGCACATACGTGGGCGCACGGCATTAAAATCAGGTATCTGTCATCACTGCGCATCGTGCTATTGTAACCAACCTAAACAAGGAAAACAAGACATATGGTCAGTGATCCGCCCCTAGCGTTTTCGCCGTGCCCACTGGCAAGTCCGTCCTGCCATGCCTTCTTTATAGGGGCTGGTTCCGTCAACGTCACGAACCCGTGACTCTTGCTCCTTGCGTCAAAAAGTGTTGGAAGGAGTCATGTAGCCTTGCCGTCGATGTCGCATGATGTCGCTGCTGGAAACGGCTTGAATACGGGCGCATCGAAGAAGGGGGCGGATGTCAGAAACAAAGCCTGGACAAGAAAAACGAGAGGCATGGTCAGTGATCTGCGCCCATCGTTTTCGCCGTGCCAGCTGGCAAGTCCGTCCTACAATGCCTTGGCACGCCTTTGACAACGAGTTTTTCCTTCCCAAGTGCTGACAACCGTCCGCTCTGTTATCATTGCGAGGAGACTGGCCACACCTACCGCTGTTGCCAGTACCGGCAGATGGGTCTACGGGGTTTCGACGTCAACGCGCTGTGTTCACAACGCGCTGTGTTCACATTAAACTTTTACTCTATAATACGTTGTTTTCATCTCACATAAACTATTGTAGTCTAGTGTGGGCAGATACATCTAAAGCAAATCGGAACAAAATATTTTTACTGCAGAAAAAAGCAATTCGTCATATTGCAAACGTACCATACGACGCACATACAAGTCATTTATTCAGAGAATATAAGATTTTACCGATCGATCACATACACAGTTTCAACCTTATTATGAAATACAAACAAAGCTTGCTATCAAACAACGCTTGTTTTCTTAAACTGTGTAACCTCAGGAAAAATACACAATCCTATTATGACATTCGGAAAAGGCCTTCCTGGTTTGTTCCTTATTCGTGAACTAATCACGGTTTGAGAAGACTTGAACACTGTATTCCAGCTTGTTTTAACATGTTTGAAAATAAAAACATCGACATCTTTAATATACATAAAAAACAACTTAAGAACCTTCTCATCCAAAATGGCGGCGTGTAGTTTAGCATCTTCTAGTTGTCCGGCTACAGTACTATATGTAAAAGAAACATCCTATGATAGTGCTTGTGTAACATGGCATCCTATAATGTTTGCTTTCTTTGACATTTTTTTTCGTTGCTTTTTTTTAAGAGTAAAACATACAACATTTCACTCGTCAGTGTTTCCCTTGTGCATTAAAACTCGTGCTTTTCGCATACCCAGTGTTGTAAACGTTGTATAATCATTTTGTAATACTTTGGTAGCCGTTTAGCAACGTGTGCATTGTTTCATGATTGACCGCACGCTGTTTTCTTTTGTTTTTTGTTGTTTTTCTCTCTTTGTGGTTCGCTTATTTTATGTAAACCCGAAACTGATCTAATTTTTGATGCATTTTCTTTTTATTTCCAAATTTATTGAAGTTTTAAAAATCGACGTCAAATTGTTTTTTCATGTTTTGTGCTCTGATGATTTTGTAATGCCAAGTGAAAAGGGGTAGGAGCCTCGTCAAGCTGCTAATATAGCAGCTTTTTGCTCCTATCCTTGCGTTTTCTTTTTCGCAACTCTGTGAAGAAAATGCTCAATAAAACTGAAACTGAAACTGAAACTAAACTGAAACCACTACACGACATCGCCGACTACCTCGCACGAGCACAGCGGGCACCCCCACGACCTTAACGTTCGCCGTCACCCGGCCGATACATTTCACCATATCGCAGGAACGCCACCAGTGCTCGGGGCCGATCCCCAAGCCCTTATCAAGAAAACTAAGGGCAGCAACCAATGTAGGTGCGGTTGCCGCATCACGAACTGCCCAAGATCCTCATCCGCCGCTGCCGATGACGATGATGCGACGACGTCTCAAGAACCTTCCCCACCTCGAACGCAGCTCCGACGTTGATACTTCACGGCCATCAGAAAACCTAAAGACGCAACGTCGAAGCAGTAGTATAAACCGTCGTAGCCGTGATCCGACGCCACAATCCAACTGCAAAGCAGGGCGAACTAGCGATCTTGACGTCTTCGCCGATGGCCACAGCGTCACAGCCTTCGTCGACACCGGATCCGACTATTCCGTCATCAGTGGGCTGTTCGCCACCAAGCTGAAAAAGCGGTTCGCCACCAAGCTGGGAAGGCCCCGAAATCCGTAATGCTGGAGGTCGCCTAGTTACTCCGGCAGGAGTTCGCACAACAAGAATCACCCTCAATAACTGAGCATATCCCGTGACATTTGTAATGCTACAACATTACTCAAGGAATCTGATACTTGCGATGGACTTCCTCAGTCACCACGGCGCTATTATTGACCTGAGGTCTGAGTCAATAACCCTATCCACAGAAAAAGTACTGCAGGCACACACGCCCTCACGAAGGCACACATTAAACGTTCTGGAAGACCACGTCACCATTCCTCCTCGCTCAGCGTCGGCATTTCCGTCGGCACTTAAGAATCAAGCGACATGCAAGGCATCGTTGAAGGCGACGAGCACCTGTTGATTAGCCGCCAAATTAGCGTCGCTAGAGGAATAGCCGAGCTGCGAGGAGTTAACGAAAAGGTGATGCTCACGAACTTCCCCAACGAGTACAAGCACGTGAGCAAAGGCATGACGGTTCCCTGCACCGAAGAAATACTAGAAGCCAGCTACGCTTTCACGTTCGCCGAGTCTATTAAACCTCCTACGACAACTCAATCCCTTGAGACAGCTTTCGACGATAATCCGAGCATTCCGACTCGTAAACAAGAACAGCTGAGAAACCTCCTGAAACACAAGAACTGTTTTTCATCGTCGCTGAAAATTCGACAGACCCCTGTCGCGAAAGATCGAATCGTAACAGAAGAAAGTGCCCAGCCACTCCGTCAGAGCCCGCGCATAATTTCGACACGAGAACGCGATGCCCCAAAGAAACAAGTCAAAGAAATGCTGCGCGACATCATTCAGCCGTCAAAGAGTCCATAGGCGTCACCTAAGGATGTTATACTGCGTCACCGGCGGTGTTAGTGAAGGAGGAGAACGGAACTCGGTGCTTCTGTGTCGACTATCGCCGCCTGAACAAAATCACGAAAAAAAATGGCAGCATATCCACGGAGTGAATGGAGAGTGGGGCGAAGCATTCGTCCGTCCATGCGTCCGTCTGTGTGACCGTCCATGCGTCTGTTCGTGCACCCGTCCCTGCGTTCGTTCATGCATCCGCCCCTGCGTCCTATCATGCGTCCATCCATGCATCTGTCTGTGTGTCCGTTCGTCCATCTATTCAACACTCCAAGTTCCACCATCTCGCATCTTTTTATCATATATTCCCCATATAGAAGCACCGCCATTCATTGGACATTCCAAGGACTAAACGAGAGGTGGCACACGCGCACTTTTTTACGGCTTACGCTTCGGGTCTACTTCCCACCTTCAACCACCTTGAGTTCATGGTATATACTAGTTCACTGTATTCATGGCACTGCGGCCCAATGCTCGCTAAACCTTTCTAAAACCAAGGAGGTTACGCCCAGCGAGTATAACGTAGCAACCTTTTCCTGTCAGATAGTGCTCAATGTACATGCCAGTGGCTGCTAATGTGAAATGAGAGACAGGAGGATTCTGCTTTTAATTTCTTACGGCTTGCGCTCCGTACGTATCTGCTTCCCCCCTTTAACCACCTCGAATTCATTGATGGTATATACTAGTTCATTGTATTCATGGCCCTACGGCTCAATGCTCGCTAAACCTTTCTAAAACTAAGAAGGTTACACCCAGCGAGTATAATGTAGCAACCCTTTCTTGTCCGATAGTGCTCAATGTACATGCCAATGGCTGCTAATGGGGATCGCAGCGTGCGCGTTGACTAAAAGCCGAATGCTCCTGTCTCTCATTTCCCATTCACAGCCATTGGCATGTACACTGAGCACTATTTTTGATTGTTAAACAACGCACAGAAGAAATCTCTCACCGGCCCCACCTTAGAGGTCAAATGCTATACCTATTTCGGGTATGTGCCACTAGTGGTTACGTACTACAAGGGACGCACAAGCCACGCCATAAGGAGCTTCGCCCCTAAAAGAACTTGTACCCAGCTGCTCTCATGGAAAGACGACGCCCTAGATTGATTCCACAATGCGAAGTACTTTTCTTCGATGAACCTCATGACTGGCTATTGGCAAATCGAAGTCGACAAGAGAGACCGAAAAAAGACTGCCTTCATAACACCGGACGGCCTATTGGAGTTTGAAATCATGCCCTTTGGCCTTTGCTCGGCACCTGCGACTTCTCGACGAGTCATGGATACCATCCTGGTTAGCTTGAAGTTTCATACTCGCCTCGTTTACTTGGACGACGTCGTTGTGTTTTCCTAGAGCTTCGACGAACACCTCCTTGAATATGCACTTCAATCAGTTATGAGCGCTGGGTTCACCCTAAAGCCAGAGAAATGCTGCTTCCCGTACAAGGAGCTTCTATTTTTGGGTCACGTGGTCAACAAGATGGGAATGTGCCCAGACCCGCAGAAAACAACTGTCATCGCCGCGTTCCCGCCACCCACTGACAAGAAGGCCGAGCACTGATTTCTCGGCTTGTGCGCCTATTACAGGCGCTTCGTCAAGAACTTTTGACAAATCACCGAGGCACTAACGAAGCTCACAAAGACCGACATCGGTTTCAAGTGGGGAATGGCACCTACTGAAGCATTTCAGAAACTGAAACGACGCCTGCAGACCACTCCGATACTTGCGCGTTTCGACGAATACGCCGATACGGAGATCCACACCGACGCAAGCAGCGTAAGCCACGGCACTGTTCTAGTGCAGAAGACTAACGGAAAAGAAAGGGTTATCAATTATGCAAGCCTGTCGCTATCGAAGGCAGAATGCAACTATTCCACAACAAAAAAGTGTCTTGCCTTCATCTGGGCTACATCCAAGTTTCGCCCCCTACCTCTACAGTAGGCCTTTGAAAGTTGTGAGCGACCACCACACACTCTGTTGGGTAGCTAACTTGAAGGACCTTTCAGGTCGCCCTGTGCGGGGAAGTCTGTGACTTCAGAAATTCGACGTTACCATCGTTTACAAGTACGCACGAAAGCACTCCGACGCCGACTGCCTTTCCCGTGCCCCCGTTGACCCACCACCGTAAAATGACGACGACACTGTCTACTTCTTAGGAAGCGTCGCTGACTTTGCCGAACGACATAAAGCCAACCCTGAAATCAAAGGCCTTGTGTAATGCTTCGAGGTCAAAGCTTCAGCCGTTCCAAAAGTATTCAAGAGAGGACTGTCATCGCTTTCCTTGCGTAACGATATCTTCATCAAGAAAAACTCGCCACATCGGGCAAACTACTTCATAGTAGTACGTTTGGCTCTACGTCAAGAGGTTTTGGATGCTCTGCGTAATGACCCGACGGCAGGACACCTTGGGTTTTCCCGTACGCTGGCAAGGATACAAAAGAAGCACTACGGGCTCCGCCTCACTGCTGACGTAACCCACAATGTAAAAACCTGCCGAGACTGCCAGTGACGCAAGACGCCACTGAAAAGGCCCGCAGGCTTTCTCCAGCCGATCAAACCACCTCGCCGACCGTTCCATCAAATCGGGATGGACCCACCGGGGCCGTTTCTGACGTCCGATTCCGGAAACAAATGGATCGTCGTAGCTACTCACTACCTCACCCGCTACACCAAAACAAAGGCCCTCCCCAAAGGTAGTGCCGAAGAGGTAGCCAACTTCTTTGAGAACATCGTCCTTCGTCACGGTGCCCCAGAGGTTCTCATCACCGATAGAGGCACGATCTTCACTGTTGTATTGATTAAGGCGATCTTGAGACATAGCCAGACAAACCAACACCGCACCACCGCCAACCAGCCACAGACAAACGGTCTCATCGAGCGGCTAAACAAAACAATCACCGACATGCTGGCCATGTACGTTGACATCAAACACAGGACGTGGGTCTCCGTCCTTCCGTACGTGACTTCGCACACAACACGGCCGTGCAGGAGACGACGCAGATGCCTCCGTACAAGTTGATCTACGGAAGAAACTCGGCAACAACGCTCGACGCAATGCTTCCCAACGTCGCTGACGAAGAAAACCTCGACGCCACCCGCTATCTTCAGCGCGCTGAAGAAACTCGTCAACTCGCTCACCTGTGCGTCACAAATCAGCAGACGACACGCCGCTGCCATTACAATCTTTGACGACGCTTCGTGTAATACCAGCCCGGTGAGAGTGTTTGGGTAGAGACGCCAATACGCCAACGTGGATTCAGTGAAAAACTTCTGCGACGATACTTTGGACCATACAGGGTAGTACGACGTCTCGGCCCACTCGACTATGAGGTTGTCCCCGACGGTATCGCGAACTCTCAACAGCGCCAATCGCGACGTGAGGTCGTCCCTGTCGCGCGCGTCAAGCCGTTTCATGCACGTTTGCGAACTGAAACAGTGTATTTTGTAGTAGTAGCAGCAGGAGGAGTTGTTGCGGTTATTTCTGCATCGTAATTTATTGTTTGTAATTTCTTCCATGAATATTCCATTTCACCTTTTGTTAAAGCATCGGGACGATGCCTTTTTCAGAGGGGGGCAATGTCACGTCCCTTCCACAAGTTTTGATACCAGCCAGTTACACAGTACGTAATTCTCAGCGCAAACCACACATGGACTGATCAAGAAGCTTCGGGACTGCAGGAGATCATTTTGTTAAGATTACGCCTAATTCGTGAGTAATACAGATTATTCTGGAACCTAGCTACGTTGCCACTATAGTGATAACGCAAGAATATTCGATGGCAAGTGTATAAATGCCGACACGCTTCGCCGCTTGTCAGTTGATCGCCAGCCGACGCTCTGTTCTTCGCTACCAGGGCCCGTCTATTGCTGTAATCTGTCTTTCAGTTTCCTGGCCACAGGTTCGCCCATATCAACAGTTTTATCGTTGACCTGCAGACTGCTCCCTTCGGCCACGTTACGACCCACTTTACAATATACAGTAACTATGCGCAAAATTAAAGCACATTGATCTAAGAAAGTAACGACACTTTCCTCCTCACGCGTGTTTTTCCCTCTACTCTGCTTTTCCACCTTCGGCGCGCGCTGCACCCGGCGCCATTTTTCGCAGGGGCTCCCACGAACGCGCCCCCAAATTCAACGGAGGCGCGTGATTTCATGGCACTTGCGCACCAAAATAATGATCATGAGATAGAGAGCACTGCAATATGAGCGTTTATTAGACTAGCTTCTCCCAAAAGCCGTGCAAAGGTGGCATGCTACTTTAAAAACAGCTTTATGGAGATTTCTATGATGCAGGTGCTTCTTTAGATAACATGCTTTACGTTCGCATCATATGTAGTTTTGCTTGTGGCAACTGCTGTAGACACAACTAAGAGCACGTATCAGCAAGCACTTGGTATACTTTAAGCGCGAGGTGCTTCACGGCAACCTGGTGGAAAATTAACGTTCGAAATGCGTTGGGTTTCAAGTTTTTTCCCCAAATCGTTGCAAAATATGTGGCTCAGATTGGTCTTCAGTGGAATATAGCAACAACGTACTTAAAGCAGCCAATCATTCACACACGAAGCAAAATTTCGTTTCCAAAATGACAAGTGACTAACACACTGCAGAGCCAGAATTATTGATACAGAACTTCTATTAATTATTACGTAAAAATCATGATTGTTACTGACTGCGAAATCTTTGTGGCCAAACTCATCGATACTATAATTTGTGCTCGTGTTATATCAATAGAAAAAAGTCTTCAAAAACAGCAGAAATGCGATTTTAGTGCACTGACTGAGCGAGCGAGGATGTTAGGCCTCTGCTTTGAAGTTGATATCACCAGAAAGCGAGTACGATCCTGTGAACAATCCTCGCACGTAACCCGTAGGTATCCGCAAGAAAAGCAAATAATAATCGGCACCCAGCCATGCGCACTATGACATCTGAGTTCAAAAAGTAATGAACTGAAAAAAAAAACGCTATTTGCGCCAACTGACGCGGCTCATCAGCAATATCAAGCGCGAGCTTACCGTTTGGACGAAATCCTTCGATCGCTCATCAAACGCGAAATATGACTGTCGGCGTCTCGCGACGTCAGGAACAGGTGATGCAAATAAATCATTATCACAAGATGATGCGCCCCAAATCACGATAATTTGTTGCATGTCGCAAAAGGTGTGATGTGATGATGACGGCACATTGCCGTCACGTGACTTAACCGACACCACGTGACATAACGGCTAATTTTCGCTATCAGGAAACTAATGTTTTTTCTCTGCAATTTTTTTCCGGTAGTGCTTGTCTTTATTTTTTTCTAGCGCCAGGTTACACTTGTGTCATCATTTTGCGTTTGAATACCCGCTCACCTCCATCCAAAAAAAAAGAAAGAGAACCTCATTTGGTGACCATCGCCAATGTCACCTCGATATATTCGTTCAATCGCTATTTTTTCCGCATTCATTTTCAACAGATCCTAACGACCGCGATAGGCGCCATTTAGAAGCTGTATCATAGCAGGTATCTGTCTGCTGCGGAAAGCATTTTTATTTCATTTCAGACGAAAAAAACAGTTGCCGACGTCATTGGCGCACCAACTGGTGGGGCGGGGGTGGTTTTAGGGTGTTTTAAAACCCCCCTCTTCCCATAGGCCAACCTAACCCTTTCTTTTATGCCCCGAGAAGTGACGTTTGAAGACGAAGAAGTGTGTTTTGAATAGGAGCTGCTTCTGCTAACTCCGGCGTATTTCAGTTGTAATTTAAGTCTGTTGATCAGTTTCCGCTGCTCCCTTGGAGGGGATGGAAGTAGACCACCCCGGGCGCCTGCCGGCACCAGCGGCGTCAGCGGTGACCGCCTCCAGGAAGCGGATGGGACAAGCGAGCGACAGCGACAGTGAAGATACTCATGCTTACTATCTCAGCAGTGAGGACTTCTCAGATGACGGTTTCCAACCTGTGCTGAGCCGCAAGGCGAAGAGAAGGAACATGAGGACATCCTCATCCTCAACTATTCAAAGTGTAAGTGAAGCGCCAAAATCGAACACTTATACCATCCTGTTTCTGCCTGCACTTCCTACCGTCAGCATGAAACGCCTTAACAGACAGTCTGTGTCGAGGTCTCTGGAAACGCTCGTGCCAAATGAGATCACGGACATAAGAGTGAACGCCAGAAAGAATATACTGGCTGTGGACGTTTTGAACGCAAGTGCGTTGGGCGTTCTGCGCAGTGTAACTGACTTGGACGGCAACCAGGTGCGCTCTCATGTTCCCTTGGGATGTGATGTAGTAACCGGCGTGATCTACGACATTGACGTCGCTATTTCCAATAAGGACTTACAACTTCTTGTCAAGTCAACAACTGATACTCCAATTGTTGATGTCACCGGCTAGGCAAGTCTCGCTGTGTGAAGATTGCTTTTAAGAGCACATCACTCCCCTCTCATGTGAAGGTGGGGTACTTCAGACATGCTGTGCGGCCTTTCATTCCAAAGCCTCTCCAGTGCCGTAAATGCATGAAACTTGGACATGTGAGCAGCGTCTGCGAGAATTCGGTGGTATGCCACCGCTGCGCCGAGCACCATGAAGCGGATAAGTGCGTCGCAACTGTCAAGAAATGCTCTAATTGCAATGGATCCCATGAAGCCACATCGAAGGACTGCCCGCGGATTCAGAAGGAAATTGCCATCTTGAAGGAGATGGTGCGCGATCACTCATCTCATCGAGAAGCCGCAGCTAAAGTCAGAAGGCGTCGTTCACGTCGACGTCGGTCTTCGAGGACGCCCGCTACCTCCTCGACACGTTTGCGTGATCCCTCATCAGTACCACCTCCTTTGCCTCCCAGACCACATGCCGCGGGAAAGGCTCTAAAGGACAAAGCCAGTGAGCATACCCTAACTGCGACAGAGTGGCCTGCACTTCAAAGGGAAGCAGCATCAAGCGAACCGAAGGAGCTTCATGACGGCCAGTCCGCGCTCCCGGTTCGAGATCTTTCCAACCAAGACAGGCAAGTGACTGCAATCGTCCTGGTTCGAGATCTTTCCAACCAAGACAGGCAAGTGGCTGCAATCGTGCAATCATTAATTGCCACGATTCGCACGCTACTGAGCAGCATACAATCTCCGTCTGCTAAGAGTGCACTGCAAATACTGGATGCACTGAATCCAGTTCTTGCTAACTTCGTATAAGCACAATGGCTCAACAAAGTCTCCACTTCCGCACTGAAGTTAAAAGTGCGTCGATTTTTCAGTGGAATGCCAGAGGCATGAAGTCCCGTATCTCGGACTTGCGCCAATTTGTTCGGGCCAATCAATTCCCTATACTTGTCATATGTGAACCAAACGTGTCAACGCCTTATAGATTGTCCGGTTATGAAGCTTTTTGTTCAGCCGCTTGCGAAGAACGAAGCAAAGTAATTGTTTACATTCGCACAGACTTGACTTATCTTTCGCACCCAATAACTTCAAATGACGACAATCAGTACGTGTGTCTTCGTGTGAAAAAGAATGCAGTTTCGTTCACGCTTATTGGTGGATATATATCTCCGTCATCGCGATTTGACTGCGACAGATTAAAAGACATCCTAATGAGAACCGATGGGCCTTGGATCATCACCGGTGACTTCAACGCCCATCACATGCTTTGGGGGAGCACTAAGATGAATGCCAGGGGCCGGAACATTGTTACATTCGCTTCCGATTACGACCTTTCCGTCATGAACGATGGTACCCCCACATATCTGCGGGGTCTCACGTATGGCAGTTGCCTTGACCTGACATTGGTGTCACGGTGCTTCTCTCACATAGTTAAGTGGTTTTGCGATATTGAGACTCATGGGAGTGATCACATACCCACCTACGTGACGATCGATGGTATCATAAAAAATTTCTCTTCCGGTGTTGCAATTGGCACTGACTGGTCGATGTTTGCATCGCGTGTTGAGAACGCTTGCCAAGAAGGCCTCGGCTGCAGCCTGGAAAATACCATAGTGGAAGCTATGCAAGCGTCCAAATGTAAATTACCATTTTCGTCTAAAGTAACACAGTTTGACATCGAACTGGAAAAATTACGAGCTATACGAAGGCGTGCAGAACGACGATACAGACGCACAAGATCAATTTACGATCTCAGGGAAGCAAGGCGGCTCCAGAAAAAGATTCAGCGACGCATTTACAAACTGGAGAGCGAACGCTGGAAAGCATTCTGCGAATCTCTAGACCCTCATAAACCGCTGTCATACATCTGGAGAACAGTTCGTGGTCTTCGCTCCTCTCCACAACAACGGCACCCTTTCAAAGCTTTGGCACTCCATCAGGGAAAAACAGAACTCGAGGTGGCTGAAGAATTTTGCACGAGAGTTGCCGGGAATATTGTGAACGAGAGCATCGACGCCGTGATCGTTCCTGAGACGCGATTACCAGAAATGGACATTCCGTTCACCATGGAAGAACTGGAAGGTGCGTTAGTCGCTTCTAAGCGCATGTCATCGCCAGGTCCTGATGGTATTACTTATAGTGCGTTGGGACACCTTGGACAAAAAGCTAGAAAAGAACTTTTAACATGCTTCAACAACTCCTGGCTCAGCGGCAGTGTGCCCCGAGAATGGAAAATTAGTCGATTATAACCACTTTTGAAATCGGGAAAATCACCATTGGACGTGACAGCGTATCGCCCTATTGCCCTCGCAAGCTGCCTCGGAAAAGTGATGGAAAGAGTGGTTCTATTTCGTCTCGAGTGGTACTTGGAACGATACACCAAATACCCTTCTTGCATGGCAGGCTTTCGTCGGGGCCGCTCCTCCATTGACTGTGTCCTTGATTTATCGACATTTGTTCAACAAGAAAAAAGTCGCAAGCGCATATCAGTGGCACTCTTTCTTGACGTGAAGGGTGCATATGATAATGTAGCTCACGATGCCATCCTCACTTCTCTCGCAGCAATGGGCATTGGTGGACGAATGTTTCAATGGATAAAAGATTATATAACTGGCAGAGTTTTCCTTGTACAAACATCTGAGGGTACAACTGCCCAACATTACACCTACTGCGGAGTACCTCAGGGAGGTGTTTTAAGCCCCACATTGTTCAATGTGGCCCTCATTGGTCTGGTGAAGGTTCTGCCAAAGTCGGTGTGCCTATCCATATACGCCGATGATATTTGCCTCTGGAGTGCTGCAGTTACTCGCCCTCAGGTGCGTGCACGAATACAGCGGGCAGCAACCCTCACAACAGCCTACCTTCAGAAACAAGGCCTAAATATATCAACTGTGAAGTGCGCGTTGATGGCGTTTACACGCAAACCAATGACGCCATACCCTGTTTACATCAATAGGCAGAGTGTCAAATATGCACGGACGCATCGTTTCCTGGGCATAATAATCGACAGAAGTCTTTCGTGGAGCCCACATTGTGCGTACTTGAAGAAGAGACTGCTATCTATTGTGCATATCATGAAATTCTTGTGCGGTAAAGCATGGGGAACTTCTGTGGCCTCCATGCTACAGCTGTACAGGGCCCTATTTCTGGGTCTATTGCGCTACAGCTTGCCGGTACTGACTAACACTTGCAGATCGAATACTCATTCATTGGAGAGTTTGCAGGGTCAGGCACTGCGTGTCTGCCTAGGACTGCCCCGATGCGCTTCTACTTATGCCACAATCATGCTTGCCAAAGACCATCCGGTCAGGACATATATAGCTGTGGATTGCCTCAGAGCGCACATTCGACATGCTAGCCGTGTCCCCGACCACCACTTGGCCCTTCTACCTTCTGGAAGACCACGTGCTACGTTTTCAGACGTCATAGCCAGGCACCTAAACAGCATTCCATCAGGATATACGCCAGCTGCGAGAACGGCATGCCCTTTGTGGTGCCTCGACCAGCCGCAAGTACGTCTAGAAATTCCGGGAATCAAAAAGAAAAGCAGTCACTCCAGAGTAGCATTGAAGCAAGCAACGCTGCTATTATTACATGAGTTGTACTTAGACCGAACGCAGATATACACTGATGGGTCCGTCTCATCCAGCAGCTCATCAGGTGCCGCTGTAATTCCGGCTGCAGAAATGACAATCAAGTTTAAGTTGTCGCATATGACTACATCTACGGCATCAGAGCTTGCTGCTATAAGGGCTGCTTTACAATATCTCGTTCAAGAACGTCCAGGAAAATGGGTCATATTCTGTGATTCGAAGGCAGCGCTTCAGAGTTTGCAGTCTGCCATGCGTAGGAGTAGCCATGACCAACTGGTACAAGAAATAAGACATTGCCATCATGAAGCTCTAGCACGAGGGCATGATATTATATATCAATGGCTGCCTGGACATATCGGTATTACCGGAAATGAACTAGCCGATGATGCAGCCCGCTCAGCCCATGAAGAAACCCGTGTAGTCCCGATTCCTCTATCAAGGAATGATGCAGCAAGACAACTTTACCTGCTGGCTCGAGATCTCACACACACGTTCTGGTCGTCTACCAGCTTCCAAAGGTGTCAATTTTATGAACTGGATCCTTCGCTCAAGCTAAAGCTACCATCACAACTTTCCCGCTCCGATGCGACACTGTTATGCCGCCTTTGGTTGGGTGTTCATTCACAAAGGTGTACTCTTTTCGCATTGGTATGGCAGACACTCCTACATGCGACTACTGCGGAGATGAAGAAACCATCGAACACGTCCTCTGCAGCTGCGCTTGCTACGACACACAGCGATGCCAGCTACGGAAGGTTTTGAATCGACTTGACCCCGGACCATTTTGTGTGCAGAAGATACTAGGACCTTGGGCATCTGCCTCAGTTGCGCAGAAAGCAACTAAAGCACTGCTTCTTTACCTTAAGTCAACAAACCTGAGCGACCGCCTGTGAACTGTGTGTGCTCCCCGAGTGTTCTCGTGATTTTGTGTACCTTCTCATCTTTGTGCAACCTCTTTTTTCCCCTTTATCCCTTCCCCAGTGCAGGGTAGCAAACCGGATGTGCGTCTGGTTAACCTCCCTGCCTTTCCTTGTATCTTTATCTCTCTCTCTCTCTTCTTTTATGCCCCAATGTCCATGTCGCCGAGCCACCTACGTGAGCTGTGCACCGAAGGGGGAAAGAATCGGGGCTTTTAATTCCCCCCACCAGAGGTCGACACACCCCGTAAGTGCAGTTTCGTTTTCAAGTTGTCGTCGTTTCAATCCAAAAAGTGGCTTGAGGGCAAATTTGCCTGATTTATTCTAATTATTATGTAGTATTCACATACCTGCTACTATACTGAAAGAGCAGAAACCACACGCTCTGTGGCTCGAGCTGTGTTCACTTCCAGTGAGGCACCTTTGTAAAAAGAAAGGTGCTTAGTCGAAAGGTGTCGTTAGTCTGACCGTTTTTATTTTATTGTTGGTGGAAGAGGGGCTGTCTACAATGACAATGCCCTGCGTGACTTGGCCATAGGCTTCTGTGCACAGTGCACCTCACTTCAAAATGTATTACATCTGGCAGCTCAACCAGCTGTGTATGCAATGGTGTATACATGTATATTAAAATGAGCAACATTTCCAGCATATATTTGTAATGCTTGTGTCCATGTGCTTCGAGTTGTCGATGAATACACCCTCACGCTTGCAAATGCTAGCTTCCTGGTTAGCTCAATTGACAGAGTGACTGCCCCAGATAGGTGTTGGTCCTGGTTCGAACCACGTACCAGGACGTATTTTTCGGCGACTAAGATGCTTTCTTTCTGAGAAATCCGTATAAATTTCCTTGAGGCTTCGTGCTACAAACGGGTGGTTGTCTACTTTCCCTTTCATACATGTATGCTCAGAACAAGAGTTCTCGGTGTTGTTCCCCATTTATAACATTATCCGGTTCACACGGGCAAAACTACTGCGCTGACTTGCATACATGGTTCACCTGGACACGCCTAATGCAATTAGAAATTAAGATCCCAAGTGCCTATAGATACCACTAAAAAGTTTCGCGCAAAGAGTGTGATGTGGCCCAGTTGCAAAGTCCCAACAGCATGCTCATGTTGCTTTAAATGTGCAATTTTCTTCAAATAAAAATTCATGAAGCTAATTTTTATAAAAATAACAGGTAAGTTCATTTAATGGCCTTCCTTACTCACTGTAGAAGGGAAACACGTGGTGCCCATTTCCAGTTTCAATGCCGGTGGCTGTTTTGTTACTTTTTCTCAAATACTTCATTTTATAGTGAACATGAATTGTGTCCGTCTTGTTGCTTGTTTTCCTTTAAGCAGTCAACAATAGGCACACTATACTTGCCGAAAAAACACTCTTTTTGCGTGATAAATGAGCTTTTAAAAACACGAAGTAAGAACGAAGGCAAACGCGTGTCGCCGCTAAAATACTCCTTAAAGTCTTCCCGATTATCGTCACTGCTGACGTGCAAACGGTGTATAATTCAAATTGGCAGGATGAAATCCAGTTATCTCTCGATCCTATGAAACAAAAGAAAAAGAAAAGTATTTCAGGCACCCTTGCCTTTCCAGATAAATTGTGCGACTCTTCTTTTTCTTGCCTCATCACAATGCATTAGATTGTTAAATATACAAATTTTATCAGGAACTCTGATGCCGTGTCTGCATGTCACCGCGACCAATAGAAGAATGAAGCACGCCAAGGAACATGCTTTTACTCCATTCAAACCGTAGCCATATCTTTTCAAGTGATATTAGGTTGCATTTATTTTCTCATCTTAATTTTTTGATCAAGTATTCAGTTCCTCCTGAAACAGAGGCTCAGTGTCGCTTTTGGGTGTTCTCGAAACCTGAAAATGAAACTGCAAACACACCAACGCAAACTGATATCCTCAATTCACTTCAGACCATGGCACCCGAAAGTCCGCGATACATCAGTAGTAAAGACAGTAATGCGAAGAACCACAATCCAGTGCAGAACACAACTTAATAAAGAGAGATATAACACAAAATATGTGGCAGTCTCGCCAGAAACAGTTACCCAAGATTGTTTATGCAAACCAAAAACACAACGATGCATTCTTAGAAATGCAGCAACAGTATTCCTCCCCCTATCAACACCACGACAGAAACATACCCCTCCCCCTTTTCCGAGGCGCCAGTGAAACCATCGCCCGTTTGAAGTGAACTCGGGCGACGTGCCATTCGTGGAAGGCTGAGTCGGGTGATAGTAAGAACGTTAGTGGCCCGTCCACTTTCGCTGCTGCCACACCCGCACTCTGAAGGAGGAGGGATAAAGGCCGAGCTAGGGCCAGTTCTAAACTAAAAACGATGCTGCGCACGCGACTTCAAAGTGAAACCACAAGTTCGAAGAACTGCCTACGTACTCCGCTACTGAAAAAAAGGCAAAAAAGTCTGGCTAACTTCTCAGACTCCGAATGCACTGCCCGCCGCCGAGGATGGGGACGGGTGGTTCGTGCCTTCCCTCTTTGAACTCTAAAGAGGAACCGTATGCATTCCGAAACGTCGGGACAATGCCCACTCAAAAGTGTGGCAGCTTGGGTTGGTATGGCATGACGATAGTTATAGCGCGATAACAAAACGACGACACAGAGACAAGAAGGACACGAAGGACAGGAGCGCTAACTTCCAACTGAGTTTATTGCGCAGAGCGCGAAAATATATAGAGGAGACAGTAACCATGTGACAAAAATCATATGGCACAAAGAGCAAAACATGAGTAGGAGAAAAACAAAAACAACAAACAAAAGCACAGAAAAAAAGGCAAAGAAAGGTCTATAGGGAAACGAAACAGAACAGTAAAGATAATATAACTACTTGCGCGCACCGAAACCTTCGAGGAACCTTAGTTCCTTCTCGGACAGGGACACGGAGGGCTTGCTAATGCAAGACACCTGTTCGCGTGCCATATGCGCGGCCTCAACAATGACTCGAATGCGCTCATCTTTCTGCTTGTACAGCGTCGCTGTGTCCTTGAAAAGGGGCACGCAGTTGCACTCATTGCAGTGCTGAGCAAGAAAACCATCTTTCGTGTTTCAAACATTGTTAGCGTGTCCTCGTTCAGACACCATCCGGCCGTTTTGACGTATAACAAACACCGCATGAAAAGGGGGTCCTATAGACAACTTCCAGGGAGCATGCCGCATATCTGTTTCTATGCTGAACTTTGCATTCTGTTAAAGACTGTGTTTTCAGGGGGTTTGTAGATTTGATGAGGCTGATTAATTTGAACGGTGCAGAAAACAGGAAACGAACTCCAACTCGTTTTCCTATTTTCTTCAGACTGTGTGATATCTGGTGTTTGCATGGAATCACGGCTATTCTTTCACGCTCTGTATCCGTGTTACTCGGATTCTGTCGCTGCCTCTGCTCTGTCTTATTATTCCTAGTCTCAGCAACGGAAGCGATAAACGCCTCAGGGAAACTCGCATCATTAGGCCGGGAAACTTGAGCTTTGAAGCTCGGAGAGATGTTGTGGACACACGACCTATTTAAGGCATTCTCAAGACAGGTTCGTGCTATGCCTCGCTTAACTAACTTGCTGTGAGCGGAAGAAAAAGGAAGTAAAGATTTCTGCGCACGTGGTTCATAACACCAACAGATGTGCTTTGAGCTAAAAAACCGTCTTAAATTCAAAAAGCGTAACTTGTCATTCTCGGGCGTTTCTTGTGTCAACACAAGAGGCTTTAAACAATCTTCAAACGCACCTATCGTTTGAGCCGCAATCGAGTGGAACATAGAAGGGTTACAGTTTAGAAGAACTAAAAAATCATCTACCTATCCGAATACTTTAACGATGCATGCGAGCCTTCTAACTTTTTCTGTAGTTTTTTTGCCCATTTTTGTCAATAGAAGATCACTGAGTAGAGGTGCTATGCATAAGCCGATTGAGACACCCTTTATCTGTAGATAAATGCAATCATTCCATTGAATGAAAGTAGAAGTAAAGTGCAGCAAAACCAGGTCACCATGTCAAGAAAATCTCACGCACTGATGCCAGTTTTTAATTGTTTTTAATCCCCGCAAAATTGAAGCAGTCGGCACATTCAAACCACCCCAGACACTGAAGGAACTTCGCAGCTTCTTGGTCTTATGTTCCTACTTTCGCCGCTTTGTGCCCCGATTCGCGGACATAGTACACCCACTGACGAGCTTGTTGCGAAAAGACAGCCCATTCGAATGGACACCTGATTGTGATGCCGCGTTTTCTGAACTGAAACTTCTACTGACATCTGAGCCTATTCTTCGTCATTTCGATCCTTCTGCTCCTACAGAAGTGCATAGTGACGCAAGTGGAATTGGCATCGGAGGTGTGCTTGTTCAGCGCCATGATAATGCAGAGCATGTTGTTGCTTATACGAGTCGATCTCTAAGCAAGGTTGAAATGAATTATACGGTGACAGAGCAAGAATATTTAGCGGCTGTATTCGCCATTCAGAAGTTTCGATGTTACCTCTACGGCCATTCATTCACGATTGTGACAGACCATCATTTATTATGTTGGCTTGTTACCCTCCGAAACCCTTCTGGCCGCCTTGCTCGATGGTCTTTACGCCTTCAAGAATTTGACTTCAACATATTTCGTACAGAAGTGGACGACGTCATTCGGACGCTGATTGCCTTTCTCGCCTGCCTATGACCACGACGGAAGACAGTGCAGATACCCTCGACATCAGTTTTGCTGCGGTTTCTCACACGTTTCCTGACGCCAATATCTTCAAACGAGAACAATTGAATGATTTATCTTTAGACCCTTTGTTCGTTGACGCTCGGAATCTTAGAGGCAGTGGTCGCTTTCGCATTCGTGATGAACTGTTGTAAAAAACGAATTACTCAGCAACCGGCGCACGTTATTTACTGGTTGTTTCTCAAAGTCTTCGATGCGACGTTCTCCGTTCTATGCACGTTGATCCAACGTCAGGACACCTTGGGTTCATTCGCGCCCTGCATCGAGTGCAGTAGCGTTTTTACTGGCCTCGAATGTGAGATTTTACGAAACAATCTGCCAGCGTCACAAACGACCTACCAGTGCACCGCACGGCCTTCTTCACCCCGTAGAACCGCCTATTACACCTTTCGAGCAAGTGGGCATCGACCTATTGGGCCCATTTTCGCGATCTTCAAACAACAACCGCTGGATAATAGTGTGCGTCGACCACCTTACCAGATACGCCGAAACCGCTGCGATACCATCTTCTACAGCTGATGGCGTCGCTGCCTTTTTGTTACGCTCCGTTGTTCTTCGCCTTGGTTCACCTCAAGTAATAATCAGTGACCATGGTCGCTAATTCATCGCGGACGCTGTGGAAGAATTGCTTCGCCTCTGCACTTCACTGTTCAGACATTCGACACCATACCATCCCCCGACGAATGGTCTTGTAGAACGCACCAATCGAACTCTTACTAACATGCTCGCTATGTACGTCGCATCCAATCACAAAAACTGGGATGAGATCTTACCATATATTACTTATGCATACAATACATCGAAGCACGAGACCACGGACTTCACGCCCTTTTACCTGCTCTACGCTTGATCACCACGCAGTTCCCTTAATGCAATCCTCCCGTTTAGGCTCCATACCGATGAGTCCGTGGCCGAAAGATTGTGCCGGGCTGAAGAAGCCTACCAAATTGCTCGCTTGCGCACACTGGCATCCCAAGATTGCTCAAAGCAACGGTACGATCAACGCCATGATGACATTTCATTCCGAAAAGGTGAATTCGTGTGGTTGTGGACCCCCAACGAAAACCTGGTTTATGTCAGGAGTTTTTACCGCAGTACACAGGCCCCTACGTCATTGTAGACCGTTTGGCTGACGACGTACGTTGTGGCACGCTTGACGACACCTTCTCGTCGTTCAAATCGAACGCAGTTGGTGCACGTGGCTCGCCTCGAGAAATTTCATCTCTCCAGTGACTTAAACTCGCCCAGCGGGCTTCGTCTGTGAACCGGGGATTGCTACGGTATGAGCCGGGCTGTAGTATGTGCCGGGTAGGTAGAAGAAGAAGACGACGTTGTCTGGTGCGGTCTGAGGACTCCATCTTTACCGCGACTGCCGAACTTCATCCTCACTCTGTAAATAAATCCACATATCCTTTAATTCAACCGTAACAAAATTAACTTTCGCACTTGTATTGTGACGAGGTTCAAAGGAAGTTAAATATGTAGGATATTCTGTTCGCATTATCCAGAACATCCTCAGTTGCAGTTCTTTAACTGCTAAAGTTGCCAATGGGGCGTGTTTGTATCACGCCGTGATGGTCTAGTGGCTAAGGTACTCGGCTGCTGACTCGCAGGTTGCGGGATCGAACCCCGGCTGCGGCGGCTGCATCTCCGATGGAGGTGGAGATGTTGTAGGCCCGTGTGCTCAGATTTGGGTGCACGTTAAAGAATCCCAGGTGGTCGAAATTTCCGGAGTCCTCCACTACGGCGTCTCACATAATCATATGGTGGTTTTGAACATTAAACCCCACATATCTGTCTATCTATTTATCTTGTTTGTATCAAATTTACTAATATCTAAACAATAATTGAGACAAAAAAAGGCACACTGCTCCAGGTGTTGCCATGTGTCTTTCTTGCGTTCCTTTTGTTTGCTTTACCATAGAAGTAATATTCTTTTTAAGCAGCATTGTTTGACCGCCAGCCGGCCGACACGTCAGCACCAGAATCACTAAACGGAGCTGAAAAGCTAGAAAATATAAATATTTGCCAGACTTCTCTGTTGAGAACCATGTTACGCCTTGTTTTATTCGATTTCCCGCTTATTTTCTACGTGCACTGATTCATCGAACGGTTTCATGGTCTTCTCAAGGCCTCCTAGTAAAAACACCCAGATATCGTTGTCATCGTCATCTCATTGTATATAATAATAATAATAATAATAATAATAATAATAATAATAATAATAATAATAATAATAATAATAATAATAATAATAATAATAATAATAATAATAATAATAATAATAATGTATAATATTGATATTATATGGTTGCGCACATTACTACTATTATTATTATTATTATTATTATTATTATTATTATTATTATTATTATGTTGTTGTTGTTGTTGTTCTTGTTGCTGTTGCATGTAATCCAACCTATAATTATTATTTAGTACGTGGTACTTTAGTTTTATCTCACGTTTCAACCCCCCCCCCCCAGAGAGAAATCCTAGATGCGCTAATGGACGGCGTGCGATTTGACAAGGTGTGGACAGAATATTCGGCTCATTCAGGACAATCCTGTTTTAGGGGCGAAGATCGTCTTAGTCTAACCTTGTCCTGCGCAAAGCGTAACGAAGAGAAGGAGAGACGAGAAAAAAATTGGTCCAGTATTTACATGTTACACTGCAAATGTCCTCGAAAGACGATTGTCTTGCGTCTTGAGAGAGTGAAAAAACATTTATTTGATGTTCTGCGCAAGAAAATCGGTGAATGGTGTTCTGGAGGCGCTGCGTTAGAGTGCCTCGAGCATGCAGCGGAGGCGAACGAGTGCATCAAGTCACGTCGCGCGTGAGACATGAGCGCTATCTGGCAGTTAACTTGGAAAACGAAGCGCGCGGCGTGCGCGCCCGTCTTGGAGGGGATAAGGTGTAGAACGCCAGGCAACGGGTAGGTACCACCACGTTGCCGTCTTAGGAAAGCGTAGGGAACACTTGACGTTTCGTCCAAGCGTTGCATTATCAGAGCAACGTGATAAACACTATGGTCCTTGGAATTACTTATGTATGCCTTTTCTAGTAAAAGACACACATTCAAAATATTGACGTGTTGTTATGGCGCCTCAGTTATGCGCAATGTTTGTTTTTTAATTGACAATCGCACAAGCATGAACGCTGAATCTTGTGCATTATTGGTGGACGCTGCGTATGTGTCGGTTATTTGGGGTATTTTTTGGGACCATTTGGGGTGTCGTTAAGGGCGGACAAACAGACAAAAGTATAGACAGACCAAGTTTTTTGCGTCGAAGGTCCCAAAAAAAGATTATCGTCTTTAAAAAAGGCAGCTCCTCCCGATTAGTGTAATAGACGGCGCTGTCTGATATAGGTACATAAAAACTGCAGTCGAGTAAGAATATTCTAGATGATGCTGTACTGCTACTCTCTGGTGGCTGCGGCGTGGGTTGTGCCTGGGTGCGCGAGGAAGAAGTGCCTCTCTCTGTCTCCTGGATCGTCGCGCCGTACGTGGCGAATTGTCGATGGGACATGGACGAAGCGGAACGGAGGGCCTCGGTGGCTTATCCAATCCACGGAGTGCACGAACGAATGCGCGGACAGGCGGCCGCACAGACACACGGGCAGACAGACAGACAGATGACAGATGGACGGACGCTTCGCCCCACTTATCATCATTCACTTTGTAGATATGCTGTGATTTTTATGCACGTACGAATAGCAATAAGAAAATAAGAGAAAATAAGAGCAATAATAAAAGCGTCATAACTCGCAAAGAACATGTTCTTTGACGGTATTAAGTTCTTTCAGCCGATGTAGTGCAGATACTGCTCCTTAAAAAGCTATTGCGTTTACCTAGATATTGTAAAAGAAGAATGACCATTTGTATTCCAACAGTTATATGCGCAACCACAAGGCATAGCGCCCGCAAAAAACGCAGAAAGCTAAGCGCGCGCAATTTCCGCTGCGTGAGCTACACGCGCAGCACCAGTGAAATATGGCGTGAGTAAAAAAAAAAATCAGAACAGCGCATGAGTCGCGCGTATTCCCGGGCAACCGTGAAGGAGACCAATAATGGCGCAGAAAACAGCGGCGGAGAACGGGAGGAACTAAGAAGGGTTGAGCAGAGAGAGGGGGGTGGCGCGCGCAGCGGCGAGTACAGTGGATGGCGGGACTTTCCCAATATCAAGAGGTTTTTACGCAATATGAGGCTGCAGTGCCGCTAGTTTTCGCCACCGTCATTCGGCCCATCCTCGTCGGCTGGCGGCATGGAGGAAGAAAAAAAAACTTAGGAGAGGCTTTGACGTCACTCGTTGTGAAGCCTTGGTGAAGCCGGAAGTCGGCTATATTGACCGGGCAAATTCTCCTCTCTTGTTTACATCCGAATGTAAAGCATGTAAAGCAGAAGGCGCGACTCCCTCTCTGGCTCGGAAAGCACGTGAGCTGCGCAGCGCGCGTGTCGTGGCGATCTGAAACTAATGGAACGGGGCTCAACACTGTGGGCCAGTGCGATACTTTCGGCGAAATCATTTCGTCCGAGTATCAACAGCGAGTAACGGCTTGCCGGCAACGAAGCAAGTGCATGAAAACGCGTGCTAGATGCGCTGACAACGGCGAGTGTTTTCACGTCATTATTTCAGCAACTGTACAGACATAACGATCGGTAGTGCGCCTTCATCTATGGTTGCATTCCTACACGAGGCTGATGCAGCGCCTGGCCACTGTGCCCGTGTTCCGCGTGAAATTCACCGGCGTCAGCATTCTGCGACCGTGGTGACTTTAAGAACGGTGCAAGTGACCCTTGAACGTGGTTGCTCTATCGTTGAAACTACAATGCTGGGGGCGAGTATAGCAAGTGGAACCGAAAATGTGTTTTATTGCGCACATGCAAGTTGTGACTGTACACATGCCGAACACGAAGCTACGTATGCGCACGTGGTCCTCATTGCGTCTTGGTGGGCACAACAATTTCGTTCGTTGCCACAAGCAGGATCACTGCCCAACCGTCACTGACTTGCAAGGCGTTCTTCGTCATTCCGCTTCGTCATGGTGCCCAACGCAATTTCGCCGAACACTTCAAATGCTTCATCCGCGTCATCCGCTGCACGACACTTGAATAAGCGCTCGTTTCTATGCACTGTTCAGGCCCCGTGGTGGACGAAAGGTGTTGTAAACGTTGCCAAACGTACAGTAACTGCCAGGAGAACACTGCGTAACAAATAACGTGGCGCAGAGCACGGATATTGTCCGCCACGGCTCAGCATGAGACCTGCGGAGGCCCACATGCCGCTGCAGGCCGCGGCCGCTCACTGCTAGACCAGCTTCACTGCGCAACACGCAACCATAGCAACGCCGCCATTGTGCCCAGTGAATATGGCCGCCATGATGTCCTTTCCTCCACACTTTTCACGTAGCGCGCCGGCTGGCCATGGCTGGAAGAGATACCGAGCTTTGAAAGTGAGTTTATTCTAGTAAAGTTGCTGTAGACTGCACGAATGGCACATTATGGAAAAACTGATTAGATATCATTGATCGACGTAGACGTATATATCTTATTTCTATGTTGACAGATATGCAGGATATACCGGTAGTTCATCACAGAATATAGGTGTTCTTGCTCAAGTTCCGTCAAAACAGCCATAAAGTATAGCAGATGAACAGGTAATATGTAGAGCCACCAACGGTGAGCGGTTGAACGAAAGCAGGGACACTCGCTCTACGCTCGCTCCCATTACAGTGTACTTTCTTCTAGTACACAGTACTCCCATCGAGGGAACCCTGTCATCTGGGCAGGTCAGGGGCGTTATTCTGGACCAAAAAGGTTTTTAAAAATATTGCTGGAGTGGAAGCTCCCGTAATGCCTTGCCAGCAGAAGTGAAGCCAGCTTTAGCCCTGCCAAGATATCGGAAACATTCTCTTTTCTGGTGGTAGCGCCCACATAGAGATTAGGTGGCTTTGCTGTGTGATTAGTGTATATGCTACGTGAATTCTATATTAATAGCTGTCCTTATGGAATCGCACAAAGAAACGAGTATCGTTGACTGAATCTCCAAAGAACTTTGCCTCCTATTGAGGCCTATTAAGAAAAACTAGTAACACTAAGATGCACTTGGAACGGTCATCCGAAAAAGTTCCCACATTAAGCTAATTGAATGTGCAAAGAAAATGCTCCATTCTTAATAGCTAAACTGTCATATTTTATCATGCCTCTAGTAAGATGGCCGCCGCAGCCACCACCTTGCCATAGACACGGCTTCTCTCTTGAGCATAAACTTCCACTCCAGCATTTTTTTAAACCTCCTTGCTCTGGACACTGTACTTCCTTCCTTCTTGGGACACTATCGAATTCCGCCATGTTATCACATTCCGCCATTGATCGATGCTGATTGGCCCAGTGGCCTGTAACGACCTCTCTGATTGACCTAAAATGCCACAATTGCGAAATTGGACACTATGATGAAATTAGACTAGCACCCCTGGAGTCATAGAGTTCCTCACCAGCCTACCTAGAGGGAAATCTGGCGCTAGTGAGCTGCTGGATGCAAGGGAATGACGGGATAGGTGAGCTTCGAACTTGACTTGGATTTGTATACCTCGAAGACGTGTCTCGCTTCACGTTAAAATGATTGATTTCTTACTATAAGAGCACATAAAAAACCATTCATTTTTGCCATTGCACAGAAACGTGTTTTAGTAACCACTAGAGACTTCTGCGTCCATGTACAGTTTTACGAAGCGTAAGAAGTAACCAACTGCTGCCAAAACTTGGTAGGTGGACGACAAAGCGAGAATTATTTCCGGCACTTTTATGTCGTCTGTTTCTTTCTTTCGCTGTCTGGTTGTGCCGTCAAGGTAGGTAAATTTTTATTTTAGAATATAATACGCGTGAATAACACCTGCTTCTAAACGTTTTGTTTTGGAGAAGCTTTATTTACGCAGTCGTATTTGCTTTTGAACCGAAGCCTTGCTCAACACCAGACAACACAAGCCTCGCAGACACATATACTATAGTGCCTAGAATATATTCTAAGTACTTTGCATATACCGTCATTCCCAGAGCTCCAACGGGGCCCCGGATTCTCGTAGATGGTGGCACCACACTTTCCTCTAGTT
>WOVY01003098.1:60000-70321 GCA_013436015.1 Rhipicephalus annulatus
CAAAGGGAAACAGGCTACGAAGTTTCACCGAGCGTTTCTTCACCAGAATAGGTTACAACCATCAGAAACATTTTGATTGCATCATCATCATAACTACACTTTTGTGAAAAGTAAACCATGACTTCTGTCAGTTAAACCAAATTCTCAATCGCATGCGTTTTGAACTGCGCATACCAGCACTGAGAAGTAAGACGGAATTATGCACGCGTGCAGTATGCCTTTCTCGTCCATGATTCTCCTTTGTCGGGAGAAACTCAACACAAAATGCACTTCTAGTAACAGCCGCGCGCAGCAGGTAAGTACTAACACTCACTCTCCTTTCTGAAAAGAGTATTCCAAATCTAAAGTAATAGTAACCACCACAGCCACAGCGCTAACAACAAAATTGTGGCACGCACCAAGACAGCAAATTGACACACGAGGCAAATCGCAAGAAGCATCTGAAGCAGAAAAGTATGTAGGCACAGCATGCTATAACGTTACAGTAAATTTGCGCACTGCAGTGCTAGTTCCTCCACTCAAGTAATAGAGCTGCCGCAACGCCAACAGCCACTGCCATCGCTCACAAAAAAATACCGTCGGATGCAAGGTCATCGCTTATTTCTCTCGCAAGACCCGCGTTGTAACGTACGTATACACTGCTAGGACCGCCGTTACCGCATCAAAAAACATTCTCATTGAAGGGCTAGGGATGTACTGTATCCATGGCTAATGGTCACACTTGTGGTAAGCTCGTAAAAATAATATAAGCAAACGTTAACACGAAACAACTAAACGAGGTCGACGCGACCACAAAACACTGACCACGACGGAGACTAAGTCTGGTCTGCATGCAGCGCCCTTTCCAAGTAACAAGTGGAAGAGTAAAAAAGACGTGACCTCTGAAATGGCAAGCATTCAGCAAGCGTTTGCGATCTCGGAGGCTTCGAGAAAAAAAAAGCTGTGGCAGTGGCAAAGAGATGGCGCAGCGTTCGGAATGCCGTGGGCATTCTATGCATGGCTTGGGGTAATCGTTTTCGCAGAAACTAGACAAGCTTTAGTAGTTATTCCGTTCATTATTGTGCAAACATTGATAACGTTTCATGTGTTTAAGAATAAGATACAGCATATTTACGTGTGCGCATGTTGTGGTATTGCCAGAAAACCGCAAAAAAAGTGTACAAAAACTTACTTGTAACTTGTGCCACTAAGGTCAGTCTAAATTATTTGCTATATGAGCTTGTGCGTTTTCGTAGTATATTGTGAATAAACACGCCCAACAGGATTCTGCTTTCGGCCACGGTAGTGAACGGACGCAGGATGCAGGGCTCCGTCGGAGCGGCTTCAGCGGCCCCTGAGGGCCGCGGTAACAGGTCAACTGAAGAGTACCAAGTGATTCTGCCTCATCTGCCAACAGGACGCGTTGACTTAAATACTGTGTTTTTGCACGGAGACGTTCGAGCGAGACCCTACAGGGTTGAAGACTTCAGAGACGCGTTGGGCCCCACGGGAGTGCTAACAGACATCATAGCACTCGGAACGTACCAGATTAATCACGTCTGGGCGGTTACGGAGAAGACGCGACGAAGAAAACTGCTGGCTTTCAAGGAACTTCAGGCGAAGGGACACCGGTGTCTCATCGTTGATCCCCAGGACCGGCAGATAAAACTGCGGCTTTATTGGCTGCTTTACGGAGTCGCCGATGAGGATGTGCGGATGGAGTTCGCGGCCTTCGGCAATGTTGTCGAAGTGAATCGAGAGCGCTGGAGGGTCGACGGCGTCAGCGACAAAGCGTCGACGACGAGAACCATGCTACTCAAGTTGAAGCGTGGAGTTACGGTGGAGGACCTTCCGCACCAAGTGCGCGTTGCAGGGGGATTGGCCCTAGTTGTGGCGCCGGGCAGGCCTATGCAATGCTTGCTGTGCAAAGGGACTGGTCATGTACGGCGAGACTGCAGGGTGCCACGGGGTTCAATTTGTCGGCGATTTGAACATCGAGACGCTCAGTGCGTCCGGTCGTATGCAGCAGTTACGAGCGCTGCAACGTGAGATGAGATCGAAAAGCAGACAATGGACGCCGCTGAGGCGGGAGACGCGGCTGAGGGGGCAGGAGACGCGGCTAGTTCTCTGGTTGAACGCGGGCCGGTTTCGCCTGAAGATTACGATACAGCGTCAGAACCCGAGGAGAAAGAAACGGCTAAGGCGGACAGCGGCCAAGAGAATTCCACTGAAGACGCACAAAGCCAATTGGTGGACATGTCGACGCAAGTGGCGAGAGGACGCGACATGCCAGCGCACGGAACGACCCGCGGGATCAACACGAGCTCGGCGGTCAAGCGTTCGCTGGAGCAATCTGCGGGCACTGCTCATGAGAGCAAAGTTGAGGGACCGCCAGCGAAGGCGACACCGCGGCGGCGCTCTGGCCTCAGAGTGAGGTCCAATCTACCTGTGGACCGACCGGTTTGCCCTCCGAGGGACCAGCAGCTAACTGATGCCGGACCACCGGATGGCCCCGGAGACGTCTAGCAGGGAGCTAGACGTACACGGTAAGCACCATGCTCCGGGCCTACCCCCTTCTTTTTTAGCGAGTAACGATGGCTAGTCACTGGGCATTGAGCTTTGCAACCTTAAATGTCCGAGGTTTGGCCTCCAGGAAAAAGCAGGCTCAAGTGTATCGCCTGTTAATTGACCAAGATATTGACGTGTTAGCCGTGCAGGAGACAAAAGTGGAAGGTGAGGAGGAGACCCGGAGCATGATGCTGTGGTTTACGTCTAAATATTATGCTATAGTTAGTCACGCAAATGGAACTTCGGCCGGTTGTGTTCTTTTTGTTAAAAAGATTCCGGGATTGATTGTTGAAAGTCACTTTTCTAGTGACTCTGGTAGAACAGTGACGTGTGATTTTAGTACTAGCGAAATTGAATGGCGCGTCATTTGTGTCTATGCGCCGAACGTGGAGGCAGACCGAGAAACTTTCTTTTCGTTAATTAAGCAACATTTACGGACACCAAAACAGCTTGTTTTATTGGAGAATTTCAATTGCGTATTGAACGGGAAAGATAGAATTAATAACCGCCATGTGCGAGACAGAAGTGTTGAAGTGCTCTATTGAATGAATCTGACCTGGATGATGTTGCGGAGTGCCTCGAAGCAGGTCGCAAAGTTCGATTTACACATTTTCAGGGAACCAGTCACGCACGTCTTGGTAGGATATACATGGCAGGGGAGACGCTAGCTAAAAGCAATAGTTGCACTGTCTTACCTGTCTCTTTCTCTGACCATTGTCTTGTACAATGCAACGTGGTACTTAAACAAAAAGAAAACAAGTTTAGTTGCGACTTATGGAAGTTTAACGCTAAACTACTTCGGGATGACATTCTTAATAATTTTGTGATTGAGAGAATTAGGAACATTAAAGTGATTGGAGCCTGTAATGTTGGCGAGGAATGGGAGCTTTTGAGGCAAAGCGTTAAAATGAAAGCCATATCGAGATCTAGTACTTTAAAATATCAAGAAAGAATAAAAGAAAATGAACTCAGAACAACGCTTAAGAAATTGATAGCATTAGAAAGCAAGGAGCCCGGTGCATATAAAGAAGATATTCGAACGGTGAAACGACAAATTGAGCTAGTAGAGCAGGAACGCTACAGAGGAGCCCTTATTCGAGCGAGAGCAGAGGCGTGGGCTATGGGGGAGACTCCTACCAAGCGCGCACTTGGAATGGAGAAATCACGAGCGCGTCGTAATCACATCGACGAAATAGAGGAAAATGGAATTCCTGCTAAATACTAACAGCACTATCGATGAAGCTTTCTTTCGGTATTACAAGGGTATTTTCGCAGCCGCATTAGTAGATGTTACGAAGTTCAAGGACACTTTCTTGAGCCGGATGCCCCAATTATCGCTCAAAACGAAAGAAGCGTTAGAGAGGCCTATAACCGTTTCTGAAATTGAATATGCAATAGATAGTCTCGCCGCTGGGAAGTCGCCAGGGCCTGACGGTCTCGGTGCGATGTGGTATAAAGCTTTTAAAACAGAAGTTTCACCAGTGTTACAAGCTGTGTTCAAGGAAGCCTACGCAATCAAAGCGTTACCACCTTCAGTTGCTGAGACGCACACTATTCTAATACCTAAGACAGATGACAAAGCAAAATTAAAACTAGTTTCGTCGAATAGGCCCATTTCGCTAACCAACACTGACTACAAAATACTCATCAAAGTATTGGCAGGTAGATTACAGTCCGTAATCACCGGAATAGCTGGGGAGCACCAAACGTGTGGCATCAAGGGGCGCTCAATATTGATGAACACACACACAATGCGATGTGTCCTTGAGAGTTGCGATGCTTTTAATTCTCATTTTGCGATCCTCCAGCTTGATTTAGAAAAGGCTTGTGACTGCGTTCCGCAAGATGTGTTATTATCCATACTTGAACATGTTAATGTCGGATCGGTGATTACAGAGGGCATAGTTTTGGCGTATAAGAACTCTACTATACGACTAATTATTAACAAGATCCCGGGGTCTCCCATTAGGCTGGAACGTTCGGTACGCCAGGGATGTCCGGCAAGTCCACTCTTGTTTGCATTGTACCTAGAGAGCTTATGCTTGGCCATAATAGAAAACAAGACCATCTATGGTTTCAGACTGCTTGATGCCGAGGTAAAGGTTCTGGCATACGCTGATGATGTAGCAGTGTGTTGCTCCACCAAAGAGAGTGTATAAGAGACAGTTGCCGTTGTTATAAACTTTGGAGAAATTACAGGAAGTCGGGTTAATTGGGGAAAGTGTCTGGGGTTGTGGCACGGAGACTGGACATCAACCCCAGATACCTATGCTAGCGTTCACTGGTTTAATACTCCAGTAAAATATCTAGGCGTGCTTTTCCAGCACTACAAAGACACCAATGCTTACTGGACTGAACAAATAAAAGAAACGCGCGAAAGGACAGCGCAGTAAAACGGCAACTGTCTCTCAATGTTTGCCAGAGCCACTGTATGCAACATATTTTTAATGAGCAAATTATGGTATGTGATGCAGGTTTTGTGTTGCTCACGGGTGCATGTGCAAAAGCTGCATAGGATATTTGCTGAGTTTGTATGGGTGTCTACTTGGGAAAAATGTAGTAGGACCAATCTGTTCCGAAGAGTAAAACAGGGGGGACTAAGCCTGTCACATCTGTTGGTGCGAGTGCGACAACTAGTTAACCGTTTTATTTTCTTTCGAGATGTTCAACACCCCTTCTTAAGAACAGTATGCCAGTTACGCCTTTGTCGTGCTCTGCCTAACTTTGTGGTTTGCACCGCAAGCATGCCGGAGCTACGCGAGGTTTCTTTAAGGAAGTTGCAGACAGTGTCCGGTTCTTGTCAGTTTGGTTTTCTAATGAATACCTTTCTTCAGTCGGGCGAAAGAAATTGCATAAAGACATATGCGACATGATTTTTCCAGTTCCTATGTATAGGGTAATTAATAGCGGGAGAGAAGGCAATGATGTTCTAAGCGTGTTAAGAAAATGCTAATTCAGCCTAGTGCAAAAAGCTTTTTCTTTAAATTACACTCCGGAACAATACCGGTTAAGACTTTTTTAGAAGATAGAGGAGTTTATATGCCATGGGGTTCGAACTGTTTGATCTGCCGAAAGCCGGAGACAATAGATCATGTTTTTCTGCATTGTTGGGAAGAGGTTGATTTCTGGGATGTTTTACAGAGAACTCTAAAAAGGAACATCCCTTACATTCGCTGGGTATCAGGTTTTTAACAGTAGAAAAAGAGGAGGAACTGCCTTTTGATCTTATAATGCTGCTTGGCCTCCATTGTCTATGGCGGGCAAGAATGGCCGGTTACTACTGTGACCCTGACAGGCGTCCGGCCCGTATGCTGTTCCGCGAAAGCATTGCTCAGTACATTGATATACTCAACAACAAGATTTTGTTCCGGAATGGCTCTCCAGGGTCGAGCCCCTGGTAACCTGAAGGAATTTTAGCGCTGTAATCACTAATAGTTCCGCGGCTTTTTTGTCATCACTTCTCTTTGTATGTTACTGTTTACAGTGACTTATAGTGATGTGTGTACTTTGTGCGGAAACCGGTAATAAAGAAAAAAAGAGTAAACACGTCCAAGTGTGTGTGCTGTGGAGAATGGTTCATACATTGTGTGGTTTTATTGTATATGTCCTTTAAGTTGCATGTAAGCTAACCGGAACCATATAGTTTCTCAAAATTACCTAGAGGGCACTCTGGCGCTGCGATCGTTCAGCGACCATGGGAATGATGGGTAGTGCGAATCATTTGCCTAGTCTTCGTACTTGCGGCCGTTGCGGGCGACGGATTGTATTTTCGGCTTCGCTTATGGCTGTGTTTTTGAACTTCGTGAGCCAATTTGGAAAGTAAGTCTAAAAAATAGAATGGTGAAGCGCAACCGATGAACATTCGCTAATCCTTGTTTCGTAAGAAAACAGCTCCAAGCCACACGAACACACACGGAGCCAAAAGCAGGCCAGAAGTACGAATATTAGACAAATGTGTGTACTACCCATCATTCCCATGCTCGCTGAAGCGCTGTTCGTTGCAGCTCCTATAGACACTAGCGCCAGAGTCCCCTCTAGTATGTATTGTAGGAAACTCTATGACCAGAACCAGGTAATAAAGGAAAGCAAATTGCGCTCTTGTCCATTGAGTTCACCCTGTATGCGCACTATGTTGAGTACGTGTCCTTGTGTGCATGTGTAGCTATATGCATTGCATCAGCATATATTGGACGCCCGATGTCAGTAAATGATCCTGAATGGGCTGAGTCATCAACTATTCGCAAGGGAGCCGTGATGGTGAGTATGACAACGTACGTCGCTGCAGGCAACCTTTCTTATTTAGTAGCGTTCAGTCCCTCCCGATGGCGCCAGCTATCACCTACTTCACTATGACGCTCTCACACCTCCAGCTACTTATACAATGTTGAACATCTATCTATCGAAGCTTTACTACTAAGTCGGAATGGTTTCGCTGCGATCGAGTCTACAGTTTCGAGACACATCTCGTGATCTGCGGCCCCATAAACTCATGAATAACGTCGTTACACTATGTGACATTCTACGAGAAATAAATACAGCAAGCCTAGCATGCACTCTTCGGGTGAGGACTCTACAGTATCCGTGTCTTTCAGAGTGAACGTTGCCTCGCTAGCCGAAACGAAACCTACTTGCTCCATCGTTCTCTTTCGCGATGATCACTACAGGTTCGTCTGCTGTTTTTATAATCATTTCGTTCGATATCAAGCTCAGCGGGACCGTTTTTTGTAACTTTCAGTGCCGTGTACTCCTTATCAGTCGAGAATCGATGCATTTGCTAGGCCTACTCGCTTCGCTAACCTGGAGTCAGCCATGTTGATTTCATAGGGAGGAACATGTTTCTCCGTGGCATATGGAGCAACGTTTCTCTATTAAAGACGAAAATGGGGACATCGCCCCTTCCTCCCCTAAATGGAGAGACCGTCACTCCATTTTTAAGAAGTGTTACTACACGAAATTCACGATTATTTATGGCGATGTGGGCACCCAGCAGTGTGCTTATGGAATCCCAAAGAGAGTATAAAAAGGCTCTGAAAAGCCACTCTTTTAGCTATCGCTATGAATGCGCTGCGCTTTCCGCGCAGGCCTGGCGTTTTTTCAACATGCTTAAAATGCTAAGTGTAAAAAAAATTAAACCAGATGTGCAGTAAAGTCCCTCCACGTTCCCTCGCCTCTTAAGAACAATAAACAGGTGCTTTAGTAGCATAGGCTATCAGCCAGGAAGTCAAGAGAGGCTCTAGCCCCCTCCATCCTCCTCTTTCAGGTACGAGAGGAGAAGGGAGGACCGAACCTAGACGATGGCCATGATCTCATGGGCCCTGGCAGTGTCTTCGCCTGCCGTATTAAGCGGGCTTGTAATTGAGAGTCAGAGCTGAGGAGCGCGGTATTCCATCCACTCCCCTCTGGAAATTCGTCTCTCATTGGGGCCTATGGGCATGCCCACGAAATGTGGCTCAAGTCCACCCTATTGCGGCAAAATTCACACTTGTACGAATGAAGTTCCGGCACGCAGCGTTCTTTGTTACGGACGAGGAAACGTATGGGTCTGAAGTAGGCGTCACGCCACTGCCTGTTCTTTGTTCAATTATGAGTGTGCGGGAGAATAAATTTTCATGCTTAGCCTGTAATACTGCGTAATATCTCTGTAAGTAGTTAACCGCTCAAATCTCTCATCGTCGTACCTGCTCGACCTGGGCAATCCAGAGGCTCGGTCTGTAAGTCCTCGAGGTTTCTGGTGTGCAGCCTCATTGCCGGGTAAGGAGGAGTGAGCGGGTGCCTAGACTATATCTATTATTCGTTGGTCTTGGCATCCAGCCAATATTGTTAAAGCTATTTGGGATATTCGCCCTCATGCAAAGTTTCTCACAGCCGTCTGCGAGTCGCTAACAATTAGTGAAGTCGAGGTGGATGCTATGGCCATTGCAATAGCTGCTTCCCCCACCTCTTCTGCAAAGCTCGTTCTCATCGAGCCACTGACGTTATGATTTCCTTTGTAGTCCACTACTGCTATAGTCATGTTGTCAATTTCTTTGTATTTGGCCGCGTTTACGTATGTTGTTTTCTGGTAAATCTTTTACGTTGTTATGCATATTTTTCGCTCTTTCAGCTCCCCTAGCCTTGTGATGGTCGGGGAGCATGTTTTTTTTTGGAACCGATAAGATTACTAAACATATTTTGATCTCATATGGGATATACTTTTTGGCGCCAAATTGATTTGCGTAGTTTATACCCAGTTTCTCTGCTATGGCTCTGCCTGTTTTACTCTGCGTTAGTCTTTCATATTGTGCGATTGTTTGAGCTTCTATAAGCTCTTCTAATGTGTTGTGAAGCCCTAATTGAAGTAATTTTTCCTTAGGGGTAGGTATTAGAAGTCCGATCGCCTGTTTGAAAACTCGCCTAATGATTCTGTCAATCCTTTCTCTCTCGGCCACTTGAAGTCTGAGGTACGGAATCACAAGTACAATACGACTGATTACAAAAGCCTGTACTAGTCTTATATAATTTTCCTTCATACCATAGTACCAGTTTGATATTCGTTTAAGCAGACGCACCATTTGCTGCGCACTGGTTTCAAGTAACCTAATCGCCTCTCCGTTATGCCCGTTCGAGCTAATTGGGAGTCCCAGAATTCTTATGCTTTCGACCGTAGGTATATTTGCTTTTTTCCAACAAGGACTTTAATTTTGGGTTTTTCCTGGGTACTTTTCTAACCCCTACATGTCGGGTTATAGAAAAGAAGTTCCGATTTTTCCGGTGAGCATTGTAATCTTGTATGGGTGGCATATTCTTCTACAATATTCACTGTGGTTTGTAAAGTTCCCTTTATGTATCCTTAACTACCCTCTGCTACCTTAATGTAATGTCATCTGCATAAGGTTATAGTGAAGTCCTGGAATTTCCTTCAGTCTGGTAGTTAAACCTATCATGGCCACGTAAAAAGAAAGGGGGATAAGGACTGAGCCTTGCGGCACACCTCAGCTGCCCAACTAAACTCTTGGGATTCTGCTTCGCCTAGTATTATTCTTGAAGTCCGGTCAGTTAACACTTTTTTTTTACCCCTAACGCTTGAAGATTGTCAAGTATAGCTTTGTGTGATGTATTATCGAATGTAGTTTAATATCTAGGCAAACTATGACCTTTGTGTCGTGTGTATTGAGACCCGAATCATTTATTTATGTTTATTCTTAAGCATAATGTCCTGTATTGACAGCTTTGCCCTGAAGCCTACCATCGTATGGGGAAAAAGCTCATTGTATTCCATATAATTTGGCAGGCGAGTGAGGATGAACATGCTCTAATAACTTTCCTATGCAGGATGTCTGAGAAATAGGTCTAAGGTTTCCAAGATCCTTGCCTGCCATGGGAATCATTATGATTGTGGCCGTTTTTCATTGCTTGGGTATCTTACGTTTCCTAACACTTGTTCATATATTCTGTGAGGGCTGTGATAGATTTCGTCTCAAATTCGTGAGCGTTTTATTCCTGATCCCATCGGGGCCCGGGGTGGATGTTGTGCTCAGTTTATTAGTTCCGACCGTACCTCGGCCTCTAATATGGGTCGGTCTCGCGAATAATTTTCTTTACTCTGTACGAGCTTAACTGCTCTTTGGTTGCATCCTCAATGGATGCTGTCTGATTTCTTCAATCAGTTCTTCCTCCGTACTTTGTATTTATGTACAAGTCTAATAAAGTTTTGTTGTTGTGCTGTCTTGCTCACTTCCGAGTCTTTCAGACATCTTAGCAGTTCCATGTTTTGAAAAAAACATTTGTTTTAGAT
>WOVY01003099.1:0-34339 GCA_013436015.1 Rhipicephalus annulatus
CTTAGAGCACTGCATGGGCCTATTTTACTGACCTGGGCCCTACCCGGCCCGAAACCACTATGCTCCGGCCCGCTCTAGCCCGGCCTGGCTTTTTTTAATATAGTTCGTATCCGCCCCGGCCCGAAAGATTTGGGCCCGGCCTGGCCCGGCCCGTTTCAGTCAACATGCCTTGAGCATATAAAAGAGACACTCTCCAATCAAACTTTGCTTACGATGAAGATACCAGCGCACACGCGATACTTTCTGACGAGTGTTTCAGGTTTTTTTCAGTGCCACCGCTTTCACTACACTCTAAGTGAAATCCTGGCTAGTTTACACGACCGCAGGCAAGAAATAGTGTCAAATTATCGCAGCTTCTAGGCGGCTCCGTAGTCGTGTTGCAGAGAAACCGGCCCATTTGAAGTGGCCTTCAGAAATGCGGGACAAAGATTAGCGGGGATTTTAGGAATTTTTTCCTCGCAAGATACGGCCTGCGGTTAGGCGTGACTCCGTAGGCGGATTGGATTGATACGGTGGCGGGAGAAATTATTATTTTACGCTCTTCAGAGCGGTTTCTCGCCGAGAACGTGACGGACATTACGACTACAGATAATTAGAAAATCATTAGTATCACAATTACCTATATTTGCGAGATTGTCAGGCCAAGCACTGCTCTGGAATCGAACTCGGAACCTCATGCACGTGAAGCAGCTGTCTTACCTACCCATTGCACCACAGCGCCACCGCATGACGGCGAGTCTTTTTGAGGGGTATATATCTACCAAGAGGGTTTTTGCAAACCATACTCGAAACCTTGAACTGTTTTTGTGCTTGTGCATGCATTTGATCAGCGAATAGTTTGTAAGGCTTCATGAATCCGAGCCAACCACGGTGAGCACTTTCAGCTCTGACTTCGATTCATAGTGCGCCGTTCCGCAAGAATAATTAACGTGTGTTTGTGCGTCATTTTAGTGGCTTCCCCGTGAACTGCGCGTGTTACGCTCGCCGAAATTCGCAGACGAGGCTATGTGCGGCTGTCGAAACGTGCGTATGTTTCTCGCACGTGCGTGTGCTGTCAGAAATTTGGCTGATTTTGTCGGGAAGTACACGAAGTCAGTGACAGCAGCCTATTCTCAGCTGTTTGAAGACAATTCGCTTTCGCACGTAAACATTGCATGGGCAGTTTAGGGTGCCTATTCTAACATTTGCATTTCGTACGCGCAAACGGCCGCAAGCTGCACGCTGGGGCAGCAGCGTCTTTTTAGGATTTCGACGAATACTTATTTTCGCAATTAGAATTTGTGTGCAATATTTCGCGATATAGAGTAGTTTTTACTCACTTTCAGTCTTTAACTGATCTTATTTATGGGGAGTGGGTATATTCTTACCTTTATTCAACATCACACCGCGGTTCAAGTCAATGTCAAAACGCGCGCCAATGTCAAGTATGACGTACACAAATTAGCGACGTACAGGTTGGTCTCCCTCCAAATAAATAATGCCTCTGCACATCTCTTCGTGAACGTCGGCGTGCAGCTGGGGTCAAGAAATGGTGCAAAACGAACTTGAAAATATTCATTCTTACTGCTGCTAGCAGTTGCTCTATAGAAAATGGGAATTTATAGCTGGTACATTATCTCCACCGCAGTACACTGGTTGTCTTGGTCGTGGTTCACTGTTAAAAAACTCATGCTGGAATATGAGAACTGTACTAAATATTCAAAAGAGTGAGCCGATTTTGGTGACATACGCTCTCCTGCTGACTTCGATTGATTGATTGATATGTGGGGTTTAACATCCAAAAACCACCCTATGATTCTAAGAGATGCCGTAGTTGAGGGCTCCGGAAATTTCGACCACCTGGGCTCTTCAACGTGCATCCATATCTAAGCACACGGGCCTACAACATTTCCGCCTTCATCGGAAATGCAGCCGCCGCAGCCGGATGCGAACCCGCGACCTACGGGTCAGCATCCGAGTACCTTAGCCACTAGACCACCGCGGCGGGGTTATCCTGCTGATTTCTGACTTCCGTACTTGATGTTCATTATCAAATTACGCAACCACTAATCAAAGATTCACGAATAGATTTTCAATTTCGATCTTTTTCTGTCTCGGCCTTCGTTTTTTTTTTGCCATGCTTTCCTGAAATCATCAGTTCAACTTGTTTGGTATAACATGAGCATCAACACACATAGGCCACTGTTTCAGAAAGCTGTCGAGCGTGCACCAGTCCTCTTTTATTTAGTGCATGACACAGTGTCATACCTCGACAACTGATGAACGGAAAGTTGTTTGTACTCTTTATTGAAGTCAAAAGAGTAACAATGGCACTGCACATCCCTGCGTATGCCCGAATGCAGAGAGATGTATCATATCTTGAATAAAGTGTGCCATATAGCACTGGAAAATGTTTCCGCCTCAGACCATCTTTTAGAAAAACGACCATGACAAGACAGCTGGACGAAACGGCGACGCACAAATGCCACGGCATGCAGGTGACGATGAACGTCACGCCGGTGCCCGGCGCCCAGCTGGCGACGACAGGGGGGGGGGGGGCATTTCTTTCTCTTTTTTTCGCACTTACTCTTGTGGCTTAACTGTTCTGCGTAAGTTGATGCCAGCTCCTAGTGCCAGGCTGGTGCGACGGAGACGGCGGCTCTCTCCTTTTTGTTTAGAGAAATTTATTCTCACAGACAGTGAACATTAATTACAATCCAACAGAACATCGCGACAGAACAGAACATCCACAGACACACTGAAAGTGGTTACAAAATTGATGTTTACATATGTAAACGGAACACAACATACACAAATATACAAGAATTGTTACAAAAATATGTTTACATATGCACAATACATGGTAAACAAAGAACACACAAACGAAATGTAAAGATCTATATGTAAAATATTTACACAGTATTTACAAGGTATTTGTGTGAGTACTAAACAAAGCTTAACCTACTAATACCAGGCTGGCCTGAAGCAAGCCTTACACGTCTTTCACAGACGAATACAAAACGGCAGGACCAGTGTCGAAGGAATTCCTCCTCACCAAGAAAGAAGAGTTCCTCCGACAAAGCTGATAGTATTTCTTGGTACAGTCGCTTCAAAATCGGGAAGAGAGCACGGCGGCGATGACCTGCTGCAACAGCCTCACAACGGTTACGCCCAAAGACAGTAGCACCAGCAACAATGAGAAGTAGGCAAAGCGGCCTCGGGAACAACGTCCAGAAGAAACAAAGCGGTTTACTCCGAGGCTACAAAATTCTACATGCACAGCCCTCCAGAAAACAAGAGCAACGGCGCATTGTCTTGAAACGTGCTGATTTGTTTCCTGTAGGAAGCAGTTCGGACATGTTGATGACTGGACCATTCTCCACCTTTTGAGGCGGTCAAGGGTTGGAAGAATGCCCCACCCCAGCCGCCACATGAAGTCCCGGAGGTGGCCAGGTAGAAATTATGCCGTCAGCGTGCTCCAAGACACACGACTGAGTGGGTGCACCATGCCGGAGGAACTAACGGGAGCAAAAAGCAGCTGTTGTGTCAGCATTAGGATTGCCTAACACATCATCTACCTCAGGGAAAGTCGACTGGATAGAAAAACGTGACAGCTGTTGCATAAAACAAAGGAAGTACTACTGATTGTGGGCCCTGATTAAGGTGCACATTAGGCATTAAATACCGATGGCGAGTGCCTAGAAAATAATATGCCAGAGTTCGTGCGGGGCATTCCTCTCCTTGTACGAGGCGCAACAGGAAACGCAGGGCTAATAGCCGGCAGCGTATTGATACCGAAGGGTAGCAAAACCTCCCTGGGAACGCTGCTGTCCTAACGCCGCACGAGAAACCAACTCAGTGCCACCGGACCAAAATAAGGAACACAAGGCAGTTTGCAATGACCTCATGATTCGTAAAGGCGGCTGCTCCACGTGAGAAAGGTACCAAATGCGACCGCAGAAAACAGTCTGCGCAAGGTACCTCCACTCAAGAAGCGGGAAGTCGAAATCCCGGTCGTTCTCAATGTTTTGTTTTACTTCATCGAGGGCAATTGACCAAACGGAGTTACAAACGCCGTAGCGGTTGTATAGAATTCCTAAAATGCGAAGAGATGCAGCCGGCTGAAGAAGAGATGTGGATCTAAGTCTGGAATTAGGATAGCCAATGAGCATATACCGGGATTTTGAGAGGCTTAGCGCGGCACCTGAAATGTCACCATACTGGAAGAATAAAGGCAGGCTATGTGAAAGACTATCTTCCTCTGAAAGGTACAGGGTTATGTCGTCAGCAACAGCTGTGAATTTCACGACACTGCTGCCGGGGAGCACAAGAGCCCCGACATGCGAATCCGCTTCTAGAGCACACAAAAATGGCTCAAGGCTGAGGACAAATAGAACAGGAGACAAGGGGCATCCCTGACGGACCCCACGTGTAATAGAAAAGGCAGCACTCTCCCCACCATCTAGAACTAGTGTGCTTTTTGTACCAGAGTAGGTATGACTAATTCAACAAAAGTACCAGGAAAACCAAAGGCTGTGAGCACTTTAAAGATATACGTGTGCTCTAGTCGGTCAAATGCTTTCTCTTCGTCTAAAGACACAAGGAGACCACGCGCAGATCGCGATAAAGTATAGGCTATGATATCCCGGGTGGTAAAGGACAAACTGTGTGTTTCCCGTCCAGGCATAGATGAAGCCTGGTGATGACCCACCAGGGTGTTCAACAGAGCCTTAAAACGTTGAACGATCACCGTCGCGAATATCTTAAAGTCAACGTTAAGAAGCGTGATAGGTCTCCAATCTTCAGGATTAACAGAAGAAGCATCACCTTTTAGAATAAGCACAATGCGTTCATCTCGAAAACTTGATGGAAAGACCACCATCCTCGAAACATTGCCAGATAACCGCGGTTAAGACAGTACCAAGCTGAATCCAAAATGACAAGTAAAATTCAACTGGAAAACCATCTGGCCCAGGAGCTGTCCCCTGTTTCATAGATTGTAGTGCTGCCTTTACCTCTTCGACTGATGGAGGAACGTGCAGAAAATCAGCAGCTTGTTGAGGAACGCGAGGCAAACCTGTAAGCATAGGCGGTATTATATGACAGCTTGTCCGCATGGGCGAACATGACATCTTTTCAAAATACGCCAGAAAAGGAGATCAATCACGCATAGGAAGCGGCTGTGTAGGTGGTGCCTGCGTGGTTGTAAAAACAGGTGATTGTGACTGCCCAAAACACGTTTGCCTCGCATAGCGTAGCACCTCGGAGTTTTCATCCAGCAATGAAAAATGCTAGATAAGGCATTGCAGCTCATGTGAATTCCAAGCAGACCGACCCCAGCCAGGACGTTGTACATCGCATCGCGTATTTAGCACACAGTTAAAGTCTCTAATTAGCATTACATGACGACCGTCCAGGAAAAAACATCCAATTTTCGAAAAACAATAATTAGACTGTCCGGTTTGTGCAGGCGAATACACACATAGTATCCTCATTCGAAAAGAAAAGTAGGTACAATCTAGAGCCATAATTCTACCGACGCCTTCATAAACAACGTGGTGACCTCTCAATAAAGCCCAATTAAGTATATTGTTGCCTACTCCCGTAAAACAAGTTGCAACAAAAAAAGCAATCTAAGTTAAACTTTTGTTTAGAAGCCTTAACGTCGGATAGTGAAAAGAAATTAGTTTCCTGCAGACACAAAACATCACAATTTGCAGCACGTGCTACACTAATCACCTCGGCCTACTTTACCGCACTGCGAAAACCTTTTACGTTGAAGGAACATCGTAAACAATAAAGACGAATTTGCATACTAGACTCACAGTTCTGAAAGACGCGGGAGCGGGTGCCCCGCAAGCAGCTCAATCATTTCTTACAACCAGGCGACCCACCGGAAGCGCGGGGCTTCCGGGGCCACATCAAAGTCCGCAGGGGTCTTCTGTCGCTGCTGGGGGCCTCCGAGTCACTGCTGGATATTTGCTGGCGCTTAGTGCCGAGGCTCTTGAGCGAAGATTGCATAGCCTCCATATCTAATCCTGATACATTTCGCCGTCAGCTACTCACTCTGTTCACCATGTGACCCTGTTTCTGTATACTGAGTGCATTGCGTAACGGTGATTTATATTCCCCTTGTCTTTTATTTTTAAAATGTATCCCTTTGTCGTCATGTTCATATCAACAAGTGCTGTATTCCCTCAAATTTAGCTCGCCCTGTATAGCCTACAATGTGATTTCATTTAATTATATATATTTTTTCATTGTTCTTGCACTGATCCTGCCTGTAAACTGTTCGTTACCTGTCTGTATCATTCCGATTCCTCCCCCCCCTTACCCAATGTCCCTGTTCTGGGGCCTGTAAGGTTTTTTTTAATAAAGAATAAAGATGGCACAAATTCGTCTAAACTGTCCCGGCTGGTCTCGCTAGGAGTGCTGTCGGTGTCTATCTGCAGGGCCGTGTCAGTGCTGCTCGAATCCTCGTTGATGCAAACCTCGTCACCTTGGGACAAAGTCTCTTCAATAAAAGAAGGACTAAAAGAATACTGGGCAGCCATGGGGTGAGCATCAGATATTCCGGCATCATCTGTGACGCGTTCACCGAGAGACGCCTCCTCTGGCGAGGGCTCGACCTGTAGTTCTGCGGGAATCACCATTGGTCACGGGCCGCTAGATGTACCATCTGCACTTTGAGGGGCTGCCTGGTAGCGGCTGGCTGGAGACGCTGCGGGCGTTTGGTATGGCGTCTGGTGTGGCGCTCTGGTGCCTTCAACTTCGTCCTGGCAAATATCCGGGCCTGGCATCAATGACACGACGTCCTCATTCTTGCCTGGTTGAAGTGGCGGGTGCTTCTTGGAGGCCGCCTCGGAATACGATGACCTGATGGTGCAGGCGACTGTGGCATGCGGGTCACCACAATAGCGACACGGCAGCGAGCAGCCCTTCCCGTCGTGGCCGTAAACGCCGCACCTTCCACAAAACGGAGCTGTGCAGTTCGTGCGGAAGTGCCCACTGTCTCCACATCGACGGCACACACGCTGAATCCCTTTACAGTATCAGGTCAGCCAATGGCCTGCAACCTTGAGGTAGTTGGGCACCGGTGACGATGTCTTCATTTCCATTCAGACGAATCACGTCCCAGTGGTCATGGTTGGGCGCGACCCCATGAGTCCTCTGCTGATGTGCACCACCTTCTCGTAGGGAGACAACGCTTGCACGAGGACCTCGCTGGGGACGCGGCACGGCAGGAACAGAAGAGTGACTTGAGTGACCTTGGGTCCCAAGGGTACGACAGCAACGCGCTTTCCCTTGATGATGAGTTGGGACGCGTCAACGATTTGAGCCAGAGCGGCCTCACTTTTAACGGTGACTTGGTAATTCTGGCTTCCAAAGTGCTGTACACAGTAGACCTCTTCGATTCCTGCTATTGAACACGTCGCGTCAACGACCTCTTTGGGACAAGTCCCCTCGGGGACGACTACGTCGAAGGCTAGCGCCTTCTTCGGAGGCTGGCTTACCATTACGGGCGTCCGCCTGCGCAGGGACGCCCTGAGACGCTAACCACGACGAGGGAACACGAGCACGAGCAGAGTGTTCGTGCTCCTTATAGTGGCACCCGCTCGTCCCTCGTAGGCGTTGTAGTATGTAACAAGTTTAACATTTTGATCTCCAAGGTGGTGCCTGTGAGAGTTATCTTCTGTGCGTTGTTGAACAATAAAATACAGTGCTCAATGTGCATGCTAATGACTGCTAAGGGGGAATGAGGGACAGAAGCATTCGACTTTAGTTAACGCGCACGCTGCGATTTCCATTAGCAGCCATTGCCATGTACATTGAGCACTATCTGACAAGAAAGGGTTGCTACGTTATACTCGCTGGGTGTAACCTCCCTAGTTTTAGAAAGGTTTGACGAGCGTTGAGCCGCTAGTGCAATGGATACAATGAACCAGTATATACCATAAACTCGAGGTGGTTAAAGGTGGGAAGTAGATACGAAGCACAAGCAGTAAGAAAGTAAATGCCGAATTCTCCTGTCTCTCATTTTCCATTAGCAGCCATTGGCATGTATATTGAGCACTATCTGACAGGAAAAGGTTGCTACGTTATTATACTCGCTGGGCGTAACCACCTTGGTTTTAGAAAGGCTTAGCGAGCATTGGGCCACAGTGCCATGAATACAGTGAACTAGTATATACCATGAACTCGAGGTGGTTAAAGGTGAGAAGTAGACCCGAAGCGCAAGCCGTAAGAAAGTGTGCGTGTACCACCTTTCGTTTAGTCCTCGGAATGTCCACTGGATGGCGGTGCTTCTATATGGGGAATATATGATGAAAAGATGCGAGATAGTGGTACTTGGAGTGTTGAACAGATGGGCGAATGGACACACAGACAGATGCATGGATGGACACATGAACGGACTCAGGGGCGGATGCATGGACGAACGCAGGGACAAATGCACGAACAAACGCACGTACGGACGGGTGAATGGACGCATGGACGGTCACACAGACGGACGCATGGACGGACGGAAGCAAAAACGGATGAAGGAACGAATGCTTCGCCCCACTCTCCATCATTCACTCCGTAGATATGCCGCCATTTTGTTTCTTTTTTTTCCTTCTTGCGCCTGCTCTTGCCGTCTGTATGCGTGACTTCCGTGCCGCGCTTATGTCAGGAGTATTTTTTATTGCTGGGCTCCCTATACACAGGATTTTAGTCACTACGCAGGAGCGCGCCGCCTATGTGCTGTTCGTTATCCGGCAGCTGACTTAGAGTGTAGTTCACTGTATACTTTCGGCTAATACGACCCTGAATCTCTTTCGAAACAGCTGCAGGGCATTATAAAACATGATGCGACTCACAACTGGTTGTTTCATGAACTTATGCAATGATAATCACGTCATCCCTGCTTTCCCTTTCATAGAACGGCTACAATATATAATGCCCCAATAAAGTGAAAAAAGGGCACATATTTCTAGTTTGAGCCTACATCAATTGCATATGAACTGGGGCTGTGCACTCTTTTTTTGCGCAAAATTTTTTTTGATACTCTAACAGAACTTTGCCTGATCTTGTTTTGATGCCAGCTCATCTGGCATCAGAACTGATGAGCTGATGCCAGCTCATCATAAAACAGACGAATTGCTCGTGGAAGAGCCGATAGAGTGAAAACGTCACTTTTATCGTACAGGCGTCGTAACCTAATGTTGTTTTGTAATCGGCGAAAAGTTCAATTAATTTGATTAAAGTGATTGGATAGCATGATGCAGCGAATTTTAGTGGCCCGAGTGAGGCCTTACTTACTCTCTGTTATGCTATGTGAATGGCTGTAACTATTTGTAATGTATCAACAGGCCCAGTTTTGTATATATTCTAACATGTCAATGAGGTATTGCTGATATGGTGACCACATGGAGCTGGTGTACTCATCAAGTAACTACGGATTTAGGCTAGATAAGCTAGTTTACGTACATTGGGGAGATGTGTATAGATAATGGCGTGGACTAGGAAAGCATAGCAGTTAACTCATTATTACGCTCGGATTGTTGAAGAGTGAAATATTCGCTGCTTTTGTATATCGAATAATAGATAATATTGCCACAGCAAATATACATATACTTGATGATAAGTTCGATGTAGATGAGAAAAAGTAGGGGACCAAGAACACTTGCTTCCTTAACACCCGAGGAAACGTAACAAACTGAAAAAGAGCGATTTTTTGCGATAGTGAATGGCTGCTAGTTTGTTTGGAAGTTGCAAAGCCATGTTGGCGCAAGCGAGTCTTGCTTAAGCGATGATAGTTTTAAAATGAAGCGACAATGAGCAACACAATCAAAGGCCCTGGAAAATCAAGAAATATACAACTTGTCCTCATACTGCTGTTCACGTCAGTGTGTAAGTCGGTGGTAAATTCAAAGAGTTCAGCCCTGCAAGAAAGACGCTTTAGGAGCTCGTGCATGAGTGTTATTAAAAGAACTTCTATTGTGCTCAAGCATCTTGCAACATATGGTCATGAAGGACAAAAGCCGATAATTTCGCGGTGAACTTGCAGTGTAATTTTTATGTCTAGTTTTGCATTCGCTATCTTCCAGTCAAAGACAACATCTTGTAGTTATCGAGTGCCGAAAATGCGGAATAGAATGGTAGTAGAAACAGATCTAACTGTTTTCTAGTGAGAAAGTAACATCCTTTAGTTAGCGAGTGCCAATAACTGCGGAATGGCATGGTACTAGATACAGATATAGCGCTTTTAAAATTCTTTAAATAATGTCAATCATACCAGAAGGTGAAGACATCTTATGTTTTTGAATGATTCAGATGTGCGCTTTTAAGATACGTAAATTCTTCCGTCTTGCGAACTCTACTAATAGTTCTTCTTTGGCATTTCTAGAACCGATGCCATATTCCTCCACTGCAAGGTCTCTGGTCTAATTATTGGCAACATTGTCAATTAAGTCGCCCATCAGTATTTACACCATGTTTTTATTAATTGCTCACTCTGCATCTTCGTAGAAGCGTTTAACTAAATGGTCATCATGGCTTAATGTAGGTGGTTAGGCCTATACTAACATATCATCATTCATTGAACCCTTAAAGGCCCCTTGCGGGGTATTACGTAAGGGGGAGGCAAAAACAATTCAACCGATGCATGATTGTCAATGGTACAAAGCATAATCGAAAGTGAACTGCATGATAAAAAAACAATGTCAACAGAAATATATATATATATATATATATATATATATATATATATATATATATATATATATATATATATATATATATATATATATATATATATATATATATATATATAGGTGGAAGAAAATGGCAACAATTGTAAATTAACTAACATAAACCTTTCACATACCACCTTCATCTTGTACCTTTTTTTAACCTAATTACAATACCTAATAACGACACTCTCACAGATGCTCTATGTATTCCTCTATGTTGGCAGTGGTATTCTTTTGTTTGAGAAAACCCACCTGTAACGTAATACAGATGGGTGTCATTCAGTATACCGATGGGTGTCATGCAGCCGAGTACCTTAGCCACTAGACCACCGCGGCGGGGCTTTTTGGTTCTAAGTTTGTGCAAGGACATGTAGTACCATGGATCGTTCGTAATCTGGATCGTCTTATCGTTCGTAATCATTATCAAAGGCACGTGTTTCACTATCAGTGCCGAGAAGTTATTCTTGAAAAGAACCCGAATTTCTCCTACAGTGCGAAGGTAAAAAGAAGGTAGCAGCAGTAGTGATGCAGAACTATCGGATAATGAATTGTCGGTAGCATGAACAGTTTTCTTGAAACAACAGATAGTGTAAGGACGCTATCAAAAGTACTGGTATTCATAAACTACCAATAGTACTACGAATGCTGCCATCTATAGTACCACTTGTAGCATTATTCTTGTGTACTGCTGTTAGTGCTGTGATTATATATGCATTTGTTCGCCAGTGATATTGCCTAACTGTTTACGATGAACTATTATCAGCTATACTTAGCTCGCTTATGAGGAACATTTCAGTGAAAAAAATTAATTATTTCCACAGCGAAAACGCCAGATCACATCTATCTAGACTATTCATGAACAAACAATCGGCTAAATCTTAAAAATAACACACTTAGTTATTATTTATTATGTCTATGTTCGCACGCAAAACCCCATGAACCACCCCTTAACATAACGCTTCAAAATTACGAAATGAAGTATAAATTCTAATCCACGTAGTTCAATCCCGACATATTCAATGAAGTTCCTTCTTGATTTGAACAGGTCAACCTAATTATGATGTGTCAGCGAAGCATTCTGGGGAAAGAACACGACTACGTTACATTTTTTGCCCTTCAGACTGCTCCTCCTTCTAGACCATACACCACGCACTTGAGGAACGATGCTAATGAGACAATGAGACCACGCGGTTCATTTTTTTTTTTTGCTATCAACACTGCATTCTCAAACGCAGCATCAATAGTACTATCGATAGTCACTGAACTGTCAATATTATTGATAGTGCAACCGATAGTTTTGCATAAATAAGTAGCGTGCTGTCAAAAAAAGATTCGAGTTTCTTCCCAGTGGCATCCTAGTTGACTTTATTATAGCATCTGATTTTTTTTATTCAATTCCTCCAAAGGATTCTGGGTAGCACGACCTGTTTGTAGCAATCAGTAGTCACTAAATGCCCTCAAACACTCTGTGCGGCCAATTGTTTCTCACGCAAAAGGCCTTATACTAATGACTTATTGATCTTCTGTTAAAGTACTCCTCACAGTTTGAAAGAGAAATTGGAGAGAAGTTGGAGAGAAAAACACTGAAAGAGAAATTGGAGCGCAGTGCAATGAATAGATCGCGATTTCGTACGGGTGAATCATGGTACAACGGGCCCAACAGTTTGCCGCCTATTGTTAGTTACACCCTTGACACGCTGTTGCGAGTGTGCCACTTTTAACTTCAGGCAACTAAAAGTTGGCCTTCTTTTTTTTTCTTTTAATAAATGCCTTAGATCATCAAAAGTGAATGTGGAGTGTCCCATTACACCATGTCTCATAATCGCATGCTCATTAAGGCGCTCATATAGAGAATTTCTGGGTTTTCAGCATGAAACGACCATTTGGAGCGGCTCCTTTTATCGGTCGTGTGCTCATTTCAAGACTTACGACGCGTTCAGACGCAGATTCACGCATGTTAAAAAGAAGTCTGATTTTAAGGGCGTGTTGTCTTCATTAGACCCAATATTTTCACTCACAAGCTCTCTTTATAGTTTATGCATGTGGTGTGTTAAAATTATCTGCGTGAAACCAAACTGACTGTCGCGGAATTTCAGTGAGCTAGAATACACCGAGGCTGTCTCCATACAACCATAGCGATTGCATCGTTGGCATGTCCTCTCATGCACAGACGCGTCTCTTGCGGCGACGGCTGGCTCAACGCGAAACTGAGGCCTTAGTTTCGTGACAAAAGACGTGTTAGAGCACCCTGACAATGCAGGACCCAGTGGCCTGTGCAACAGCCGATCAAGGTTTTTTTTCTTTTTTTTTGGGGGGGGGGGTAGACTGTATTATCGTAGTCTATACGAGTTCTAGTCCCTAACACAATATACAGTTACCGCTTATCGGAAGAACTGGCTAACCTCCCTGTCCTTCCTCTTTCCATCCCCTGCAGCTTATCGGGCTTAGCTGGATAGCAGGCTTACCGGGATAGTGGAATGAAAGAGTGCATGCGCAGCAACGTACGTGAACCACACCGTTCACCGTAAGCCCCCTATTTTTCAGGTTTAGCGCTACCGAGTTTGCGTGGCTTAAGCAGTGCCGCTAATACATGGCGACGGTTTCAGCCGGCCGCTATGATGTGATTTTGCCGTAGTTGTTGAAAAACTCACTTCGTTTGCAGCAAACAACTCTTATTTGCATTTAAAGCTACTTGGCAGCGAAATGGGACAAGCTTGAGTAACCTTCTGTGGTTTAGCTTCGCGACACATCTCAGACACGAGAAGTACAACGGTGTCTTGCCTAGAATTTTAACGAAAAACGTCCTCCTTATTTGGCTACAGAAAGGTAAGCTGCAGAAAACACCGTAAGTAGATATCACGACGTGCGTTATTTCATGTCGACTATACAATGAGTCGAGAAGGCAAAGACACAAATAAAAAGAATCGCAGAGCATTGACTCTCAATTGAGTCTCTTTCAAGGAGCATAGGAGCAGGCAAAATGATTCGACAGCCCACGGTCTCATGTTACGTGAAATATTCCGTTGGGAGCTGTCTCTACATGCCGCATATGTCACGACACCCATGCGGGTAATATGTCATGCATGAATCTCGCGCAAGGGACTTGCTGCTAATTGCATGCTAATTGTACCATGGCTTATACGCGCATACGCTATGTTTGCGATGTCATGCTGCGCTTGATGTTTATGACAGTATTCTTGTTGCATGTCGCATGCCGTGGCAGGCGTTTCATGTGAAAATGTCTAAATTTGTTCAATCAAGCGTACAGGCGCCATAACATCGAAACCATGACAAAATACATGTACGCATAATGTACGCGTCTTGACTTGCAAATTTTATTACGCTGGGCACGAATATGCACGCATTGTATTTCAGTTTTAAAAACCACCACGACTTAATTATAAAATTTGTAACATACGAGTATGTATGCCAAAGGTTGTTTGTATCCTGCGTGTACATTCTTTTGGCTGAGTTAACAGACGATCACAACGACATTGTGTGATTTATGAAATATTTGCCTAGGTGCGTGTGTCGTGTCATTCAGGTTATGCCGTACACATTTCAATATCTTAGTTTTAAAAAATACTGAAAATTCATCTTGCAATTCCCGCCATTCCTGCCATGACGTGTTTTTCATGCCCGTTATGCATGTGTGTCATGCCTGCACGGACTTTCTACTTCCTTCTCGTTGTGCAAAAGCAGCGATCGTAGTGGCTCCTTGTCTGGGAACGTGCAGCCAGTATACAGCGGCGGGAATGTGAGCTCAATGGTCCAGAACGACGAAGAGGCATTAACTATTATAAAAAGATTTTTATTTACATCTTCATCAGTACTTAGGAGGTAAATTCGCAAGACATGGAGTGTGTTTCACCACGAAGATCGCGATAGTAGATGCATCAGGCCCGCATTAGAGCTAATACGATGCTAGCGAAGCGACTATTCAAGCGAAAAGTAAGACACGAACCATACATACTGATATCAATTGAAAGCGTCCGCTCCTAGTTATGCGTAAATCTACGATTTGTGGTTGTGAAGCAGGCACTGTGTTGGGCCTGTCTGAGTGTGTAAGTGATGAATCCGTATAGCTGGTCCTTAGTGGTGTGTAAAATGTGGAGTTCATTACAGCGATCTAATTAGCCACTAGTAAGACTACAATAAGACTAGTAACATGCATTCCTCTATTACAGCTACGGCAATCACATCTTCCTCCACCTGAGCTCGAACGCGAGACATGCTCTTGTTGCTTTCTTCTCTGTCCTCTCCTTTCTTTTATTCCCCTACACTAAGTATAGGGTAGGAAAATGAGCCAAAGCTTGGTTAATCTCCCTGTTCGCTCCTCCCTCTCTCTCTCTGTCTCTTGTTCTTCGCCGGGCAAGCTAGTGGCGGGTTAGGTATGGTTATTAGAAGGACCCTCATGCCGTCACTGGCTTACGCCGCATCAAACGGCCGCCGGTGTCCAGCCGCTGCTTCCGTTGAACTCGAACTCCGTCGACAAACACGCTTGTGGTTCGTCACGCTTACGCGCGGAAGTCCCACGTTTCGTTTTGAGTCGGCATGGACACCTCCTGGCTGTAAGACAGACCTGCGATAGAGATGTTGACGGCGTATATAACACATTTCATATGTGTGGACTCCAAATTGGATTGTCATTCACAAGAGATCCGAACTGAACTATTCGTCCCCCTTCTTTTATTGTGTTGCAATAAGTCATTCTCGGCGACATATTATTAGAATGGTGGGTAAGGCTAGATGATGCGTATTACCGCATTAATAACTACTTAGTGTTGAAGTACCTTGCATCAGTCAGCGCATTAGTGCTGTTACTCCCGGTTTTTCAGACAGGTTCGACCGTTTGCGAATGTTTAGCAAACGTTCGTGCAGCCTAACGGAACTTCTCACTGAGCCACTTTACTTACACTAACGTTTCTTCCTTGCATACAACTCTTGCACCACTAAAGCCCACTCATCATCAAGAATAGCATCGCCAGATTATGTCGGGGCGTACTATACTAACGTGGTCATGTCTTGCATAAAACTATTTATGCCAAAGCGTCTTAAAAATAATAGAAGCCCTCTGACAACAAGTGAAATGGAATTAACACGAGAACTATAACAAAAATAAAAAATATATATATAAAATAATCCTGGTGTTTAGAACGAGCCAATCGACGTCTTGGTAAGGATATTAAAATACTTGTAAAATAATGCGGAGAAAGGTTTTTTGATATCCGTGCCAATTATTTTTAAAGTAGGCCCTTGACAAGTTTTTATTATATGTCAATAAATCAATGAGAGCTCACCCATTGACTCAGGCCTACGGAGGGTCCTACAGCTTTGCGAACTTTTTCTGAACTTTTGCTAAATTTCTGAACTTTTTGGTAAATTTGTACATAAAGAAAAGCCCCCGCCCGATGACATTCCTAAGGAAATTGTATGCCAACAGCATCAATTGAACTCGAGATGCCGAACACAAGTGTCTAGATCTTCGTTTCTCTGTTAATCCTGGCCCGAATAGTGGAGGAAAGTCATATGATAATTATGAGCGTTTAACGTCTCAAAACCACCATAAGATTATGAGAGGCGCCGTAGTGGAGGACTCTGGAAATTTGGACCACCTGGGGCTCTTTAACGTGCATCTAAGTCTAAGCGAATGGGCGTCACGCATTTTTGCCTCCATTAAAAATGCGGTCGCCGCGGTCGGGATTCGATCCCGCGAATTCCCAAAACCAGAACCGACAATGTAGCAAACTATCAGCCTGTTTGGATTTCTGGTACTTGTTCAAAGCTGCTTGAACATTTTCGAAACATCTGGACATCAGAAAGCTTTCGATAAAGTGTCTCTTTGTAAACTACTAAGAAAAATTGATGTTATGTTCATAAGTCTTACCATTACAAACGAAGTACTTCGAAGTTCTGAATCCACTTTTGTTCCTTTTATTTATAAATGATCTCCCGAATGAAATAGACATTTTCGTCAGACTCCTAGTGGATGATTGCGTAATGTGCAATAAAGAAGGCACAGTTTCTGACCACGTAAATTGCACGAGAATTTACAGAGAAAAGTAAAGACGTTGTGTGCAGAATGGCAAACGGTGCTAAATCCACTGAAAATGATAGATCTTGAAGTCTCTAGAAAGATAAATGAGGGAAATTATACTTTCTGTATCAATATTCATCAACCTAGAAGAATTGAGCAACGTAAATACCTTGGTCTGATTTTAACAATCGATCATCACTGGAATCATAGCATAGTTCATAACAAGTATACCTCTGGTTCCTATTGTGCCATTTGCCACTTTCAATAAAAGAAACAAAATACTTAGGCCACGAAACGCTTATTACACAAATAATAGAATATTCAAAAATTGTCTCGAATCGTTTCTGTGCTACACACGTCTCGAAAATTGAGAAAAACTCAGCGTCTAGCAGTCTCCGGAATATTCAATAAATATGAGTGAACGCATTAGTCATGTCAACTGTGTGTACTTGCAGAGCTACCCTCGATTGAGTCTGGAACTCAGTAGAAAAGACCGAAATATATCTACCTGATCATTATTCAGGAAAACTTATGTAGCTTCGTCGTGAAACTTGTAGACATCGCCATTCAATGTCGATTCCTGCTTCTGGTGTTTACACTGATTGCTGTAAGTTGTGGGTATCACCCTGCGTTTTGGTCCTCAAGCCGACGAGCTCGCGCAGGAACGGTCAAAAAACGGCCGGCTGGCAGTTGAGCTTGAGTGCAGTCAATAAAGGTCATGATCCTGGCGCCCTTAGCCCTGAGCCTACAATGTATAACTTCTTCCCAAGAGCTCTCGATGAGTGGAAGTATTTGACCGAAGAAGCCGCTTCATGCTCATCTGCATATTTATTCCTAAAACGCCGAGTTCATATTCTCCTTTGTATCTATTAAAGCCTCATTTGTCCGTACATGATCTAGTGCATTTGATGTTGGTTCCTTTATGAGTCAGTTATGATTATACACATCTTTATGTTCTCACTCTCATATGATTATCAAGTTTTTTCATATTTATTTTTCATTTCTGTAATAGCCTTTTGTAAGAGCTGACCGTATGTATAATTTAAATAGTTATAAATAATAAGTAAATATTCTTACTTGAAGGCTCTCAGGCGTTACTCACCCTGCCGTGCTCCAAGCCTCTGTAGTGACACATTCGCAGCGGTCTTATCACCAGCCACCTTGCCAGCCGGCGTGCCACCCGCCGTGCCACCCGCCGTGCCAGCCGTGAAGAGGAATGGGAGCGGGGGCAGCGTAGTGCGCGTGGTGGGTGTGGTGGGCGTGATGGCTGCAAACGAGCGACGACACTTTTATAGTGGAGAGTAATGGGCCGCCCAATGAAAGAACTCTGGGCGATGACGAAGCGTCATTCGCACTCACGGGAATCGGAAAATTCGCCGTAGGCTCATGCAAGAGAATCGTGGTTGATAGACCCGTGCTGATTGTCACGCAAAATTAAGGTGAAAACAGAAATAATAAATACTATTTTATCACTTCATGATGAACGAAGCGCGCAGAGTGTTTGCTTTTGAGGCATACCTCTTGATACAGCGCCTGGAGAACTCTTCGATATTTCTTGAGAGTATTTCTGATTCTCGCCGCCATAACGAGTCGCATGTTGACCGCGCATGACATGCACCGATTCGGCGTGTTTTTCGTCGCTGCTCCCTAGTGTCGCCTCAGTTCGCACAACTTTCACGTATTTGTTCACGAGTTTCACCGGGTTTCGGAACGCAGTTTCGCCACGGTGCATCGGAAGCAATGTGAATGAATGAAGTTTGGGTGTCCCCTGCAATTGTTTCACGTGCTTTACCTAAATTTTGAACGGTATACGTGCTCTTCGATGTAGCTCAACGGCCAGGCAGTGGCGTCACTAAAGCAGAGGCTGCGGGTTCGATCCGCGCACGGCGGCAGCGGGAGCGAAATGTGAAAAATTGACTATAGCTTGATTCACATGTGCGTTCAATACTTCTATGAGGGGAAAATCCGTGAAATTAACTTCACTACCTTGCGCACTATCTGGCGTGCAATAATTGCGTAGTTTTGAAACGAAACCAGCAGAAAACGTTTGTATACAGTTAGAATGTTTTTTTAGTTGCTATGAGAACGTTTCAAAGCAAACCAATGCGTTTGCCATAAAATGTATGGTAGAACTGATAGAAGTATTTTATGGCATTCAATCCATTTCAGTATAAAAATACGAATTACGGTTTTTTTTTTCTTGCAGCGGCTTTGCGTTTCCGGTTGTCACATATACGTTACCGGGTTCCAGCTATTGAAACGACGAGGATGCTTGTTTACGTTGATGTTTCTTGAAGGGACTGCACCAACGTTTTTTTTTTTTAATTTAAGCTTCAATGTTGTTGAGCTGAGGCAAAGAGTGATGTAGTTTCACTTGCTTATTAGCTGAAATAGTCAATGAAGTGGCCGCTGATTCACCCATATGCATCTGGTATATTCTATAAAAAAGCAGTATTGTTAGGTTAGTAATACTTTGACCGTTACGATTGCAAGTTTTCGACTAGACTTTCTCGCCAGATATTCAGGGTTCCAAGATTGATCTTGTTTACCTTATCGGCAATGCTTTATTCTGTAATCTAACACGATTACTGATTCACGTGTTTAATATATAGAATCATATTATCATTATCAGCTCTTATCAGTGCCATGAGCAGTGAACAGCGGCTTTGTACTTGAATTGAACTGATGTAGCACATATACGTAAAGAAGAAATGACCGACCGACCGACCGACCGACCGACCAACACAACAGGACAGAGCGCTATACTAGTTTGGTCCTGTTGTGTCAGTCTACTCACCCATTTTTTGTTTGCTGCAATGCGCTACAGCAGTTCAAGTACGGTGAACGAACTCGCCCAATCTTCAACACCAGTTAACAAGGTATACTAATGCTGGCCGATTGTGTGAACATGAGCAGGACTTTTGCCGCTTCCGAGACCTGGCCGGGGCTGTTTTACTCACCCGTATGCGACGGGAACCGGGATCACCCTTGGACCCAGGGCGGCTCCGATGATTGCGATCTTGGCCAATTTCTTCAGCTTCGTGGCATGTGCTTCTTGCGTCACCAGCACTAGCACCAGCGCCACGCAGATGACAGAGAACGCGACTCGGCGACTGAACATCTTCAGTGAAGCGGGCTGAACTAAGCCTGCGGTGTAGACAACAACACGGAGGCGTAATCACAGCGGTGGCAGCTGCGCGTTCTGATGGTTCTGTGCCTCGATAAACGTGTACATCTCACAGAATCTCTCAGGGGTTAGTGCAGATATTACGCATCACGCATAGACTCATGAACTTGCATAATATGTCTGCCATCTTGACACTTTTTTTTCACTCTTGTTATACATGACAACCGCACGTCTTGCTATTTCACATCTTTACAACTGCTAAAACACCTTCCTTGTGACTAATCATTGCTGGAAATCCACCTAAATATTCGTCATATAAACAAAAAAGAAAAAAAGAAATAAAGGACGCAATATCGCACGGGCTCTTGGAAGCTATTACACCGAGGAAGAAATAGAGAAAAAACGTCTAAAGTTTCTTATGTGACACTTTTCGTGTCACGTAACGTTTCATGACGTTATAAGGCGCCACTACTCGTTTGCCTATTGGGTCTTTGTTGTCCGACTGCCAATGCCTGTGTTCACCTCCTGGGCGCCCTTGGGAGAGTAGTTCACGCCGCGCGCTACAACTGATGGTGCAGTTACGATCAAACTGCGGTTACAAGGTTAGACAACGATTGCTATACGAGTGGCTCAAAGGTGGGCGTTGGAAAGGCTTCATGTTTTACTTTCGTGTAGGTGAGACCCTAATTTTTGCAAACCGTGTGAAACGGTGTTCAAAATCGCCTGAACGAGCTATTAGATAGCATTCGGAGTATTGTCCACGCTTAATGAGAACACTCTGATGAGCACCTGCTATATTGCGGACTTCATAACTGCAAGTAGACGTAGAAACCTTGTTCTCCCGCGGCACTAGTCTATCAAAAGGAGTCAGAACAGTCAACCAGCAGTAGTCCTGTGCAAACCTAAGGCACTAAGCTTTCGCCAGAGAGTGAAATCTGGAGATGGTGCACGCGAATGCGTTCCCTCTAACTGCGAATCCGCCTTTACATGCTAGAACGTGCGTTCGGCCTAGCGATTACGTGAAATTCGCGTACTGTGCAGACTGCCCTGCCTCGCCACTCACCGTTCGAGGAGATGCGGCTGACGGGATCCTACACCGGCGTCCAGTGGCTGTGTGCGGAGTGTGTGCGTCGCGCGGCTCCCTATATCGGCGCCCAGCGGCGGAGAGGGATATCGCCGACCCGACGTAGGGGCGGAAAACGAACCGATGCCTGCTTTTTTTCGATAATTCACGCAAATTAGTTTCCAAACTGCATTTCACTTTCGGCAGCAGCCGAGCTCAACCGACGTCCGTCTTCCGCGGGCATCGGCTCCTATTCCGCGGAAGAGACGCGGTTTTCTCGCAAGGGAGGAAGATTTTGCCGGTATCGCTGGGTCGCCCCGCTCAAGATAAGGAAAAGAAGACCTCGACCGTGACGGACGTGCAGCTTGCGAAGTGCGACTGTCGGGGGCAGTTCCTCGTGACACGCCCTACGCGCTTCACTCGCTGCGTACTCGCGTTTAAGAGCGGTAGGTGCCTTACATCACACCCCGGGCGCAATTGACATTTGGCTAGGCCTGGGGCCAGAAAAAAGGGCAACGCTTGGTGTTGGCAGTTTGAAAGGATATGTTAACGGACAAATTGACATGTTTATTGAATGAAAATACGTTTAGCACGATACATCAGCTTGGGAAACACTGCCATTTCTCGTTTACGCGCTGAGGAAATGCAAAACTACTGCTATGGCCGTAACTTACCGAATCGTTTAAGAGAGGTTATCTATAATAGCCAGTTGCCTTAATTGCTGTTGCTCACTTGTTTAGCCACCATTGAAAAAATCTTTGAAATTTCAATCCGAAAGTTATCGTGACTCATTTTCATTGTAGCGTGTGATTATTTAGAATTTTAAGATTAAAAATATTTATGTCGTTGAAAATATTTGGTTATAATCGAAAACTGGTCAGAAAAGTGCTTCTTACGACAATAGCCAAAACACAGACAGCAGAAATAAGAAATGATAATGTTAAATTGTAATGAGTGCAGTAGGTTGTTGAATAAACTAGAATAAGTGTAATATTAGAAATATGAGTAGTGCTGTATAAAAAACAGAAAAACAGTAAATCCGGCTCGGCTACCCATTTGACAAAACCTCTTGCAGTTAAAAAAGTTTCCATTTCAAATGATCCAAGTTAATTATATAGGTCCATTACACGCAATAAAGTGAGCTTTCGTGAAAAAAAACAGCTTTGATAATTTTAGGAGAATGTCCATGTGATAAAACGCATTAGGTACGCCGAAAATTTATCGTAACGTTATAATGGGCCCCCCTTGGAACGTTCACCTTCTTTTTTATGTGAACGGAAAAACAGATTTTTTCCTCGTCTGTTTAGCGTCCCAGTTTGACCGAAGCGCAGCCTTCATGTAATGGTTCAGCATTAAGGTTTCAGTGGTGTGGTAACCATGTTCGATGCTTTCCTTTTTAAAAACGTCCAGTATATCCCTGCTTTCAGCAGATACCATAGTTTATAGCTTTCCGTGGCTCAAAAAAGGCAATAGATTCGCTCAAGTATACAGCTTTATCAATATCAGTATGTTCGATCACCCCCTAGTCCTCTTGTATAATGTTTCACTCAATTTAAGAGCATAGAATGTTGGAAAACTTCCCCGGGATTTATACTTTATTACGACAAAGTTTTGTGATATATTATTTGCATGTAGCGACGCAATTTTGATGAGTTGATATGCACTGCTAAATGGGAAGCTTACAATTCCTGCTTTGAACACGCGGAGTGGGGCTGGAGTGTGAAAACTGCTGATATTTCATGAAGGAATTAGGATTAAAACATACAGCTTTTTATTATATAGTATTGAATAAGATGGGCCAAAATGTAAATAAACACGAAAACGCCATTGTTCATAACCTCCTTGAAGGACAGTGACACACCGTAAACGTAACTGGCAACAGGGAACGTGAGCTCTTAGGTAACATAAAAAAACAGAACATTTGAGAGGTAAAAAAGCTAACGAGAGTACATCACTGAGGAATTGATAAGCTGTAACACGCGGAACGAGTTCGCAAGGCAGTGAGCAAGTTCAAGTGGGACACTGCCGAGTTAAACCTTGAAAGATCAGCTAACACATTCTCATCACGGTCGATAGAAATGTGCACGTTTTGTTTAAGCAGCTGAGGCTCGCAAACAGCGTTGTTTTAGGCATTCAAGAAAATACATTAGTCACACGAAGTGGTAGCGGTATTACAAAGAGCGGTAATTTCGATATTGTTAGTTTTCATTAGTGGCATAGTAAAAGCACGAGGTCATAAACATAGTAAAAGCATGTTTATGAGGGATGCCAGCGGTGGAGACTCCATAAATTTCGACTATCTGGTGTTGTTTTAGCGTGCACTAACACAACACGGTACACAGGCCTCTATCCTTTAGCTTCCATCGAAATGTGACCATTATGGCCGGGATAGAAACAGCGAATTTTGGCTCTAATAATGATCGAATAATGAGAAGTAAGTTTCCACCGACCACTAAATGCTAACGCAGCACCATGAAAATATCTGTTCGCATGTTTCCTGAATCGAACGATCAGAAGCAGAATGTTTGTAAATTTACTTAGCGATCGTTATGAGAAAAAAAGAAAACAAGCTAAGCATGGTGGCAAGTCTCAAGGCAGGAGAACGCGTCCGCAGGCCAAAAGAGAAGGTTGGCAGAAGTTTTTATCAGGGATCCATTCATACACACAGAAGGCTAAAGTCTGGAACATGGTTAGTAGGGTAGCAGGAAAACAAGTACGCACACTTCCACTCGTAAACACATAGGGTTATACCTTGGAAGATCAGGCGAACTTCCTTGGTGCACACTTCGAACGGGTGTCCAGCTCGTCACACTATACTTACGCTTTCCAAAAATACAGAACAAGAATAGAAATGCAGAAACTCGAACACAAATGCACTATAGACGAGGCATATAACCAAGCTTTCAGTTTAGCTGAGCTCCAAACATCACTAAACTCCTGCACTACTTCTACCCCAGGTTCTGATCGTGTGATGTATGAAATGTTAAAGAAACTACCAATCGAAACACAAAAAACCTTACTTTGTTTGTGCAACGCTATCTGGTTTTCTGGCACTTTCCCTACTTCCTGGAAAGAGACTATTATTATTCCCATTTTGAAAGAGGGCTAGGACCCTTCTTTAGCTTCGAGTTATAGGCCTATAGCTGCTTGTGCAAAGTCTTCGAAAAAAGGATAAACTGACGACTTGTACATTTCCTTGAAACAAACAATTTGCTCGACCCAATTCAGTGCGGGTTTCGAGAGAGTAGATCCACCACAGACCACCTAGTTCGTATCGAGGCGCAGATCAGAGACGCTTCCGTTCATAAACAATATTTTCTCTCTGTGTTCTTCGATATCGAAAAGGCTTACGATACAACATGGCCCTTTGAAATATTAAGAGACCTGTCCCACCTTGGCGTGCTCGGAAGAATGTTTAACATAATTGAAAGTTACTTGTAAAATCAGACATTCAGAGTTCGAGCAGGCAGAATTCTTGCACAAACATTTGTCCAAGAAACAGGCGTGCCGCACGGTGGTGTACTCAGTTGCACACTTTTTATCATCAAAATGAATTCTTTGCGCTTGTCTATCTCTCGAAATCTCTTTTACTCCACATATGCCGATGACGTCCGGTCCGGTTTTAAGTCTTGTAATATGGCCATGTGTGAGCGGCAGGTTCAGCTCTGTCTGAACAAAGTCTCTAGTTGGGCTGAAGAAAACGAGTTCCGACTGAATGCACAGAAAAGCATGTGTGTCTTGCTCTCCAGGAAGAGAGGCATTCATTCCGAACCCGATATTCAACCGCATGGGCAACGTCTTTCCGTTAATACCGAACACAAATGTTTAGGCCTAATCTTGGACACCAAGCTGACCTTCATACCACAAATCAAATATTTAAAAAACAAGTGCATAAAAGCTATGAACGTTCTAAAAGTGTTGTCACGCATTACGTGGGGAAGTGACAAGAAGTGTTTATTGAATTTGTATAAAAGCTTCGTACGTACCCGCCTAGACTATGGGGCAATGGCATATCAGTCTGCGACACTTACTGCCCTTAAAATGCTTGACCCTGTTCATCATCTAGGCATCCGCCTTTCTACGGGTGCTTTTCGCGCTAGCCCCGTAGAGAGCCTGTACGTGGAATCGACCGAATGGTCGCTCCACCTACAGAGATGTTATATGTCTTTTAAATATTATTTAAATGTAAACGCAGACAAGGATCACCCATCACATTCTACAATTAATGACATGTCAACTCTTGCTGTGTTTTAAAAACGGCCTTCCATGAGACAGCCCTACTCACTCCGTGTGAGGGGCCTAGCGAAGGAAACCGGTGCGCACTCGAACACTGTCTGATGGCTCCCGTAGTATGCCTGCCACCGTGGCAGTGGCAGGCGATAGATTGCGACGCGTCTTTCTTAGAGGTTACGAAGCATGCACCAATTGCACACATTAAGACATACTTTCTTGAACTACAACATAAATACACATATCCTGAGTTCTTTACGGATGCTTCAAAGTCTAATACTTCTGTCTCGTATGCAGTCGCCGGCCCATCCTTTTCGGAAGCCGGTGCTCTGCACACAGATACAAGCATTTTCACAGGCGAAGCCTGTGCGATACTTGCGGCTGTTAAACATAATAAACAAATAAAACTACAGAAGGCAATAATACATACAGATTTCCTAAGTGTAGTAAAGGCTCTGAAAACACCTAAAAAAGCACAAAAAACCCTGTCCATGTCTCGCTTTATTCGCTTTTATGCACAGTCTACTCATCCAAGCAGCATGTCGTAGTCTGCTGGGTGCCAGGACAACGCGAAATAGAAGGCAATGTTCTGGTGGACCAGCTAGCTGGATCTGCGAACAAAACCGCTATCAACACTTTGATATCAATTCCTGCACTCGACTTGAAAGCTGTTCTAAAGCGAAAGATCAGGGGTTATTTGCAGAGCACATGGGACACACACAGAGATAATAAATTGCATGTCATCAAGCAGCAACTTGGCCATTGGTCGCCAGCATCAAAATCACGCCACACTGAAGTAATCCTTACAAGGATAAGAATAGGACATACAAACACTACACATTTATTTCTTTTGTCTGGGGGCGATGCACCTTGGTGTGACAGATGTGGAGAAGCACTCACCGTACTTCACACTCTAATACAGTGCGAAAAATTAGACAAGCTAAGAAGACAACACTTTACATTACCCTACCGACAACAGATACCCCTAAATCCTGCGACGTTTGTCGGTAGGAAACCACTTTTCACACATAAATCACTGTTAGCTTCTTTAAAAGATGTTCGTACGTTTCATAACATATACCCGGGAATTCCGTGGCACGACGTCTCCAGAGAGGTCTCCACTGCGGTGGCTACACTCAATAAAGCACTTCCCTCACGGCCCTTGGACGCAATGGTGTGAACGATCGAGGCACTAGTGCTTATGCCACACGTGCCCACCATGGTTTTTATTATCACAAACTTTCGTCATTCATTAACACCATAGAATTTTCTTGGCATGCTCATGATTTTATTATTTCTATGTTTTTGCCCGCCTTATGGCGAGGAATTTTAAGGCCCTTATACAGCCGCTGATCATAATCATTGTTCAAATCTCTTGCCTCATGAACTGGCGCTCTTTGGTCATCAAATGGCCCTTGCGCCACAAAACACCAATCATCATCATCAAGCACGGTGGCATAATGGTACTTCGAGAAGTTGTCTACCGTCCTTCACTGCTTTCCTGTTTTGTGTTGCAATAAAAAGCCACACTAGGCTGCTGCGTTCAATAGTAGTGGTCGCAAAACTTCAGGCTTATCACGTTCTACTGTACATCGTCGGTTCATTCTGAAGGCTTGCGAGGACTGGATGTAGAACATCCAGTACCTGTAGTACGACCTCACTGTGAGGTGAATTCTGCTTGACGACGACACTCGATGTGTGACGACGAACACTCGATCGAGATTTATTTGTATTCTTCTGGCAACTTGACAGCCAGATCTCTTACCCATGTGCGCTGTGGATCCGCGTGTCGCTGCAACTTCGGCAACGGAGGCCAAAATGCATCAGTTGCCACCACACTGGTGATCGGTGGAGGCAATGAACTTGAACTGCACTGCCGCTGAAACCGCATGCGGTTGTTTTAGGCCTTCATCACGTTCAGTTGTAGAGGTAAAATCAATTGAAACGCTAAATAATATATGTAATATATGTAAATTGAAATAACATATGTAAAATGGATTGAAATGCAGTCACTTCGAGAAGATTAGCGCAATGCGATTGTTGTATCGATTTTTTTAAATGGTAAACGTGTCAGCAAACAATTACCAGCCCGTACCCTTGACGCGGATTTGCTGCTAAGTGATTGAGCGTCTACCAGCAAAACATATTCTTAGTGTTCTCGATTATAATCAGTTACTACGCGCAGATAAGTGCACGGTCACTCTACGTTCACAGAACTAACAGACACGCTCAACAAGTTCTATCATAACATATATTCCTTCTTGCAGACAGATGTAATTTGCATCAATTTTAGGAAAGCCTTTCATAAAGTTTGCCACCATAAACTACAACAAGCTGGAACGATTACGAATGAGCGAAGTACTACGATAATTAGAGGCTTATTTATCTACGCTACAACGGGCTGTAACAACTGAAAATAGGCGTAGTGGTTTTGAAGTGAAGCTTTCCTGGGCTTTCCAAGCGTCGGTTCAATAACCTCTTTTTGATATTTGCTAAGGATATCGCTTTAATAGTTAAGGCTCCGATTAAAATGATTTTTTTTGCAATAACTGCTCGATTTATCCCCCAGTAACTTGCAAAAGTGACTAAATTATAGTGAACAACATTAGATAAGTGGCGTAAAAATGTGACATAAAAATAAACTATAGTAAGGCAACATTAGCTCACATTCGCTCAAGCGGGCAGCAACTGTCATTCACGTATCATATTGGAAATCACCCTTTGAACAATGCCACTTGTATCAAATACGTAGGAGTTAGTATTATGCACACATTTCAACGGCACGCACATATATAGATAGCACGCGTTCAGAGTACGCTCGCACAGTGTTGTAACCTTGCCAGACAGTCTAGAGTGCCAAAGTTGAAAGAATTCAAAAATTAGCGGTCCGTTTCACATGCAGTAAATACCAACGCACACATTATCTCATGGCTTTGCTGAAATATTGAGAGCTTGAGTGTTTAGAGTTTCATAGGTGCGAGCATCACCTCAAGTTCCTATTCAAGATTATAAATGGGCATACAAAAAATAGACAATGACATATCTTGAACCTCCTGGAAGGTAATGTGCTTGTCCTATTAACACTTGGCCTGTTCGGTGACCCGCCACGGTGGTCTAGTGGCTAAGGTACTCGGCTGCTGACCCGCAGGTCACGGGATCAAATCCCGGCTGTGGCGGCTGCATTTCCGATGGAGGTGGAAATGTTGTAGGCCCGTGTACTCAGATTTGGGTGCACGTTAAAGAACCCCAGGTGGTCAAAATTTCCGGAGCCCTCTACTACGGCGTCTCTCATAATCCTATCGTGGTTTTAGGATGTTAAACACCGAAAATCAATCAATAAATTGGCCTGTTCGGCCTCATTTCACACGCTCGAATGCTTTACCACACGTTAGGGGCGAAGCTCCCTATAGCGGCACCCGTTCGTCCCTCGTAGCCGTTGTAGTAGTGTGTAACAAGTATAACTTAGGTGAGACTAGCGGTAATTTTTGATGACTTTCAACATCAAGTTAAAATTACAATTTGTTTTTATGCGACGACAGCATGCTGGTTGCCGCCGATGTCTTAATCGCGCTACAACCAGAAAAAGTTTTCCGAGCTTTAGACAGTCTCTTTGAGTGACGTATGATGTCCATGGTTATTGGGGTTTTTAGCGTAATTGTTCGTATAATTCTCTACGTTAACGTGTTACCTGATACCGGTTAGCGTTTACCGTGTTACCAGAACGCATGTTTCTCAATCTTGTAGTTTCTCAATAGTAAATGTTCATGTACGTGCGTAAACGTATACCTCTACAATTATACAACCATAAATAGTATGGCTAACTGCATTTAAGCAAAATTTAACTTAGGAAGCATTGAATCAACACTGCGGCAAAATCAAGAGACTTCTTTTTTCATTGTGTGCAGTATCCTGGTATGGGCAAAAGGGTGAGACAATAAAGATTATTGCAATGATGGTGTCAACATCTTGTGACACTTCGTGCGACCACAGTCATCAACATCTTGGCTTTCGCTTAATGTTTTGATGATGATATATGTTGTTTATTGGCGCAAGGGCCATTGATAGCCAAAGAGCGCCAGGAAATGATATCGGATCGAAGCATTGGTTATGTTAATTGGCTGTAAAAGGACCCAAGATTCTGCGCTCTAAAAGTGCGAGTAAAATCAGGTTCTCTTCTCGATGTAGGAGAAACCACTTCTCCCCACTCGGCGCCCGAGGCGCACCACCCACGGTGGTATAGCAAAGTGGGAGAAGAAACGTACGCCGCTATCCCAATAGCGGCTATTGGCCTGCTGGTCGCTTGAGGATGAAACAAAAGCAATGCTGAAGAAGTTTTAGATGGCTGAGAAAAACTTGTATTTACAGGACGATAGTTATAGCGCGAGAACAAAACGACGACACAGAGACAAGAAGGACACAAAAGACACGAGTGCTAACTTCCAACTGAGTTTATTGCGCAGAGCACGAAAATATATAGAGGAGACAGTGACCATGCGATAAAAACCATATGGCACAAGAGCAGGACATCAGTAAGAAAACCAAACAAAACAACACAAATGCTGTTTGCTGTTTGCTGTTTTTGCTGTTTTTCAGTGACTTTGTATTTGTGTTGTTTGGTTTGGTTTTCTTACTCATGTTCTGCTCTTGTGCCATATGGTTTTTATCACATGGTCACTGTCTCCTCTAAATATTTTCGTGCTCTGCGCAATAAACTCAGTTGGAAGTTAGCGCTCGTGTCTTTCGTGTCCTTCTTGTCTCTGTGTCGTCGTTTTGTTCTCGCGCTATATCTATCGTCATGCCATACCAACTAGCCCAAGCTGCCACACTTGTATTTACAGATTTTACAAAACAATGGACATCACTGTTACAAAAAAAGAAAAGAAAAACAACTTGAAATGAACCGACTTCTGTAGGGTGACCCTACGGGGTTCGGCGGAGCCGATGGTGCCTAACACCGCAAGCTCGGTTCAGAACACTTGGCGGAGCCCCGGGGCCTCTTCTTATCCCTTCCTGGCGCTCCGCCCTTACCACACTCTCGGCAAATAATCACCTGCTTGTCCTTTGATTGGACAGCACATTAGGCAGATAAAAAAAACCGCCACGAGGATGCCGCCACCGTGCACGTGGGACTCATGCACTCTCCCCACACAACACAACCAAAACGTAAATAAAACAATACTAGAAAAAGCATAGAGGCCAGGGCCAACTTTGAACGCACAGTTATCTAGACAGAGCTAGCCGTACTCGGTATTGCGGCCGTAGGGCGACTTCCCTCGACAACGTCAATTTCTTGACGACGGGGCTATAATCTTCTTGCTTCTGTGCGCGCGTAAGAGGAACCGCTCGCCGACCGCGCATGTTTCTACTTACGACCTCATTTGCCCGGAGAAAACGGGGACGCAGTCGAAGACATGCCCGATTCAACAACAGGCAACCTAGGCGTCCAACGGGCGGCCGTTACCATTTCCCGTGTCGCGAGCCCGCTTCTGAGAGCTACTGGACCAAAGCCGGACCGGCAGAAAAGGTCGTCGGCGACTTCAGAGTTTTCGCAACGTGCGCCGCCGATTCTGCAGGCGCGCAAACAGTACGTGGCCGGGCCATAAGCCGAACCGATGCGAGGAGTCGCCGCGGTGCGCGGGGTCTCGGAAGAGGCCCGGTGATGCACCGACTGCCAGTGCCGAGAGGCAATTCGGGGCCGTCACAATGACGTTTATAATCTCACCCTTTTTGTTGCCCCGGTTGGTTCCCTTTTCCTTGAGTTAATAGTAACTCGAAATGCTCGACCGCCTATGGCGTTGAACAAAGCAGGGTAATATACTGGCGCCGTGTGTCTGCGCTCGCGGCAAAACCGGTCGGTCGCGCTTCGACCGCTTGTCACTCAAGCAACGCTGGCTGCCCGCGGCTGACATGCCTTCCCAAGCTTGCGCTGCAAAGCAAATAAAGGCAAACAAAAATTGCCGCGCTACCAATTCTTACCGCGGTCCTACACCCCCCATCCAAGACTTTGCAACAACTTGCCTACAGTGTTGCCTAAGTAAACCCACACAAAAAAAACGGACCGCGCTCAACCAGTGGGTGTACGGCGGGTTAACAGCTGCAGCCAACGGCTGGGTTGTCCCAACCACTACGCAGTGGTCGCGCTGCACCTGGCTGGCAGCAGCATGCGCAAGTTCTCTCCTGCAAAGGAAGCGCGCAAAGAGCCCCACTTGGTCTCGGTGCTCAAAAAAAAAACAATGAAACGAACCAGTCTCCAGCGCCAGCTGACATAACAAAGCTACTTAGTGAGCTGCCCTGCTCTCTTAATATAGCGAGCCTACTCAAAACATCATGCAGCTGAAACGCGGTATCTAGTAGACCCGACCAAACATGCCAGAGCTGCTCGCTCCGCACGCCTTTTCACCAAACGCTTATGATTCATGCAACATCTGACATTCCTTGCCATGTGCAATTCCTTGAACACTCTGCAAGAGTTTTCATTAACATGACAAACACCGAACACATGTCCCAGAATAATCGGGCGCTGTTGCCCTACCTAACATAATAAAGAAACGCAAAAAAAAATATTGGCACGTAAAAGCAAACAGACACCACACGCAGTTCACACGACTACACTTGGTAATTGCCATACACTGTTGTAAGATGTTCAAAATTTCCATCACCATTCTGAAGTGTTATTGCCATGTTTGCACCATAAATCATTCACTTAGTCCCGTGGCACATAACACTCGCTCCCCCTCCTTCACTGATCGCCGCTGCGGGGCTGTCAGGCTACTGCACCTCCTCCCAGCATTGGTTTGTCAGATGGGAAAGCGCGTCGGCGTTAGCATGTGCCGTACCCTTTCTGTGTTGCACTACCACGTCGTAGCGCTGCAAAGCCATTGCCCAACGTATCAATTTGGCCCCTTGTGGCGCAGCTTGAGAGATACGCGAGCGGATTGTGGTCAGAGGACGACAAAGATTTCGGTCCCGAATACCCAGGTGTCGAAATTTTTGAGTCCCCAAATGACACCAAACGCCTCGCGCTCTATCGTAGACCATTTCATCTGAGCAGGCGTGAAGCGATGACTGGCAAAAGCAATTGGGCACTCGGTACCGTCATCGACCATTTGAGCCAAACAAGCTCCCACATCGATAGCGGAAGCGTCCGTAAAAAGCCAAAACAGCTGTGAATGTCTGGGGTGGTTATTTAACAGCGCAGCACAGGGCACCCTTGAGTTTTTCAAATGCCTCGTCGGCCTCGGGCGTCCAAAGGATGTCGTTAGGAACATGTTAGCCGTCGATTGGGTAAGGGGCTTGGCAATGCCAGCAAAATTGGGTATGCTACCCCGGTACTACCCGCACAGACCTAGAACACTCCTTAACTCTTTTTATTCTGTGGTACTTGCAGCCCCTCAATAACCGCGAGCTTGCTGGGGTCCGGACCGGCTTTCCGATCCCACAATATGTCCGAGGTAGCGGATAGACGCGCACGCCACCTGCCATTTTTCTATGTTAGCTACTAGACCTACGGAAGTTAGGGCGGAGAACACAGCGTGGAGGTGCTGGGACGTGCTCCTGTAGGGACCTGCTGAAAACCGCAATGTCATCCAAGTAGGCAGAGGCATACGCCTCGTGGGGTGCTAACAGCTGGTTTCATACTCCGCTGAAAACTGGCTGCCGCGTTCCTGAGCCCCGCCGCGGTGGTCTTAGTGGCTAAGGTACTCGGCTGCTGACCCGCAGAGTGCGGGTTCGAATCCCGGCTGCGGGGGGGCGGCTGCATTTCCGATGGAGGCGGAAATGTTTGTAGGCCCATGTTGCTCAGATTTTGGGTGCACGTTAAAGAACCCCAGGTGGTCAAAATTTCCGGAGCCCTTCACTACGGCGTCTCTCATAATCATATCGTGGTTTTGGGACGTTAAACCCCACAATCAATCAATCAAATGCCGCGTTCCTGAGCCCAAACGGCATTAACCTCCAAGCAAACTGACCTAGGTGCGACACGAACGTGGTCATGCGCTGTGACCCCTTGCTAAGAGAACTTGCCAGTAGCCTCGCCGGAGATCAATGAGGGTTATATAACTAGCCTGACCTACATTCATGATCAATTCTTGCGGGAATCCCATCGGGAATGCGTCTGGTTCGGTTATGGGCCTTAAGCTTCTGTAATCGACACACAAGCGCACCGTTCTATCTTTCTTAGGGACGCACACAAGGGGGTGAGCAAATGGACTTTCGCACCGGTACATTAAACCAAGCTCGAGCAATTCCGCTATCTGTTTCGAAACCTCGTCCTTCAAGGCCACTGGCATGCGGTAAGGGCGGCTACGTTTCGGCGTGGCCCCTTGCACAAGCCTTATGTTCGCCGACTTGCGCGATCCCCAGTTCTCCGCTAAATAAGGCCGCATGGCGTTCAAACACCTCCCGTACTAACACTCTCTCAGGGGGCTGCAAATGAGCCAAGCTACCCGCCGGTAGAATAGATGCTCTGTCGTGCGAGGTGACAGGACGCGGCATGTATTCCACCTCCCCGAACTCGTGGTCGTCATGGAATATGACACCAATGCCAGCGACACGGCCCGTGTATGGGCGCAGGTGGTTGGCATGAACTAGCATACGCTTTACCCGCCGGCGTCTCTAAGAAATCGGAGTGTTGGCGGTACTTTCCTGTGATCCTGCACGGACCTACCCATTTCGGTTGCATCTTACCGGAACGGTTGCCATCAAAACAAGCACCTGCTCCCCAAGTTGAAACTCCTTTTCTTTCGCACGAAGGTTGTATTGCGTCGTGTACGCCCTCTGCTGTTTATTGCGGTCACGTTAGCGGCTTCCGCGGCTATCTCCAACTGTTGCTTCAGTTTTTCGCATATACTCCGCTGGCTTGTCTGTCACTGTCGCGGGCATTTCCCGTTTTCCCGACCAAGCCCTCTGTGGGATCGCGAGCGGACCGACGGGTTTTCTGCCGTACATCATCTGGAACGGGGACACGCCCGTAGTGTCGTGAGGAACTTCTCTATATGCCCACAGTAGAAGTGGCACGAACTTGTCCCATTGTCGCCGCTGTTCAGATATCACAATAAATAGCATGTTTTTGAATACTCTGTTCCACCGTTCGACCGCTTCGTTGCTTTCCGGGTGGTCCGGTGTCGAGAACCGAGGGGACCAGCCGAGGCGCGTCAGGAATTCGCGGGTCA
>WOVY01003100.1:0-19640 GCA_013436015.1 Rhipicephalus annulatus
AAACCTAATTTGATGTAAAGATGGTTTAGATCATTCTACAATAAAGACACTTGCTTCAACAGCTGCACTAACCTGAAACCTGGAGAGGTGCGAAGCACCGGTGTTTCCCTTTGGGACGCCTCAAAAGCAATGAGAGCACAGCGTCCTTAAAGCTATTGCGTACGCAGTGTTTGAGTTAGAGCGTGAGTACACCGTGGGTGAACAGTCATTATGGTGCTCGGCTGATGACCAAAAGGTCGCGCGTTCGACCCCGGCAGCAGCAGGAGACGAAATAATAGACGCCCGTGTACTGTGCGATGTTTAACATCTAATGGTCGTAATTTTCGGAACCCTGTACTACGGCGTCTCCCATAATCATGTCATACGTTTCAGACGTACAACCAGATATTATACAGTATTAGGCATTTTTTTTCTGAGCATCTATGACCCGCTACAGTCCGACCTACGTATGCTAGTGATTAACACACAAACGCGTCGAAAAAGAACTGTACAGCACGTACGCAGAACAATATGGCGAGCAGCGATTTGTAGAACACTTTCGTTCCGAACCAGCCCTTCATCCGCAGCAAGCTTCGGAACTCGCTTTAGATCCAGCCACCACCTTTAGAAAGTTCAGCTCTCTTTATCAATTCTTCCATATGTCCTACATCTCCCATTAGACACTAGCGCCAGATTTCCCTCTAGTGGATATTTAGGGAACTCTATGATGCAAGGTACTATCCTTTCACGACGGGAAAGTTATGCGTAGCTGTTCCTGAACGCCTGTTTTTTGAACAATTCCATCTCAGATGGTTAAAGTCAATAACAAGTAAACATAACACCATAACATTTGCTGACTAGACATACGTTTACGAGAATACCAAACTACACTCACAAAGGAACGTTCATTGAACCAGTATACGCATAAACTAGAGGCAAATGTACGCTAAATACTTATAAATTGCTTAGTATATCTTATACCAACGCCAGCCGCAATGTTACTCCGACTTTAGCAATACACTGTGCGCTACTAAGCAGCTATAAAACAAGTAACGCAAGTAACAAGTTACTTCTGATGATGATCATCATCATGATGATGATGATACTTAGATCATTGGCACCTACCCACTCTGGGGGATCGGCCATGAGTCGGGCGGATCAAACATACTAGATTTATGAGAAAAATCACAGCATATCCACGGATGAGTGGGGCGAATAGCTGCAGGGTTTCATCGATAAACTGTGAACCATCCGCGAATATCGCCCACTACATCATCAAAGACGTGATAAACACTGTATATAGTTATACAAGAAAGTTTATTATTGGTAAGTGGTATAGCTATACGTCGCTTTCGTCCCCATTTTATTATAACGGCTTTATGGTCGCTGAAGCGGTGATCGGTGATGGAGCGTTGTGGGATGTTTGCAAGGACGAAGTAGTAGGCAGGTTGCAAAGGTGGGAACTATGGGCGGTCATGTACAAACAGGAGATGGACAAAGTGGGACAATCTATGGTTCTTTAACACACACCTAGATACAAGTACACGACCATCTTGCACTTAATATAAGCTACTTCTCAGTAGTATTTGCTTTTTGGTCACTGAAGTGGTGGATCAGTGATGAGGTGTAGTGGGATGTTTGCAAGGTGGCTACATACACCAACGCAGGAAGAACAGACTCACACCCTAAGAAGCTTCGCCCCTAAAAAATAGCTGGAGAGAATCTAGAATCATAACGAGTCGGTTGACATGCTTCATTTCCTTAGTTCAGTATGGCGCTACAGGAAATTTAACTTTTTCCCCACGTAATACAAAAATCTGAGTGCGCCATAGGCTGTGTGTTTAGAGAAATTTATTCTCACGAACAGTTAACATCAAAGAACATCAATAACAATCCAACAGAACATCAGTGCAAAAACCATGCTATGTACAGGAAGAAGGTAGCGGGCAATAGGCACCAACACCGCTCCACAGTCAGCGCACACACTAAATATCTAAAAACAATTTGATAAATTTTGTGTAAAGCCGAGAACGCTGCTTGCTGAACATTGCTCCAAATCGCTTACATTGTGTGCATTATACCCCTGTCACATAAGTGTTATCTTGTTTTTACGTAAGCGGTCTTTTACAGAGTTGAAAATCTTTAATGAAGAGGTTGTGCCACGCAGAAACACGCAATCGACCATCTTTCTTTAGCGTTTTCTCCAGAACGCACAACACAATTTAGCGTGGCGCAAGCCTTCTAAAATCAGTCAAAATGAAATTACGTGCATCTATGTATAACATTCAATATTAATCTTCGACCAATGTAGCTGTCGTTTTTTTTGCGTGCGTTCAGGGCAACACCCTCTAGAAAAAAAAAATCACAGCATATCCACGGAGTGAATGATGCTGAGTGTAGCGATGCATCAATCCATCCCTCCATTTGTACGTCTGTCTGTTGGTCCCTTTGCCTGTCTGTGCATGTGCCTGTCTGTCTGTCTGTCTGTCTACATGTTTGCCTGCCTGTTTGTTCGTCTGATACTTTTGGTTACGCTGATGCAGGACAAGCTTAGGAAGCTTCACCCCTAAAATATGGTCCAGGGCTGCTCGATCACCAGCGCTACGATGCCGCGCTTTTTGCGACCGCTGCGTGGGACGCGCTAAACGTCGCCATGTATTTCCGGGCGTTCTCAGGGCCTACTGACTTGCTCACTAAAGAATATAAGCGTTAAAGGACTCGCTACGCGTCCTGCATGAAATGAAGTTTATTTGTATAATGACCTAAGGGACAGAAGTATCATTGTCGTTATTTTGTTTCAACGATTCATAGCTGCTGGCACCCAATGGTTTTGAAGATACGCTTTCACGGCCGTGAAAGAAAAAGACAAACGCTGCTCCCAGAAAGGACCACTTCTGAAAAATATCACCCGCGCTCGTGTGTCTGCGGGCGGAACTATTTCTGAAGAAGTCACCTCACTGAAAATACTTAAGTGCCCGAGTAAAAGGAAGATAAGAGCATACAGTTTCCTAAAATTAATTAGAGGGGACTCTGGCGCTGCGATCGTTCATTGACCATGGGAATGATGGGTTGTACACACATTTGCCTAGTCTTCGTACTTGCGGGTGGCGAATCGTACTTGCGGCTTTGTTAATTGTTGTGTTTCGGTATTGTTTTGAAAGAAAGATTCAGTCTTTTTAAACTTCGTGACCCGATTTGGAAAGGCGAGTCTAAAAGAAAAAGGTAGTGAAGCGCAACCGCTGAACATTTGCTGATTTTTGTTTCGTGAGAAAACAGCTCCAAGCCACACGAACACACACGGAGCCAAAAACAGGCCAGAAGTACGAATATTAGACAAATGTGTGTACTACCCATCATTCCCATGCTCGCTGAAGCACCGTGCGTTGCAGCTCCCATAGACACTAGCACCTGAGTTCCCTCTAGTGTATATTAGGAAACTCTATGGATAAGAGTACTGATTGGGCAGACATGACGGTATTCCCGTGTGTTTAGAACACGTGTTTGACAATTTAGAGTAAAATGTACTCTACTGTGGGAGAGAAATAAGAGGACTTTGTTTCGACATTCGCTATTCATGTCAGTAAGACTTAAAAAAATATTAACGACTTAGACTAAGAGGTACTTTATAATAGGAGAGCATAAAGCTGACCCGTGGGCCTATCACTAGCCACAACTGTAAACACCCTACTTTTCAACGCTCACACACACCGTCTCAACTTTCGCAATGTACTCTTCTAGACAAACCTCCGTAGTTGACCTGGCTAATCAAGTAGATTTATAAAAATAGTCACAATAGCAGATAACATAACTGTTAAGGGCAATAAAATTCAAAAATCTCGTGGCTGTTGAAGTAATGTCTTTATCTAATCGTTTTTAGCGGCTTAAACGGAGGCCACAAAACATAAATTGAGCACTTGCGTCGTGTAAGGTGACACGTTCACGAAAAAGAAACAGCATATCCACAGAGTGAATGATGATAAGTAGAGTCAGCGCCTCCTCTAAAAAAGGCGCTGGTGGGCAAAATCTATCTATCTATCTATCTATCTATCTATCTATCTATCTATCTATCTATCTATCTATCTATCTATCTATCTATCTATCTATCTATCTATCTATCTATCTATCTATCTATCTATCTATCTATCTGTCTGTCTGTCTGTCTGTCTGTCTGTCTGTCTGTCTGTCTGTCTGTCTGTCTGTCTGTCTGTCTGTCTGTCTGTCTGTCTGTCTGTCTGTCTGTCATTCTGTCTGTCTGTCTGCCTGTCTGTCATTCTGTCTGTCTGTCTGTCATTATATCTATCTATCTATCTATCTATCTATCTATCTATCTATCTATCTATCTATCTATCTATCTATCTATCTATCTATCTATCTATCTATCTATCTATCTATCTATCTATCTATCTATCTATCTATCTATCTATCTATCTATCTGTCTGTCTGTCTGTCTGTCTGAGTGTTTGTGTGTCTGTCCATCCGCCCGTACGTTCGTGCACGCGTCCATGCGTCCGTCAGTGCGTTTTCTCTCTTCCGCTTTGTTCGTGCCCCACCAACGAGGCGACGAGCACGAGCCGCCGTCCATGCCCCACCAACGATCCGCCATGTACGGTGACGATCCAGGGGACTGAGAGAGGCACTCCTTCGCGTACCCAGGCACAACCCGCGCTGCAGCCGATGGGAGAGTAGTGGTACAGAGCCACCTAGAATATCTTCACTCAACTGCATTTCGCATGTACTTCTAAGAAACATCGCCGTTTATATACTTTTCGGATGGTACCGACTTTCTTTTTTTTCTCGTTGAAGTTGAAGTTGAAGTTGAAATTTATTTCACCACAACGATACACCGTGATTTACACAAACAAGAGACAATTGTGGCATGGAAAGTAGGAAAAAAGCTGCGCTATAGCAGCTTGACTAGCCCCACCTACCATTTGTACAAGGCAACAGAAACAATGGCACACCAAACTCCATACGGTGCTCACGTATGATTGAAAGAAAAAAGAAAAGAAAATAACATTCTAGTGGTTGTTTATGAAGTGCGTCTCTTCTTCTCTCGATCACGCCTTACGCAGGACAAGGTAAGACAAAGATAAGCTTCGCCCCTAAAAAATTGGCAGATACCACGTACAGTGGGAATCGATGATATGCGAAGCACGAATGGGAGATGTTGATATGTAACTTTAAATGAGCACAACGTTACGAGGTGGAGGTAAATGATGCCGTACATGACTTTCGTGTCATGATTATCATGTTTGAATGTGTCATTTACTTTCGCCATCTATTCACGTCACGAGACATCAAATTTAGTATATGCGGAGCTAGCGAAACGGCCGCGAGCACGCTATGAGCGTGGTATGTTGTCATGTTCCTACATGACACGCGTGTCAGGATTCTCATGTTTGCACCAGTCATATATTTCGTCATCCAACGCCGTCACGTACACCAAATTTGGTATATGTGGAGCTAGCAAAAGGGTCGCAAGCGCATCATTGAGGGCCTATTATACTCCAATGTAGCGTTGACGCGTGCGCATGTTAGCAAAACGCGAGCACTTATAGTCTGACGCCAGGAGCGACCTTTGTCCGTCGGCGAGGCCTGACGGCAACCGGCACGAAATGTGACATGCTGCATTTCGCGCCGACGCGTTACCCAGACAACACTGCGTCTCCCTGTTGTCGTTATGAAGGGACGCCGGACGCGCTCAAACACGCATGTGTCAAAGCAATGCAGCGCGGCGCGCGCCTGCGAGCATATGGCAGGACCGGTGTCTGGTGTGGCAATGCTGGGGTGACGCAACGAAACGAACGTTGTCGAGCACGCGCACCGCGTCACGTCGAAATGAATTGGCGCCTTGACTGTGGCCTGTAGTCGTATTCTCACCTGAGTGGCATCTCATGATTATCATGTTTGCACCAGTCACATACCTTCGTCATTCATTGGCGCCACGTAATACCAAATTTTGCATATATGAAGCTAGCGAAATGGCCGCGAGCGCATCATCAGTGTGGCATGTAGACATGTTGTATCATGACACGGATGTCGTGAATATCATGTTTGGATGTGTCATTTACCTATGTCATCCATTCGCGTCACGTAATCAAGTTTGGTACATGTCAAGCTAGCGAAACAGCCGCGAACGCATCATGAGCGTAGCATGTAGTCATGTTGTTACATGACATGTATCTAATGTTTATCATGTTTGCACCAGTATTATACCTTCGTCATCCATTCACGCCTCGTAATAACAAATTTGGCATAAGTGAAGCAAGCGAAACAGCCGCCAGCGCATCACGAACGTGGTATGTAGTCATGTTGTTACATGACACGCATTTCATGATTATTATGTTTGCATCAGTCACATACTTCCGTCATCCATTCACGTACTGTAATACTAAATTCGGTATATGTGCAGCTAGCTAAACGGCCGTGAGCGCATCATGAGCGTGGCATGTAGTCATGTTGTTACATAATACGCATCTTATGAGTTTCATGTTAGGGTCTGTCGCTTGTGTTCGCCATACAATCATGCCATACCGTACCAGTTTTGTAACAGGTCATGTGAACTAAACTACCGCAAGAGCTGCAGGACCATGAAATGTAAACCATGACATTCATGACATGCATGTCATGATTTTCATGTTGCGACTAGTCAAGTACGTTCTTCATACAGTCATGTTATGCCATACCAAGTTTGGTATCGATACCATTATCGAAATGGGCAGGAGAGCTAAAAGTCGTAGACAGACAGACAGACAGACAGACAGACAGACAGACAGACAGACAGACAGACAGACAGACAGACAGACAGACAGACAGACAGACAGACAGATGTATAGATAGATAGATAGATAGATAGATAGATAGATAGATAGATAGATAGATAGATAGATAGATAGATAGATAGATAGATAGATAGATAGATAGATAGATAGATAGATACGCCCAATGTCACCGAAGTTCGCTAAGAAATGCTTCGCATTTAAAAAGGAAGGAACTATTGCAGAAGGACACACACGGACACGCCACCCGAAGGAGGGGCAGGGAGGCGATTATGGTGGCGATCCTTGGATCTTCTTTCCTTAATGTCGCCGGTTGGTTTGGCTCCGCACGTTCACTGGTTCGTGTCTCATGTGTGTTGTCTCTCATATTCGTTCACAAAATTGACACTGAAGTGAAATAAATTAATCAGTTTTGAGTTGATAAATCCAACTTATAGAACTCTACTGTCGTTAATTTTACCAGGTTCCTTATTTCAGGAGAAAATCAAGATCAGTCAGTTTCGTTTTCAAATTTGATGTCTCGCTACGCGTGTGTATTTTCCCCCCATTTGAAGGTGCATTCACTGGTGAGGGATATATCCCGCCTTTCCACGGACCGAACCGTCACGTGACCAGTTCCATCCGACGAAACCGCGGAGGCCTCGCAGCACACAGCTTCTCCTGCAAGAGCATCAGGCGCAAGAGTGCATTCCAAAATGGAACGCTCTTCGAACCGACGACGCTTGTGCACGAGTATGTGCGTGAGGCATTTCGATCCGTGGCCCGAGTGGAGGAGGGCGGACAAGGCGAGGAGAAGAAATTCTCATAAAGTGTGCGCCAAATTCTTCCTCTATCCGCTCGTGAGAATCCGGCTTTACCGATTCGGTTCTGCTAGACCTAACTTAACCGAGCAAACGCGAAGCATTTCTGAGGAACTTCGGTGACTTTGAGCGTACCTGTCTATTTATCTGTATAGCCGCTTACGTTTGGGTGCTCTCGTGGTCACCCCTTTGACTTGGCGTGTACCATAATTAGCATGGAATGATAAGATGGTTCGGCGAATATGACGCGCTGGTCAAGACATGAATAATGTCACAATTTCGTCCCGTACGTCATCACACGCTTCCCGCCAGACAGTGACACATACACACGGGTGGGTCTGCGCCGCTGGTATGCGGGTATCCGTTGATTGATACATAGTATCTATCGTTGAATGCTCATGACGAAACAACGCAGCTTTGCACCACTTTCATTTACTTGGTTTGTTATCGTGAATTTGTTTATGGAACAACTATATTAGGCATTGATACCGAAAACTTGATGAGTTCGTACTGGTTCATGAATGGCTGCGCAACCTACACACGGACCGTAAGTATTCGGGTGCACCCCGCTGCGGTGGTCTAGTGCCTAAGCTACCCGACTGCTGACCCGCAGGTCGCGGGATCGAATCCCGGCTGCTGCACCAGGCGAAAATGCTGTAGGCCCGTGTGCTCAGGTTTTGGCACGTATTGCCTGAGCCCTCCACTAAGGCCTCTCTAATATATGGCGGTTTTGGGACGTGAAATCCTACACATCAATCAATCGAGTAATAGGTTCCGTCACAGGAGGCCGTCTTTACGTTTCAAGATACAAATGCATTGCGTTGTTTTAAATAAAATCGTGTTGAGTTTGCGCCCGTGGCGTCAATTTCTTTCTGGTCCGTGTGTGTGTCGCACAAGAAAGTCATCAGCTGCATTAAGAATTCGTACTGTCAGACTGGCATTATCAGCTTTCGCAATAAATTTAGCCATTAGTTCTTCGATAACATTGATCTTCAAGGCCGGCTCACGACTAGCTCCGATGCGCCGTACTTGATGTATTGATAAGTGTATGTACAGAAAAGCATACAAGACAGGTTAAAGTTATGCAAAAACGCCGTACTCCTGCATGCGATGCACTTGGCTCGTGTTGCAACGATTCCGTCGCTTGCTTTTGTTCACAATTAAAATGAAGACCTCACATTGCACGAGCCATGAATGCGGCTGTGAAATATTGCAATCGTCGCTTCAAAAAATGAAGAGCACGCACGATTCCTCCTTTGTATTTGGAGACAGTGCATATTGTACGATTGTGAATTAATCGCTTATCGATGAACTCTCTGCATGTTGGGCTTTATGCGCGACGTAGTTAACACAAACACCGGGGAGGGAGTCTATTGCAGCTTCGTTAATAAACACAGATAAGCGAACGAGCGACTGATATTTGATAGATAATCATTCGGCTGGCTTTGTGGATGGAAAGACGCCGGTGATGCCACAAAGCGCGTAAGTTGTGAAACGATACAAGCAAATTAATGCGAACTCTTCCGACACGTAGCGTATGCAAACATGCATTATTAATGATTCGACTTAACTATCTACACAACTGGTTCTTTGTCTCGAGCAAGTGTGCGTGGCAAAAAACGTGTGTGAAAAATGACGTCTACGTACGGAGCCGGTTTGGAGTGCCATCCGATTCTTACGGACCGCGCAAAAGGAAATGTTGCAGGCGCCAATTGTACCGGAATATTATTTTTTCCCTGAACGACGTAATGATCAGTTCATGGAGAACATACCAAATCATTTGCCCTCTTAGTCCTACGGATAGCCGGGCGTGTAAATACAGCGTTTACATCACTGCCGTTAGGCAAATTTGAAAAAAAAATATAAAACTTGGATAAAAGATGCCGAACAAGCCATCTCAATTAATTTCACCGCCATGTTTCTAGCCGAGTGAAACAGAAGTAGTGGTACGAGTTTTTTATTGAGCTATAAATAATACATTTTGATTACGAGCAAGTACATTGAATGGAGAGCACAATGTCTTTCCTCTTGCTTGCTATGAAAGTCGCAAATCAAGTAAGTAATGATTTTTAATAAAATCACCATGTCTGCATATACTTCACGTATAGTTTTTGCCAGGTACCCAGTTTGTTTGGATTATTTCAGCCAAGAAGTCAGTAAGAATATTCAACGTTGGAACAGCTTTTCGCTGACACAGCGTGCCGAATTCGATTAGCAAAGCCACATAATACCAGTACAGCTCCAGAAAATGAAATACAGGTAAAGATGGAGAGCCCAGTCTATTTGTTGCGGATATGAGTTATTGTCAAGTTCGCAGGAGTACGCGCCGAGAATGAGTATCGCGAAACAGCGTGAAGCATAAGGAGAGATTGTGAGCGCACTTGTCATGGTCTCTGTGGATGGTCAACGAGACAGGAACAGCAAGGAACCCGAAAAAAATGTTTATGATAATCAAACTGAACGAAGAACCTAATTAACAAAAGACAAGCTAAATGTGCTACAACAGTTTCCCACACGCTATATATACACAAGACTAGAGAGTCATATTTACAGAGTCCAAGGTGCGTAGCCTTGACTTGACTCCGACGTCGAGTCGTACGGCTCGTCCCGTCTGCCAAGCTCGTTGCGTCGATTGTCCCGGCCTTAAGCCGCACCGTCGGGTGCCTATACGGTGTCCGGTCACCGCAGTGTTGGGTCCTCACAGTGGCTGTACCGCTTGTCGTTCATGCACCACCTACGGAGCATCGCCACAGGCCATCTGGCGCGGGACAACGGGGTTTCAGTCGCTGGGCCGAGCTGGTCTAACTCCTGGCTGCGCCGCGCAGCTCACAGTGCGTTGCTGCGAAGGCTGGGGCACGACCTTCCTAGGAACTGTGCTCGTGGGGTTCCGGCAAACACCGTGCCGCTTGGACTCCTCGTCCAGGCACGTCTGCGTTCCAAGACCCCGCGCCTCCGTCTGTCCCGGCCACGTCGTCGTTCGTGTCCTTTCTCCTCCGTCTTTCTCTTTTCTAATTCCTCCTTAAATAAGGCAGGTGTTATTGAAATCACACGGGCGTCCCTTTGTCGTCCTCTTCTTCATATTTTGTCGTATACTCACGACAGTTAGCCAGGTCTTCACCATCGTGCACGCAACTTGGCCACTTCGTACTGAAAGGCATTTCACGCGTCGCGTTGGGGTACTTCGACGTTCATCAATCATCTGCCAGGTGGTGGGAGAAGGTCGAGCGCGCGCATAGCCTGACATAGCAAAAAGCTTCGAAGCATTGTATTTTAACGGCAAATATAAAGGAAATTGTCTACTTGATGCGGCAAAGCGTAAGGTCAAAAGTAGCCAGAAAGAGGAAGGAACAAAAGGGAGAAGGCAGAAGGTTAACCAGAAAGACATCCGGTTGGCTACCCTATCCACGCAGTCAGCTAATTTGAAATTTTCGTCACCAAGCGGGCCCAGGTCCAGCCAGAAAGAGGAAAGGTCGAGCGCGCACGTATATAGCCTGACGTGACAAAAAAGCATTAAACCTCGTATTTTATCTGCAAATATTACAAAATTGGGTACATGATGCGCCGAAGTACAAGTTGAAAAGTAGCCAGAAAGTGGCCATGCAGTCAACCTCAGACTTTTTGTCACCAAGTAAGTCCGAGTGCAGCCAGTTTGGTACACTGGCGGCAACCCTGAGCGTTTATTAAATTGGACGTTTTTGGGACTGTGGCACTTTAAGAAAAATGTTTTTGTATCTTTTATTATTTATTTACTTAATAATACTGTCAACCCACACTGGGTCATTACAGGAGTGGAGAACAAAAAAGAGAGATACAGGAGTATTTTCAGACAAAATCAAAATAGCATGCTGTACATGTGAAACATCCATAGAAGATGCAAGCATTTATGTTATATACAAACGTGATAAAGCAGAAAAACTGTACCAACACCAGTACACTTAATAAAAGAAAAGCCCTTTTCCCGAGAAAGTTACAGTGTTTCATACGATGATAATATGATAAGTTTCTTGTCAAGGATACAAAGTAAGCGGCATCCAAGTGAGTACAAAATTGAACGATCACTTCAGAATATAGATACTGTATAAAAATTAAGTAGAATATATAGGCTTAGCACGTTCCATAAATTTACCCAATGATAACACTTGTACAAAAGCATCAGGCATGCAGCTCGTTTGATTCCTGGATAGCCCTAAGAAAAAAAAAAACAAACTTGAAAGAATTTATTGCGGCAGAAGGTGGAAGAATGTACAGAATGTGTCTGCGCCTAAAGTAAGTGTCACTTTGGATGATGAAGTATAGTCACTCTTGTTTATGATGATGAGATTGTGAATGATAAGGAAAAAAATTTAGTCTTTCAAAAGTGGTCCTAGATTCTAGGGATTGCAAGTTGGCAATTTTGTTAAGTTCTGAAGGGGAGTAATGTAGCCAATACTTATTATAAAAAAAAAACCTTGGCACTAGGCGTTGAATTTTATCAAGTTTCGGTTTGTTTGTTACAGTGTAAGAGTTCCATATTATTTTTAGCATACTACAAAACAGGCGTGACTAAGGTCTTCTATGACAGAATGTTTATTTCAGGAGGTGCATTGTAAATGCGTCCTCGTAAGGGTCAAAGTACATCCTTTGCCTTAGCACACACGGAATCAATATGAGTATTCCAGCTTAAGTCAGACGTTATGGTGACACTAAGGTATTTATAAGCGGGCATTCTACTTAGGATGGTGCCGTCAATGGATATGTTCGGGAGCACTGACTTGGAAGTTGCAACATGTGTGTATTAATGAGACACATTGGTTCTCTTTTTGAAGAGACGTGCATTCTAAGACTCTCTGACGAGGGTATGACGCTCTCCAAAGAGAGTTCATGTGTTTCTTTTCATTAAGCGAGTCATGAATCAAAAAATTCCGGACCCACAGAGTCAAGTCGCTTGTTTTTGTTCATCTCGTAAACTGCAGCCTTGATCACGCCTTCGATAATTGACAACGGAAAGGGAGGACATCTTCAGTACAGCTTCCGACGTATAGTGAGCTGTCTTATTCATTTGACACTACTGTTTGAGTTCAACGAAATTGGTGGAGGGTCAGCAGCAGTGGTTAGTCATGCTTGATGTTATTGAACAGAAAAACTTCTATAAATGTGACGATGGGTGAGATGGCGATGACCACACCTCCACATCATCAACTGATTCACCAAACAGTCACTTCATTATTGAGTACTAAGCATAATTAGGATTATGATAATTTTGTTATTCGCGCTGACAATGACGACTACAGTCCCATTTCGCGTTTGCGAAGGCGTATGGAACTTCCATCTCAAAACGAGCCTTGCTCAAGTATTTCCGAGGTGCCCCAGTTAACTGCAAGCTCGTATGAACTGGTTCCATAAAACATGACATAGTGATATCAAGATCAAATGGTCGTCCACCTCACAACGTAGCCACAAAGTGTCATTGAGTAATCGCATTTGCGCTCAATTCATTGAAACGTCCTAGCGGAAAAAGCCAAAATGTTAATACCGCCCCGTACGTTGTCAAGGGTTTCCGTGAAGAGAATTAAGAGTCTATGTAAAATGGAATTCTAGAGTATATCATAACGTGCGACGATGATGGAGGGCTACGACGCGGAAGTGCCGATGTAAACAAACAAGCACGGTCTGCAGGGTGAAAGCGTGAATTCACGCAGCGAAAGCGACCGGTAAGAAGAGCGAAGAGGTCCCTGTTTGAAAGGGCCCAATTAAATCAATACGCACGCCTAAATTGCGGCCTTGATCGATAGCACGGCCACACTGAACGTGATCGACGACGGGGCGAAAACGTCCGCTGCGTTGTTTAGCCCTTTTCTCGACCCACAACGTCCAGTTTTTCAGCGACAGCTAAACGAAAGCAGGTAAAAATTGTAGAAATAAAGTACGGAAATGCAAACGTACCCGTATGATCCACTGGCCGCCACGGATAGACGTCGACGCTGTGCGTCTTCTCTTCGACGATCACTCCGGAAACACCTTTGATCTCACTAACTGATCACACATTCGAATCACGCACGAAGGTGAAGAGTGGTAAGTCCATCCAGCGAGGCGCAGCAGAGCTTACGATGGTCGCGTATATAAATCCAAGGAAAACTGTGGTGATCACTAATCTCTGACGGGCGAAGGGGCAATCTGGAGGGTCGAGTAGCCTTAGCTGGACAAGTGAATGCTGCGATGCATATGCAGGTAACGGAACAAAACCACCGAGAAAGCGAGGAAGCGTAGCAAACCACCCACGGCGAGCCACTCCGAAGCTGGCACTGCCACCAGGACCGCTCGGACCTTGTGGTCGTAGTCTGCGCTTGAAAGCAAGAGAGAGTGCAAGTTCCCGAGGCTCCTCTCTCCGCCAAGGTGTGCACGCGACCTGCTGGTCGCGGTTTTTAAAAGCGGCGGCAGTACGCGCTATGCGGCCGGCGAGTACACAACTGACACAGCTGCTCGGGCCTCCGTATCATCCGTCAGGGACGGGCCGAGGAGCTTCTGAAAAAGTTCCCCCTTGGGAAAGGGACGCCATTCCGCAGAGCCAATGGAGAGGACGCCCCGCGGAAGACCGGGTTTCTCTGCGAGAGAGAATCGGGGAGGAGATGAGAGAGGAAGACGGCTAGGTAGCGAAGAGGGCGCGGTGCCTCTGCTCACCACCCAAACACGGACGACTTTGCGAGCGCGTGTGTCCGATAGAACACGCGTTGCGGTCATCCTCAATGACGTTGAGGAGGCGGTGTGCATTGAGTTACTACTCCCGGATAGCAGTGGTCAGGCCCGTCGCAGGTGCAGATGATGATGGTGGTGGTTGATTTTTTTTATGCCTTCACATGTCCTGTTCAGACCTTTGGCCATCACAAATCGCGGCCATTGACAGAACACTATGAAAGTGCCACTGCTAGTTTACGCCGCTGTAAAGTTATAGAAATGACACAGTCGGTGCTGAAACGACGACGTAAGATGAGAAAGAGTCTGAGTTTCTTCTCAGGCAGTGATTATCCAGTGATCACAGAGATATTTCTGGCTTGAACGTGTGGTGATATGAAATGTTCACACCACGAACACGATGAGGAATTTCTGTCTGATTGAGAGGGGCCACATTTTTGAGCAAGAAGGCCTACATTTCCACCATAAACCCAAACACAATAGCTGGGTGAGATTGAGGAAAATCGAAGACGCTTGAGGAAATTCATGGAAAATTGCTGAATTGGGAATGTCACTGGGGCCAATGTTTTAATAAGCGGACTTATCTTCTACAAGGTCAATTCCGCTAAGATAATTCTGAGAAGTTTGTCCCTTCACTACAAGATGGGGCAACTAAGGGAGCCACTGTTCCGCCTAAAATCGACTGAAATAACTATAGGAAGTACGTCGCAATGAACAACAAGATTTCATCAACAGCCAAATTGGTAGAAGAAAAAAAAATTGCCCGCAGCTTCCCTCGGGGGAACACTGAGGAGGATGTGGAGCATATATTTGGTTAACGGGGTGTTAAAGTGCGACTTACTTGGGTCGATGGCTAAATTGGTTAACGTGGTTGTAGGAGGGGGTGTTAAATGAGTGAACACGTACACCAGTATGCGAAAGGACGGCGCTGGTCGAAGGGACGTCGATCATTGTGTTTGTGGATTCGTTGGAATTCATTTCACCGCGACCTTGGACGTCGACACGCCGTACAAACCAACCGACGAGCGGCAACTGAGCGAGCGAGCGCCGACCTTGAGTATATATACAGCGCGACGGCGCATGCACTGTCAGCTGTTGAATGTTCTCGAAGGAGAAGCGCGCGCGCGGCACAGATGGCGACGGCGCGACGGCGCATGCGCTGTCAGCTGTCGAATGTTCTCGAAGGAGAAGCGCGCGCGGCACAGATGGTGGGCGACGGCGCGACGGCGCATGCGCGCGCGTCAGCTGTCGAATGTTCGAGAAGCGGTGCGGACGGCGCGGACGGCGCACTACAAGGCGCGAGTATAAGATGCTTCCGCATCTAAATCAAATAGAGAGAACGCAGTTGGAACTGCGTCTTTTACAGAGTCACCTAAGATACATGAATGTGAAACCTATCTTCATCAACCTTCAGATTCCTTTTATTCTTCACGAGTCGTTTGTACTGATTTCCGTCACCCCCTCCCAACGCATGGGTTAAATGATACATTGCTTACTGTAGGTTTTGTCACCAACGACTGACACCACTATAGATAGGTGCATTCCGCGAAATGCATACAGTCGCAACCAAAAAAAAAAAGACTCACTCAAGAAAATCGTGGCCGAAGCGGCAAAATTGCACCGCGTAGTGCTATTCCCGAGTATGGTACATGATAGCAAGAGTGCCGAGCACATTCCATTTTACAAAGGAGGAATGGCCGGCAGAAACCAGCTCATGTTGTTGCTGGACCATGAGAAAGCCCCCATTAAAACAGGACGTCTTTAAAAAAACATAAACGCTTTTGGATTTCGTATCAGCCGACGTGGCCATGCACGCTATTTCTCTCTCTCTCTCTTTTATCGCCGGAGTTGCAGGCAACCGTATCTTCACAGCAGTCGCCCTCAAAGAGCTGTTTGTTGGAGTACTTTCCACCGGCTACTGCTCCTTTTGAAAATGGGAATGTGCTCGGCACTCTCGCTATCAGCACACTTGCACGCCACGTGCCGCAGTTTGACTGCTCCTGCCACGAGTAGCTTGTGGTAATCATTTCCCGTTGTGACTGTACTACATTTACGGACAGGTTGCCGAAACAATATGTTAAAAAGCAGGCAAGCAGACATTAATGCTTGTGATTTGAAACTTAGAACACTGATTATCATCTGATATGTGTATCAATTAACATTAACTCGTAGCCAGGGCCTGATATGCGATTGTGGCCGGAAGACTCCTGGAATGATGAACCCTCCCAGCTAATTTAACCCCGACCTCACGAGCTCGGGGACACTGTTTTGGGACAATAAATGTTTATTTTCATCATTGTCAACATTAATATATACCTACTAATTCAGCTTCTTTTGCTGCATTTAAGCGGTACACAAACGTGGGAGGCGCTAAAGTTTCACGTTAGTTCAGAGAAGGAGAGACAGCAAAAGCCACGAAGGAGTAAAATACATTTCAGACCAGAAAAAAAGATGGCAAATCGAGTGTTGGTCTAGTGGAGTGAATATTCTGTTCAGAGTTCACTGGTGATACGTAGCTGAAACAGACTGGTACACATCGCAGACGAAGGAGAAAGCGCAAAACGCGGCATGCAATAGCGTCCGGGGAGGAGAAAAGTGGCACATACGCTCGTATTGCACCACGTCTAGCTGGCACCGCGCCTCGCATTGCAAATGCGAAGCAGCTCGCTCAATTGCTCGGTGTGCGAAGTAGCAAGAAAGATTCAGCTGAATAATTTTCTAGGCCTCGGAGGCGAGGAACACGAGCTGTATGCACCGCAGGTACAAAGGCTTTCTGGCAGTGCTGCATACGCAGGCGAACAGCGTAGGTGCTGCTTTGCATTTGAATGACCAACAGACGGGATTAGTTTTGTTAATGTTACGCTCGCTTCTGGTTTCTTTCATGTTATTTCGATGACCACTGCTACCCCCGATAGAAAGCACTGCAGACATCCAAGTTCTCAATGTAGTATCTTTCGGCCAGTAAGGACTTCCGGTAAGGATTGATGTGTGAATGCTAGCCATCAGAACATTGCTTTCCAGCCAGGGTTACGATCACAGAAAGACTAGACTCACAGTTCGGCCTGTGTTCCCTATGTACTTCGTCAGACCCTATCAAATGTCTTATTTGGCTGCGCCCGCCCTAATACGCATAAGGTATAACAGCAGCCGCTTATATATAGTTCAGCTTGGCCCTATATGCCGATTCAAGTGGAAGCCATTCAGGAATGTCGTACACAGAAGTCATGGCCATTGAGAGTGATGATGGTATTGGTAAAATTTTGACGACAGACTTGCGCAAGGGGCCTTGGACTAATCGTGTTGATTATAACGGAGGAGTGACGTCACACTCCAAGCAAGAATGACTACCTATGATGTTATGTATGTGATTATCCCTGCGTAATCGCGTATGTAGCCCGGTGATGTTTGCGAAGAAGGTTGAGCTCAAACTGAGGACAGTGGAGTAAGAGACATGAAAAAGATGAAAGGTGTAACCTTGAGAGACAAGAACAGAGCAGTGTAGATAAGATAACAAACGAGTGTAAGGAACATCATGGTCAAAATCAAGACGAAGAAAAGAGCATGGGCAGGGCACATAGTGTGAAGCCATCATGATCGATGATCACTAAAAGTATGACATTGGATTCCAAGACGATCGCGTGAGGCGGAGACACCAAGTTGGGTTGAAGTTCGCGGGATGTAATGAAACCGCAGCAAGCACAGGACAGGGTTGATTGGTGAAACATGGGAAATACCATTGCCTTGCAGTGGTCGTATAGTCAAGCTGAGCCCGACTAAGTGATTACTCTATGAAATGCGTTGCTAGGCTCGAGTCGGTGCATTGTCTGGTAATAAAAGTATAGAGTGCTCTCTCCTGTCTAGTTGTCTCCTGTGTTTCGTCTTTTCTGCGCTTTACATTTATTTTCAGACCATTAATCTACTTCGATCTCACGAACCGAAGCCTTTAAAGGCTCATGCGATCCACGTGGGCAGCATGGAAACACTGTTATACTGCCAGTGCTACAACTGACGACGTACAAGACCATTTGTCCTGGACAAGTCTTGGTTCGAGGCGCCACGTCTCATGTTAATGCTCACAATGGTCGCGGACGCTACGCCCGCGTCACGGTTCAAGCCTACACACTCGCAAACACGAGCGGGCAACACTCGCGAGCGCAGAGAAGCGAAGGTGTAAACATTTCCCCGATTTGCGTATGAATACACTTAGCGAGCGCGCGGCAAAAAAGACTCGCCCCCACCGTCACACCTACCTCGCATCCACGCGCGAGGCGTCTTCGTGCAGTGCTTAGACGTCTTCGAAGGCCGTTCGTCTGTGGCGGTAAAAATCTTCATTCCAGATGGCGCTGCATCACCCACTTCCTCTTGTTGCGGCCAGCGTGGGGCGTATGCCGCCAAACGGCCACGTCATTGATCAAACACACGCGATTCCCGGCTCGGAAGGCGGTAATCTAATAGCCCGAGTTCACTGTATTTAGGGGTCAACGCGAAACCGTGCCGTTTTAATTGCATTGATCAGGCTGTACGCCGCAGCAGTGCCGACTATAGTCCCTGCTTGAGTCGGGGAAAGAGGGATTAATGTGCGACGCTAATTACGTTATTTCATTATCATGACTGTGCCTTTTGTGCACCTCGGATCCGATGTCCATCTTCCGCGGTTGCATGCGGTTGTTACCTGACCTCGGCATGCCTCATGCCACGCAGAAAACCGTGTGCCCTTTCGGGCGTCGTTAATTGATGATGCACTGTGTATTTCCTTCCACGTTATGATCGCCTCTTTTCTTGCCTAAGCCTGAGACGGCGAGAAGGCCTAACGCTGCTTTCGTTATCGGTGACGGCGCTGATGGTGAGAGCTCAATTAGCGAGTGTACCTTTTAATTGCAAATGAAATTGGACGAAGGAAGTGCACTCTTAAAAAAAGGCAGTGCAACTTACTAACTTTGAGGTAGTAAATTGTTGTCACAACGTTCACTACCTAAGTAGTTACTGCAGGTAGTAGATCACATACGTTTACTACCTCAGAAGCAACCAGAGGTAGTAAATGTCTGTGGTATACTACCTATACAGTTACTACTTAGGTAGTGAATGTTGTGACAATTTACTACTTCAAAGTTAGGAAGTAGAACAGCATTTTTGTAAGAGGTGTAGTTGAAGTATATACAGATGAAGTGGCGTTTTTTCTCCTTGCCTTTGCATAATGGGGCGGTACGCTTGTAGATGCGCCTTTAGCTCGAAAGAGAAGTTGCTCCGCACTGTACTATGAAAGGGAAAAAATGCATCACGAACAGTTCACCTCGGTGCAACAGTTCCTACGGTGCTCGGCGGCTCACACAAAGGTCGCGAGTTCGATCCGGTACGCGGTGGTAGCGTTTCGACGGAGGTGAAATGGTACAGGCCGGTGATAATAAAGTAGTAA